>VXAX01004539.1:178875-248394 GCA_013399835.1 Leptocoma aspasia | reverse complement strand
AGAATTCCTGCCTCTCAGAGCAGTTGTCCACCCTCTCCTCCATGCCAGGCCGAGTCCCTGGTGCTGAGCAGTGTTTCATAACCACAGAACTGGAGTCAGAACCCTCTGCAATGCATCAGGACTGCAGCTCCTGCCCCGAGCTCTCACAGTGCCTTCAGCACCATCCCTGTGTCTCCACTCCACAACGTGCTTGTCCACAAGGTAAACACGTGCATTTGTCTGGGTTTACTGCCAGGAATCATCCCCAGCAGGAAATCTGAGCCTGCCCCCATGCATTCTTTTGTCAGCAAAGGGCCACAAGTACCTTGTACCAGAACATCCACGGTTACAGAGCACAAAGGGAGCAGCAGACACATCCTATGAACACAGAGCTCTCCTCCAGCATGATGGAGTGACCTTGTTTTTGCACAGCTTCAGAGAAAACATTCTGCCCCTCTCCCCTTCCTGGTCCTGCCACATCCATGGAGGAGGTCACTGATGTTTACTGACAGTCTCTCACCTCACTGCAGGAAATTCGGGACTCTGGGCTGACCTGGGAGCCTGGATCTTTATCTTTAGCCAAATGGATTGTCCCTTCAGATTGCCTGGCAGCTCTGAGGGCTGGAGAGCCAGGCAAACAAGCAGGCAGTGATGGGGATGATAAACACCACTGAAGTGTTTGCATTTGTCATCTGTTTATGGCCCATGGGACAGGATAAAGCTGGCAGCTGAGATGGATCTGGCCATTTCCACCCCTGATGGAGCTCAGCAGGCAAAGAGCTCCGAGGCAGCTCCAGAGCCCCCAGTTTCCCAGGAACATCCCCCAGTTTGAAGAAAAGGTTCCTTTCTGATCAGCACCGAGTCCTGTCCAGCTGTGGTTCCAGGGGCTGTGTGTGCAGGGGGACAGGGAAGGGCAGTTTGGGGGCAGAGTTGGCATTTTTGGTGCCTCTCTTGGTGTGCCTGTCAGGAGTTTGGCACTGAGGGTATTCAGCAATGACATCTAGAAGGGCAGGGAAAGCCTCACTGGGGGAAGAGCTCCAGAGGGATCACACAAAGATTCCCAGGAGAGACAAGCAGACGTGAAGGAGAAGGGTTCACTCCCAACCAGGCTGGAAGAAAAGGAGGGAGATGATCACGGAATCCTGGAATGGTTTGGGTTGGAAGGGACCTTACCAACCATCTCACTCCATCTTCCACTGCCCCAGGCTGCTCCAAGCCCTGTCCAACCTGGCCTGGGACACTTCCAGGGATGATGCTGGCTATGGTGTGGCTGGAGACCTGGCAGTTCCTGCCTTTCTAATTAAAACTTCTACAGTTCAGCTCAGGGATAACTGCTGCTCCCTGGAAGAGGGAAGAGCAGGGTTTGGATCATCCCAGAGCAAGGATCTGCCTGGAGGTGGTGGGTCCTGCAAAGGTGGCTGTGCTGGGCCCTGGGCTGGGGGCTCTGCTCCTGCTGCCCCCCAGTTGTGCCCTGGCCAAAAAGGGGATGCAACTGGGAATGCTGAACCAGAATTCCAACCTGTCTGAAGAGCAGAAAAGCCCTGGTACAGAAATGTCAGTCACTTGGAAGTGTGTGAGGGGAAGGAAAGCTTCCTCTGACTGTGAAATGTTCCATCCAGAGCTGGCACTCACAGTGTGGAACGAGACAGAAATAGCTGAACTATTTCTATGTACAGGCAAAGGTTTTCATGGCAGAGATGATACAGGATTGGCTCATGTTTCCATGCTCAATTCATAGCATTTTGGGATGAGGAGTGAACGTGGGACTGAATACTAATGATCATTTCCTTTTTAATTAACAGAGGTCCTACTCCAGGATGTTACAACTGAGCCTGCAGCCCACCTGCAGGGCTTTGGCTCCTGGCCTTGGCACCTGAGCTGCTCCTCACCCAGCTCCTCCTGCCCACAGGTGCTGCTCTGAACACCTGAGCTGCTCCTCACCCAGCCCCTCCTGCCCACAGGTGCTGCTCTGAGCACCTGAGCTGCTCCTCACCCAACCCCTCCTGTCCCCAGGTGCTGCTCTGAACACCTGAGCTGCTCCTCACCCAGCCCCTCCTGCCCACAGGTGCTGCTCTGAACACCTGAGCTGCTCCTCACCCAACCCCTCCTGTCCCCAGGTGCTGCTCTGAACACCTGAGCTGCTCCTCACCCAGCCCCTCCTGCCCCCAGGTGCTGCTCCAAACACCTGAGCTGCTCCTCACCCAACCCCTCCTGTCCCCAGATGCTGCTCTGAGCATCTGCACAGAGCTGGCTCTGCCTGACCTGTCACCCTCCCACCTCAGAGGACACAGGACAGAGCTGTCACAGCCCCTGGCACAGGCCAGTGCTGGAATGCTGGTGCTCCCAGACTCCAGGAGCTGCAGGAAGCAGCCCTGCACTGCTGCAATGCATCAGGAGCTAAGAGCACAGTCTTCCCCTAAGGGATATTATGTTCTTAGATAATGAGCAACAAATCTTCCACAGCTCAGGGAAAGGAATTTTTAAATGTCTGTGGTGGAGGTGTTGTTGTTTTTTTGTTTGGGGTATTCTTTTTGTTTGTTTTTGAGCCTTTTAAAGCCAGCACTGGCAGTTCTGTGTTTATCCACATGGCTGAGTTTATCCACACCAACAGCTGTTCCTGAAGGTAGAACTTCCCATGGCTGCTCCCTCAGGATTGCCCCTGAGCCAGAGATATTTGCCTGGATGGGACAATTCCGTGGATAAATTCCAGTACTCATGTGGTGAAAGCAGCTGCATTCCCAACATCTGCCCTGTAACGTCAGGGGAACGTGGCCTGGCTGTCCTTGGCATTTCAGTGGCATCAGGAATACCTC
The DNA here is from genome assembly GCA_013399835.1 of Leptocoma aspasia. Classification (NCBI taxonomy): domain Eukaryota; kingdom Metazoa; phylum Chordata; class Aves; order Passeriformes; family Nectariniidae; genus Leptocoma; species Leptocoma aspasia. The sequence continues at coordinate 245,602 of VXAX01004539.1, read as the reverse complement.
CATGGAACACAATACAAAAGCACCCTGGACTCTGACTATTTTTTAATCACGGGCCCACCTGGCTGAGCAGTGAAGCAGATCCCTGCTTTAATTTCCAGGAAGCAGTGGGAGGGTTGGATGACCTCACTCATCATTAATTTCTACAACATCCTCTCAAAAAGTGTCACCCTCCTCCTGCCAAGGACTCTGCAGTGAGGGACAGCAGGAGCTGGGATGCTGGGAATTCAATTAAAAGAACACAAACCTCTGGAGCTGTGATCTCTCCAATTATTTCATTTTGCCATCAAATAATCTGCCCAGAGCTGCGTGCTCCTCCTGCAGTGCTCACCCCAGGTGTGGGCTCCTGGGAGGTGTGGGAAGCCTCCCTGCCACTCCCTCTGCCCCTTGTTCTCCAGGATGAGCCTGAGGCTGATCCCTTGACCAGCTCCTGGGGCAGGCTGGAGCTGTCCCCCTGCTCCAACCTGGCCTGAGACACTTCCAGGGCTGGGGCAGTGTCCAAACATTGCTGGTGTACTTTGCTGCCAGGAGAGCACTAGTTCCATACATTTTTCACAGTTCTCCAGAGGGAAGGGGGAATGCTGGTGCTGCCTTAGTCACCAGGAGAGCAGAGGCAGCTGGAGGAGGCTCTCATGGACCTGCCATGGCCTGGCAGCAGCAGCATTGATCCAAATCCGGAATTCCCTGAAACTGCTCCTGCCCAGCTCCCTGAGCAGGGATTCCCTGCAGCCAAGCCCTGCTAATTTTAGCCTTGGCTGAGGGATTTCTCAGCCAGGCAGCAGCAGCAGCCACACATCAGCTCTGCTCGCTCCTGCCCCAGCTCCCACAGCCACAGAGATTTGCTCAGCTCCACTAACGAGCTCTGAATCAGCCCCTGCCAGGAGCCTGGGTGATTAATGAGTACAGGCACAGCCAGCTCTGATCAGTCAGCAAATATCAATAATTGATGAACATCCTGAGGTGATGATGTCACCACGAGCAGCCCCGGGATGCCCTGACACATCAACCATCTGCTCCCACCCTGCCGGGAAAGGGGAAGGGATCCAGAGCCACACAGACCCTGCACAGCTCCTGTGGCAGAAGCCTGGGGACTTCCTTCACCTTCCCTCCACGTGGCACAGTGGAATTTGTGACGTTTATTAGAGTCCCAGAATCCCAGAAGGATTTGGGTTGGGCACAGCTCATCCAGTGCCACCCCTGCCATGGCAGGGACACTTCCACTGTCCCAGGCTGCTCCCAGCCCTGTCCAACCTGGACTTGGACACTGCCAGGGATCCAGGGGCAGCCACAGCTGCTCTGGGCACCTGTGCCAGGGCCTGCCCAGCCTCACAGGGAAGGATTACTCCCATGGATCCAACCTAAATTTCCCCTCTTTCCTCTTTGGCTTACCTCTACCAAGAGTCCACGATTCTGAGGCTGCTGGGAAAGGATCCCCAGCATCTCCTTCCCACAGGATCTGTACAGCCCAGGTGTGTTACAAACAAACCCCAGCCAAACCCACAGCAGCTTTCTGCTGGCTCCATTTGGAACCTCCCACTCCAACCCTTCTGTCCAGGGATGCTCTGAAATCTCCCTGGAAAAGAGAGACTCCCAAATGCCCCCACACCTCCTGTGGCTGAGGGAGCTCAGAGAGGCTGACAGGAAGATTCCCTTACCCCAGCAGGGCCTGTGCCTGCCCAGGGAGCACAGACCCCTCACAGCTGTCCCAGACACAGGGCAGGGGATGGCAGAGGTGGAAGCAAAGCTTCCCAGGAGCCACAAGGGAACCAGAGATCCCTCAAACCACACCAAAACCCCAACCAAGCACCCCGAGGAGCTCCTGCCCACCCCCCTGAGCACGGGGAACAGGAACAGCACTCACCTCCCTGCTTGCTCCTGTCCAGATAGATGGACACCCTTCGGGCCAGACCTGTGGGGAGACAGGGGTCAGGGGGTGCTGCTCAGGGTCAGTCAGACAGCCAGAGCAAAACCCAGCTCAAAACAGGGCTTGGAAACAGCAACTCAAACTGAGGAACGTGAAAGAGAAGCAGCAGCACCCAGAGCAGCACGTGCCTCCCTCACTCAGTGCAGCACAGCGTTTTTGGGAAGGCAGCAGCCTGTGGGCAGCAGGCTCTGACAGCTCTGCAGGGACAAGGAGCCCTCCTCTGCCTCAGCTGGGCCCTGCTCTCCAGCACAGAGAGGAGACACACAGAGATCCAAGGAGCTCCTGGGATCTGCACAAATCCCAGGGATCAGGGTTTCTGTGCCCACACCTGGCAGGGCAGACAGGGAAGCAGCTGTGCCAGCTCAGCTCTGCCCTCCCAGTGGAAATGTGGAAGTTCTGTGCCTGCCCTGGGCTGCTCCCCCTCTCAGGCAGCCCCTGAGCGTGCTCCTGTCCATCTCACACAACCCAGGGCTGCTTCCCAAGCTTCCAAAGGAAGTATTTAGGTATTACATATTCCTCTCCTTCTGTTAAGTGGGAAAATGGCCCTGAAAGTCACGTTCTGGTCATGTTCCCAAGAGCAGTTCAGAGGTGAGTGTGACATTATGACACAGGGGAAAAGCTGGGAGAGGAGGGAAGGAAATCAATAGTGGGAGCAAACAAACTCCAGTAAAACTCCTGAGCTCTGCAGCTTCAAAATGCATCCTCAGTTTTCTGAGCCAGGGCTGGACCACAGCTGTGGTCTTGGCAGCAGATGACTCTGAAGACTCTCATCTCCACGGGGACTTGCTCCACTTAGCTCTTTTGAAGTGGCTACATTTATTTCCCTCTCCACAAACAGATCTATCCTTCTCTTCTGCCCAATCTGCTGGGAAGGTGGAAGGCAAAGAAAACAGGCCCCAGACTGCTTCAGTCCACAAGGGAAAGAAAAAGCCAAGGGGAAAAAAAGCCCTAATCCTAAAGAGAACAGATTTAAAAGTTTCCCCGGCCCTGTTTTGGCAAATGGAGCCACCCAGCTCTCAGAGCTCTCTCAGCAGTGTCAGACACTGAAAATCCTTTCTGGGGGTTAAATCCTGCCCAGGGTGAGGCACAACCAGCACAGGCTGTGCCCTGGCACAGTGCACGTGGAAGGGAAGGCAGGGTAATGGGGTTGGGCTGAGGGAGTTCCAGTCCAGCATCCTCCCTGCCCAGGACCAGAGCCCATGGCCAGGGGCCATTCCCAGCACCAAGAAACCAAATCCTGAACCCAGGGATGGGAAACACCAACCAGGAAAGCTGGTGCTTGTTGGCACAGAACTACAGAGTGACAGCACAAAGGGCAACTTGTCACAACTGCTGGGCTCGTTGTGCCTGAGCAGAGCCAGGCCCTGCCTGCTCACAGCAGCCCCTCCTGCTCCTGCTGCCACCTTGGAAAGGGCAGGTTCTGCCATTTGCACAGCAGGCTCTGAATTCCAGCAGCTCCTCATCAGTGCTGGGCACTGCCTCAAACACAGCTCCTCTTCCCTGAGACACACGGGCAGGGGTTAAGGGAAAAGCAACACACACCAGGCAGCCCCAGGAAAATCCAATGAATAGCTGAAAGAGCTGTGTCAGGCTCCTGGGATGAACCACATCAGCTCAGAAATGAGAACTGTCAGCTTTTAAGGTCAGGATGAATGATGATGGTCATCTCATCTGACCTCCTGCACAGCACGGGCCAGGCAGCCTCATCCAGCACCTCCTCCATCAATCCCACAGAGTGCTGATTGAACCACAGCACACACAGAAAAACCTGCAGCCTTGATTTGAAATATTCAAGGGACAGAGAATTGCCATTAGAGCATTAGCACCTGGTGGGGTCTGGGAAGGAGGGAACATCCACCTCCTGGAATGCTGCAAAACCTCCTTTAACATCCTAAAACCTCCTTTAACATCCTAAAACCTCCTGTAATGTCCTAAATCAGATTTCAGGGTTACACAAACTGGTTTTCTGGCTTCATCCCATGAGTGGCTGGATGCCAATGCTCCTTTTTACATCCTTTTCTGCCCAGCTCTCCTAACACTCCAAGCAGGCTGATGTCTCACTGCACTGTCCTTCTGCACGTGCCAGATTTAGACCACACGTTCCTCTGCCACCTCCTGACCCACAATGAAAGGGAAGAACAAGTGCCAAAATTGGAGCTGGGGCTAAAGGAGGTCACAGGTGCCACCTACAAAGCTGCCCAAAGGCTGATTTTCACCTTCCCCCCAGAAACCTCAGTGGGACCCACCTCGTGTGGTTGGCAGCATGTCTGACAGCCCCTGCCAGGCTGTCACCATCTCTGGGTTCTTCTCCAGGTCTGCAAAGTTCTTCCACACCCTGATGGCACCATCGTCTTGGGGAGCACAGAGAAAGAACACAAAGCAAAGTCACTGGTGCAGCTCCCACAGCTCCTTGTGCACGAGGAGGAAGAGGAGAAGCAGAACTAAAGTCACACAGACCCCAAATCTCAGAGTGTCACTTGAACACTTTCTGCTGGAGTTGTTTTCCCTCTCTAATTTACATCCAAGACACCTAAGGCTTTGTTCTACTGGAGCTGTTCTGGAAGAGCTTTTCTCCTCCCTTGAACAACACCTGACATTCAATGTCTCTCCATTTCCTTGACATTCATTTTCCCCAGGATTCATCTCTGGATTGGTGCCGAGGGCCACACAAGTACCCACTCAACACAAAACAGCTCCACGGAAGCAGCAGCAGCATCAAAGCCCAGCCCATCAGCAGCAAATCTTACAGGAACATTGTGTATTTTTTTCAATTTGCTCCCCATCTGTGAAACTTTTGTGCTAAGAATCAATAAATTGAAAGAAATACGTCCTAAAGGCTCTCTCAGCTCCCCTTCCCCCTCCCTTAATTACACCCAACCTGTACAGTTGAGGAGGAAGCTGCAGAAGCTGTTGAAAACACTCTGAGTGCCAGGACTGGAATGGTTCCTTGGGAGAGGAGCAGATCTGACTCACAGCTTTACAGACCAGAGACTGGGCAAGATTTCCTCATGCAGCCCCCTGGATGCAGCTGGAGAGCTGCCCAGGTGAGAGATGGACTAGAGAGAAACTCAGAACCACCTGAGGGGTTCAGTGCTGAGGCTGAGCCCTGCCTGCTCTACATGAACAGAAATGCACCTCCTGTATTTTGGTTGCTGAGGTGGTTTTGCTGTTTTTTCACTTTGAGAGGGAACTTACTCTCAGGGCCCTTCGGAGGCAGTTCTCTCTGAGTTCTCTGGCAAGGGGTGAAAAACGAGCAAGATTCTGGATTTTCTCTGTCTTTGGTTTATTGTTTATTCTTTTCTTATCTTGTGGTTGATATACTGTCTATACACTAGACTCAGCACATGAGAAGCAAGGTACAAAATGGACTCTGAGTAGCCAAAATTAAGGTCTTTTAAAGATACTTAATTTAATTACTTTCTAACACGTACTTATTTTCTACTTTTCTACTAATAACTTTGATTAATCTATTCATGTAATACCTATGTTGCTATCATCTCTAGCCAATAGTCTTGTGCCACTAACCTTACAGAAAATGGAGTAGAAGAAGACCAAGAAAGGGATGGGACAATGCCCAAAATTCTCCATTTTGTCTCTATTCACTGTCATATTAAAATCTTAGAATTCTAAATTCTACACCTAGTGATAAACTGTTATTGCTACTGCTATCTACATCACATTTGTATGTTCCAACTTATCCCAAAGCCTTGGCAATTTTTTCCAGGGATGAAGGTTAAAAGCAGTGTCTGGCTGGGGACCAGGGCTCCCTAAAACAGGCAGAGAAATATTCCCTGTGCCCTGGGTTCCAACAGTTGCTGCACTATTTCAGCTCTGGACAGCAGCTTTAACCAACTCAAATCACCTTTAATCACCAAAAATCACCAGGTGTGCCACTGGAGGGAGTGACCACAACCTTGCAATGACAAGCAAAGACTCAGATGGGAACGGCTTCAGCAGGTGTTGGACTGGTCAGTCCTTGGAAAGTCTGCTTGAGAGATTTCAGTACTGCCAGGAAGAACTTGCAGGTTTAATCCTGGAAATGCCTCCTGAGCTGAGAGCAGGCAGGTGAGTGCAGGGAGGGAAGAGTCAGGCTGGGACCAATCCACAGAGGGGAGAGAATGAGGTCCAGAACAGTTCACCTGGACTGGAACTGTGCCAGGGCCCCGCTGGTGGGACAGAGTGTGCTTTACCTGTGGCAGTGAGCAGCAGGGAGCAGTCCTGGCCGTTCAGGTACTCCATGGCCGTGATCCGCGTGTACCGAGGGTTCCCGTTGTGGAAATAGTCCAGCTTCTCCCCCTTCTCCCAGTCCCAAAAACTGTGGGAGGAAGGAACAGCACCTGAGTTTTCAGTTCTCTGTGCCAGCTGTAAAGAGGTGCACTCCTTACCCAGTTTGGGATTTCTCCTTTGGAATTGTTTGATCAATAACACGTCATGGAATCGTGGAATGGTTCAGATTGGAACGACCTCAAAGCCACATCTGCCATGGCAGGGACACCTCCCACTGTCCCAGGGTGTCCAAGACCCACTGTCCAACCTGGCCTTGACATTTCCAGGGATCCAGGGGCAGCCCCAGCTTCTCTGAGCACCCTGTGCCAGGGCCTGCCCTCCCTCCCAGGGCAGGATTCCAACACCTCCACCTGCTGAGAGAGAGCCAGGACAAAGGCCCAGCTGTCCTGCTGTGACCCCAGCCCTCAGCAGTGCTGTCCCTGCAGGTCCCCAGCCCTCACCAGATGCTGTCCTTGTCAGCCACAGCGATGCAGGGGGTGAAGGGGTGGAACTTCACCACGGAGGGCACACCTGGGTTCCTGTTGAGGAAGATCTGATCGTCCAGCCGGGAGATGCCTGTGGGGACAGCAGCCACACCTGATGTCCCCAGGGATGGACAGCCCCAGCTGCCCAGTGCCACCAGGCACCCCTGCCCCAGTTCTCACCAGACCACCCCCAGCCCTTCCCTCCTCCCAGGAGTTTCTCAGAGCCCCCCAGCTGTCTCAGGTACAAACCAAGAACTGTGGTGACAAACCCTGCATCCTTCACACTGGCAAGCAAAGAGAACAAGCCCAGCCAAACCCAGGGAAATGCCTGGGGTTTTTTTTGTTTGTGTTGAGGGAAAACCCAACACTATTTCTTCAACAGGTAAAACATGAAAACGCCTTTTTTTTTTCAGTTTAAAATACAGCATTTCACTGTAGCTTGTGGATTATTTATTTAACCTTCCATTTCAGTTCCCTTAAATTTTAGGTTAATTTGCAAATGAAAAATGTATTTTCCACGGAGACCTTAAAATGATGGGTAAAGACTTTTCCCATCTAGTCTTCAGAGCAGTTTGCTATTCACAAACAGTGTTGGGACCCCTGACACTGCTGGGTTCTGGCACTCTCTGAATTCATCACACAAACCCCTAAACCCAGGAGACACCCATTCAGCCAGAGTTTGTTTCAGAATGCATCCATTGAATCTAATTTTCATTAAAAGCTTGTAAGTCTATTTTAATTCCTTTTAATATTTCACATTTTCATTATTTTTTTAATGAATAGTGGCATCTCAGTCACTCAGATCAAGCAACCAAATATGAACACTGTCTAGAAAGAGATTTAACTTCTCCAGGCAAGCATGAAAAATCCCCTTCTTTGTATTCCATCAGATCTCCCAGGCCATCTCCTGGGCTCCAGGATCATTTCTGTATTTCTCTGGTTGATGATATTCTGCAGTTTCCCAGCAGGAAGCTCCACACTGCACGCACAGGAGCAGCCTCCCAGCGACAGGACTGAGCCCTGGGCACTTTTCCTTCAGCACACTGGGATTTCCAGCCCTCTGTGCCTCCAAAAGCATCCCTGGGAGGAGCAGCCCCCACCCCAGGCCTGCTCCTGGGAATGCCACAGGGAGGACACCAGGAGCTCCTGGAATTGTGGCTCCCTGGCCTCTGCTGCTCAGAGAAAAATTGAGGAATGCAAATTCCTCAGGAAGCCTCATTAGGTTCCACTTTATTCAAATAAACTCCTGTGCTGAGAGAATTCCAGCCCCAAGCTGCCTCAGAGAGCCCCAAAAATGCAACCCCAGGCTCCTGAGGAGCTCCTGCTGATGCAGCACGGACCTGAGGCAGGTTGGGAGCAGCACACACAAACCACATGCACAAATATTCCAAACAAAATGGGATACAAGGAGTGAACAATCACTTACAGAGCTCAGCAGAGCAGGGAACGTGAGAGACATCCCTGAGGTGTCTCCTGAGCTGGGGGGACAGGTCCAGCAGCTCCATGGTCTGCCACGACCATGTCCCACATCAGACCCTGAGCTTGCAGCTCTGGATTTGACCCTCCAGCATTCCACCTTCCACCCCCTCAAAAGCAGAGCTGAGCTGGTGCCCAAAGCCAGCAGCTGAGAGCAGAGAGCTGGGGGAGCAGCAGGGAAACACCTGCCCTGCACCAGGAAGGGACAGGCACCACTGTGAGGGGCTGCACGGGGCCAGCACTGATTGGGATGGTGGGGTTTTGCAGCCCTGTGCCCTGAGCAGGGGAGCACTCACCCTTCTGGATGATCTTCTGGGCCTGTTTCCTGACGCGGGCGTTGCGCAGGAAGCGCCACTCCCGCTCCTTGCGGATCTGGCTCTCCAGGTCGTGCTCCTCAGGGATCTGCCAGGACAAGAACACGCACAAACAGACCCAGTGAGCCCCAGAGCTCCAGGAGGCAGCTGAGTGATGCCACAGCGTGGCTCCTGTCCCCTCTGAACGCTGCAGGTCTGATCCTGGTACAACACAGGTTTCTCTCTTTGCTCTCCTCAGCTGAGAAGCATCACGTAGCAGCCCCGAGATCAAAGAGGGAGCACAGCCCTGGTACAGCCAGCTCAGAACACACTGAAATCTTTCTTTTCCTGCTAATCAAGGGCTGCTGGCCGAGCAGGGCACGGCTACATTCCCAAATCCCAGGGACGTTCAGGTTTCCACCACCACTTACTTACCAGGAACAGCCCTGTTTTGGTTCCCTGCTCTGGAAAACATGCCCCTGTGTCACCTGGCTTTGATTATACACAGAATTCCCCCCAAAACTGGAGCGTGGCCCTGCAGTCACAGCCTCTCTGAGCCATTTGATGATATTTATTCACAGCCCACAGCTCCAGGTTTCAGCACTCCATGGCTCCCCTACAAAACCTGTGCTGCAGGCACGAGGCCAGGCTGGGACTGGGCAGCCCCAGGGCTGCTCCCACCATGGCTATTCCCAGCCTTATTCAGAACACAGGATCAAAAGGAATAAACTCCTAAGATCTCACCCCAAACCATAGCAGGAGCTATATATGAGGTGTTTTTCTCACTTAAAAAATTATCCAAGACTCCCCTGCCCCAGAACCATCCTTGGATCAATTAAGGAGCTGAGCTACAGGGTTCTGATCCAGTTTCCTTTGATGCTGGTGGTTCCAAAGGAGTAACTCTTGGAGAAGGAAGATGAATTCCCCACAAACAAACTCTGTTTTCACTGAATAAGAAAGTCCTTAAATCATCTGTCACTATTACAAACACTGCTTTCAAACCATGTTATCCTTTAGAAAACAGCTGTTACTGAGTTGGACTTTTGCTTCTGTAAAATAAATAAAAAATAAGAAGCCCACCCTCCACCTTTCCTCCTGGCAAAGAAAAAAGCACTTTATTTCAGCACAACACCTATTAGACAGGCAATGACAAACGACCTCTAATGAAAAGCAATAAACAAACCTGAGCTAAAATACATCAAAGGAATTTGAGAGGGGAGAGATGACACCTGCACCTTAATGAAAATCCAGCTTCTCTGGGAATAAACTAAAGAAAGCCCAGGGAAGAGCCCTTGGACCACCAGTGCAGAGTCAGAGCACGCAGGTAAAGGCTGTCCTGGCCCCCACACCCACCCACCTGTGTGGCTCTGGGGATCATCCTGCCAGGAGGGAGGGAGGATCTCTGAAAACATGAAGCCCAGCTCTGTTCCCTCCCCTGGACGTGGATGGGACCACCATGGGTCCTTCCCCAGGCTCCAGATTCCCCCAGCCAGGGACCAGGGAGCACCTGAACCCTCCTAGCACAGTTTTCCTTCTCTGGCCTGGGTCTGTCCCTCTCCCCGTGGCAGTGGGTGCCAGGAGGGGAGCAGGGAGCACTTGGCACAAGGCTCCAGAGGTAAATCCAGCTCTCCCTGGTCACCACCCCTGCAGCAGTTCCAGGATCTCACTCCTCTCCCAAGACTTCGACCCAGGGCCAAGGCACAGCGCAGCAGCTCCAGCAGGGATTTATCAGGAAAGGCTGCTTATGTAATTCCCACCTTCCAGGATCCTTCCCAGCTCCTGCCTGCATGTTCTGCCAGCCCTGGAAACAACAGATGCTGGCTCCCTCTCTCCTTGACTCAGGACTTCCTGACAGCTGGCACCGAGGCTTTCCTGCGCCCCGTGGCTCCCAGAACAGCCCTGAGCCACCAGGGATTGCAGGAAGAGGAAAAGCTTCTGCAGAGATCAGAGCTGGGGCAGGGACCTGCTTTTCCTGGCACATGGAGGATTTACAGTGCAGCGTTTTCTTTCTCTGTTTATTTGATTAGATAATCAATAAATCAAACCTGGGATGATGGCTGGAAACGGAGCCCCTGATTTACACTGGAAATTAATCCCTCAGTCTTTCCAGTGAAGGCATTCTCAGGGCAAGGTCCATGAAGCAAAACTAAATTCATAAATTAAATATGACTAAGATGCACTCACAGTCATTTTATGTTTATTCATTACAGGAACAGTTGTCTTGTCTCTCCCTGTTTATGAAGGCAGGCAGCAGCTCCAAAAGAATGGCTGGAATTAAGCATCAATGTCATTTTTCCATCAGTACTTGGTACACTTCACTCTTTGCCTTTTTCATGAGGCTGAAGCTCCCAAAAGGCAGCAGCCACCAGCCAGGACTGTTCCCTGTTGCTGCAGGAACAGGGACTCCATGGAAACTCAGGCAGCACCCGAGCTGTCAGCCCTGACTTCCAGCCAAGAAACCTCAGGGAAAGTTCTCACACAGGGACTTCTCCCAGTCCCTTGCACACCAGCCAGTCCAATCCCAAAGTCACCTATAACTCCCTGTCAGGACAGGATAACACCTGCAGAAAACTCCTCTCCTTGGCCTTCCAGAGCTGCTTTGCAGAAGTACCAGGGAGATCAATTCTCTCCCTTGTGTGATTAGCAAGCACAGATTTGGTTCTGTTCAGGCTTCACCCATGGCTGCTGAGGACAGCTCGTGGTCAGCAGGGGGAACTCCCAGCCCCAGCTGCTCAGGGAGCTCCTCCAGAGCCAGGGCTGTGCCCTGCTCCTGCTCCCTGGGACTGCAGAAAATCCCCCTTCCCATGCCTCCCCTCCCTGGCTTCTGTGAACTAGAACAGGAATGCTCCACGTTTTTTATTGCCTCCCCTAAAGCAATTTAGTCTATTTTATGTACAGGAAGTAGTAGTAAAGCCACTCCCTCACAGAGCTCCCCATGTCCCCACTGCCCCTGCCTGGCTGCCTACTCTGATTTATTTTATCAATAAAGACCCCCCTCTTCCCTGGGAAGAGGTTTTCTTAGGGAGCAGACAAATGATTTTAATAAGAACTAAGAGCTCAAACATCATCTTCCTCCTCTTGTGCTCTGGTCTGGGCTTGAATCAAGACTCTGAAGCTCATGGTGAAGAGAAAAAGCCCTGGTGGAAGCTTGGCTAGGCAGCCCAGCCCCACATCCCAGATGTGCCCTAAGGAATTACTCGGTGCTTTCAGCAGAAAGGGAATTTCACAGCAGCTGAGGAAGTGTCAGGCATTGGCTTCACTGGTGATTCCCTCTGGAAATGAAGAGCCTGCCCTGTTCTGATATCCTTAAACTTGGGCAATTATCTCAGGCCAGCACCTGAACATCCCAGGAGTGTGCTGATGGTGGCTCAGCCCCCACTCTGGATGAGGCAGCACTAAACCCACACCATTTCCTCACTGCCAGGATCTCAGCAGCAGAGCTTGGACACAAACATCCCTTGTGGAGAGGCATTAATGGAGCCTGGCCATGGCAATTCCTCCAAGAGATGGAGCTCAAAGTCCTGACACCTTTGAGCTCCCTGAGACTCCCAGAGCACCTGAAAGTTGCTTTTAATGAGGGAGATTTACTGCTCTTCCTGTTTCATACTTAAACCTGAAACCTGAGCTTTGGCTAAAACATTCTGGGAATTTAACAGCTAAAACATTCTGGGAATTTAACAGCTTCTCTTTCCAGTCACTGATATCTTTGCCCATCTCTTAAGAGCTCTGGTTTGAGTTTTTCCTGGAACAAGGTTTCAGTTTCTCTCTCACTTCACACAGAGACAACTTAGTTACCCAAAGAAGTCACTTCTGAAGAGACCTGGATGCAAATTTGTCATCACACCCTTATTCTTCGCTACAACACAACTTCTTACATATTTTTAAACTTTAAAACCCAACAACAATAATGCTCCCCAAGCTTCCCCCAGGCACTTGTGGGCATCCAGCCACTCTCACGCTCTCCTCTGTAAGTTAAAGGTGCCTGTGCTGGAAGCAGAGCACAGCTCCCACATCCCACCTGAGGCCAGTGGGGCAGAGGGTCTGTCCTGCTGTCACCGTGGCTCCCCCAGGGCAGCCTCCCTCCACTCCTCTGCCTCTTTTACCATAGCCAGCAAATTCAGCTGGAATGTCAGAAAGAAAACAGCATCTCTCTTTGTCCAGTCTCTCACTGCCCTTTCTGGGAAAAAGGGCATTCCTTATTCCATTTATTTATTTTAAAATGGATTCATTTCAGCTACAATGCAATTTTCTATATGCAGAGAAGCACAACATTTCAGATGGAACAACTCTGTAGTGCAACCAGGCAAAACTGGGGGATCTGATACAGAACCTCCCCTCATTCCTACATTTTCTGTGGATTGTGCTCCATGGGGAGCTGAGCTTTTCCCCAGGGCTCTGTCTGTCCCACCCTCACTGACCCTTGTGCTCCCTCTGGTCACTTCTCCCTTCTTGCTGCCACGAGCAGCACCACGTAAGGAAATCCATTCCTCTGCCTCCCCAGGTGGCAGGAAAGAGAAGGGAGAAGGCAGGGCTGGCAGGGCCGAGCCCAGGGGCCAGCCCAGCCCACCAGGGTTACCTTCATGACGGGCTGGGCGAAGTACTTGGCGCTCCAGTCGCAGAATCCCGTCTGCACCGCGGCCGAGATGAAGCTCTTGTGTCCCACAGCATCATCAGCATCATCAGCTGTCTGTGGGGAGAGGACAGGGGTCACCCACCTGCAGGGCCAGGGACACCCCCAGGGACACCCCCACCGCCCCAGGCAGGCACCAAAAGCTCAAACACGTTGCCCAGGACAGGAAACTGCCCAGCCGGCTCTGGGATCAGGTGTTTCTCCTTGGAAAGGAGCACGTTCCCTCAGCTGCAGGGATCTGGGCTGGAGCAGCCCCATGGCACCTCAGGGAGGCCCAGCAGGAGTTCTGTCCCAAGGATGTGGTGTGGGGATGACTCAGGATCCAGACACAGCTTGTGCCAGTGTGGATGAGTGTCTGTCACACAGCACAGGACACCCCAAGGGAAAAGGGAAAAGCTGCTCCATTCCCCCAGGTTTCAGCTTTCAGAAATATGATCCAGGCTGCTGCTGCCAAATCCCAGAGAAGGGAAGGTGTTTCTCCTTGTGATCACAGCTGTCCCTTGTCCCTGCTCTGCCAGGGCTGGAGAGCAGCCCCGAGGGTCAGGCATCTGGCTCTGGGTTGTCACTCAGGCACACAAATGTTTACAGAAGAGTAAGCCATAGACTCTGATTAGACACATTGCTTAGTGGCAGAAGTGAATAATGCCCTATCAGAAGCTGTAAAACACCATTTATCCTGAAGAAAATAAATTAATCAATTTTTATTTGGCTGGTTAGAGGCAGCCAATCTGGATCAGCAGCAGCTGGAAGCAAACGAGAGATGCACAGAAATAAACCACAACCAACAGAAAGTGGGACAAACCCCAGTGGGGAGAAGCTGTCAGAGCTGACAGAGAAGCCTCCTTACCTGCTCTGGGCCTTTGTCAAACATTTTCCTTGTCCTGGGGAACTGGTGGGAGTGGGGGGTGTACTGGACACCCACGTTGGTGACGCTGGGGCGCACGGACGCCAGGTCCCGGCTCACCGGCTGCTTGGGCACCTCGTTGGTCAGGCTGGAGCTGCTGGTGCTCGTGGTTGGAGGGGACCCTCTGAGGGACAGAACAGAGGGACAGGCTTTGGGTATGGCTGCACACGAGATTTGCTGTGCATGATGTTCTTTTCACTTTGTTTCCTCCTCACAAGATCTGAGTTTCGCTGCGGTGCCTCCTCTGCAGAAACGTCCCAATTCCCACGTCCCCTCCAAAGGCCAAACCCACCCCAGACCAAGAGTGAGCTCTGACTGTGCCAACTCCAGACTGAGGGGATGAACCTTAATGCTCTGGGAATCTGTGATGCCTCACCTAAGTCAGCCTGACCAGGGACTGCATTTCCATGGGGGGACTGAAAGCTTCAAAGCATTTGAATTTAAACTGGGCCCTCTGTTCCAACTTGGAATCTTACTGGTGCACACTGGTTATGGGACCAGCAGCTCTAACGTGTGGTGTTTTCTCTTGGAGAGGAGTTTTGGGAAATAATCCCATTTTCAGCCCCCAGCTTTGCCCACAGCACTCTGCTTCCCTGCAGTTTAGGCAGGGTGTTTTGTCCATCAGTTAACCCTGGCTTTTATCAGCTCAAAGTGCAGCAGACACAGCTCAGACGTCAATGGGAATTTGGGCACCACAGCTCAGGAAAGGTAAAAGCAGCCAAAGTCAGCTCTTCCTTTCAGTTCACCATTGGATACCCAGAGGGACTTGTTACTCTTTGCCCTAAAGGAAAACAGGAAGAAACGCCCCACCTTTTCCCAGAGCTTTCCTTCCTGGACACCTCAGCACTGCTGGCAGCAGGAGCCACATTCCCTGTCCCTGGGGCAGCTCCCTGGGATGGGGCCAGGCAGGGAGCACCCACCCCACCCACAGAAAGTGCTGGAAGGCCGGGCTGCACTTACCCCACTTGGTGGATGTGCATGCCCTTGTTGGTGGGGCTGGCAGGGGCCGACTGGGTCAGCGAGGAGGTGTCCAGGATGCGCTGGGGGCGAGCGTTGACCGTGGCCTGGGGAGAACACAGGGAGCCTGAGCAGCCAGCCACGGCCCAGCAGGGCCAGCCTGGGGCAGGGAGGGAGCTCTCTATGGCTCTGGGGTCAAACAAAGCCCCCGGGGCTGCTCCCAGCACCAGCTGCTTCCACTGCTCGCCCAGGCAGGAACACTTACCTGAGAGCGTCCTGGCTGCCTGCAGGGACATGGCTCTGAGCAACAACCAGAGCCAGCTGCAGCCAGGACCTGCCCCAGCACCCCAAACACAGGGCAGGGGGACAGGCTGGGGTCCCCTCAGTGCTCCCCACAGCCACCAGCCTTTCCCTCACACCTCATGACTGAGTCCTGCAGCTCCCACCACGACTGTAAATCATAAAGCACGTTCTGAGCCTGGAGGAAAGGAGGCTCAGGGGGGACCTTCTGGCTCTGCACAACCCCCTGGCAGGAGGGGCAGCTGGGCTCTGCTCCCAGGGGACAACAGGACAAGAGGAAATGGCCTCAAGTTGTGCCAGGGGAGGTTTAGGTTGGGTACTGGGGAAAGTTCCTTCCCTGAAAGGAAAGGCACAGCTGCCCAGGGCAGTGGTGGAGTCCCCACCCCAGGAGGGATTTAACAGCCATGTGGATGTGGCACCCGGGGACATGGGTCAGTGGTGGCCCTGGCAGTGCTGGGGGAATGGTTGGACGGGATGGGCTCAGAGGGCTTTTCCAGCCTAAATGATTCTGTGAATCTGTGATTCAGCCTCAAGCCTTCCACTAAAAACAGCTGGACAGGCAACCTGGGCTGAAGCAAATTTTCCTCTTAAGACTTTTTGGTTTCAGAAAGTCTCTAGAGGCCAACACTGAACAAGGCCTGGGTCCTTGTTTGTTTTGGTGCTCACAAAAAGCAGGTCTGGGCGTTTTCCAAGGCTCAGGCCAGGAAGGAGAACTGCAGCATTTCCATCTGCATCATAAACAGAAATCCCAAGGCAGGCACAGCCTGGGTGAGGCCCAGCAGTGCCTAATGAGCCCAGGGAACAGAAGAGCAGCAGATTCCCTGCAGGAAGGCTGCAGGCCTGGGCAGCCCACACACCAGCTGCTCACACCCAGCACAGCCCCAGAGCTGGGAGCCCTTCTGGAGAAACGGATCCACAGCCCTGGCTCCAGAAAAAAACCCAGCAGGACACTCTGGTCTCGTTTGATAACAACAATCACAGAATCACAGAACCCTGGGGTTGGAAGGGACCTCTAGAGATCACCCAGGCCAACCCCCAGGCCAAGGCAGGGCCACCTGGAGCAAGTGACACAGGAACATGTCCAGGGGCTTTGGAATGTCTCCAGATGGGCTGGGTTGGATGGGACATTGAGACGAAATTCTCCCCTGTGAGGGTGGTGAGGCCCTGGCACAGGGTGCCCAGAGGAGCTGTGGCTGGCCCTGGAGCCCTGGAAGTATCCAAGGCCAGGTTGGACAGGGCTTGGAGCAACCTGGGGCAGTGGAAGGTGTCCCTGCCCAGGGCAGGGGTGGAATGGGATGAGCTTTAAGGTCCCTTCCCACCCAACCCATTCCGTGTTTCTGCAATATTTAGTCCCCCAGCACTCTCCAGACGTGGAAGCCCATGGATAGTTTGCCCAGCTGTTCCCACTGAAGCCCCCAGCCCCAGCCAGGTCCCCCAGACTGCAGTGTTCTGCTCAGCTCTGTCAATGGAAGAAAACCTCAGCTGACCCAGCTCCAAAATGAAGCCTCTCCTTCCAAAATATTAAACCAAAATATTAAACCCCTGGAACATTCAAGTGTTTTACATCACCTGAGGCAGTATTTCTGTTTAGGCAAGAAAAACAACTTTTGTTTGCATTCACTGGTAAAATTCAACCCCTGAGTGGGCAGCGCTTGCACACACTGGGGAAGAGCAGTGCCCCCTTCTACATCCAACAAGCTCCAGCAGCACGAAGGAAAGGTCTCAGGACGCAGTTAGCAAAGGTTTAATTGTCACTGATTTGCATCAGACACTGGCCAGCTCCTGCCTGAGCTGCCAGCAGAGCCTGGAGCTCGGCCGTGCTCCTGCAGCACCGCTCACAGCACGGAGCGGGACCAGGGCAGGGCAGGCCAGGATCCGAGCCTGAAAGCCCACTGTGGTGGGCAGGTCACAGCTTGGGTGGTTTGTGTTTTGGGGGTTTTGCTGTCAGTAGAAAGCCTTGTTAGAAGCCACCCAAGGCAGGTGGTGCTGGCCAAAGCAAAGCCCCCGACATGCGCAGCAGCCGCCCGACTGACCCCAGGACTGAACGCTTTCCTCACGGACCCTGGGGCTAAGGCAAAGAAGAACAAAGCAGTTTTGTTCACTGAAGCATCCCCAGATAAAAATCCTTGTCAATGGGAATGCTTCCTGTTTTCCAAGCCTGTTGGAAGAGCTGTTGCCTTAGGAAGCAGGGGCAGAGCAGCTGGCCCAGCCGTGCAGTGTGAGATGCATGAGACCCATCCCCTGAGCTTTGGGACTCGGCTCAGCACCAGCACAGCCAGGCCCAAACTTGTTAGAGTCAACACAGAATTCCCCCCATCAGCCCCAGCATTCCCTAGGGATGTGACAACAGAGTGATCACAGCTCCTGCTGGCACAGCAGCATCAATACCAACATTGATACTGACCCACCTCTCCACTGGCCAGGGAGCAACTCCTGAAAACACATTTCAGTCAGGAAAAGCAGATCTGGTTCCTCTTTATATCCCTTTCAATAGCAGCAGCAACATTTCATTTTGCAAAGAGCCTTCCAAACACAGAACTGAAATAGTTTCATGCATCTAGAGCAGAGAGAGGGAAATCTTCCACCTTTTCCTTTCCTTCTTGCCCTCGTTTGGCACCTCCAGCCTGTCATTTGTTGTACCCCTGTCTCCAGGGAAGGGCTGAGCTTGCTGCCCCCACTGCCAAGAGAATTCTCTGTCCCAAACCCAGCCCTTACCACTCACTGGCACGTGCACTTCAAACAAATCAGAGTTCAGGTCAGTAGCTATTGTCTCAAGAGAAAGTGTGAATTCAAAGCAGAGCTCTCTGAGGCATTAAGATGGCAGTGCACAATGCTGGCATCTCTTACTGCAGCTCCAGCTCCGCAGCCCCAGGCTGAGGATCTGGGATTATTCCCTGGAAAGGCCCAGTAAGAGAGTTCCCATTGCAATGGCTCATGGTCTGGATGCTTGAGTGGCCAGAAAGGTTCACACAGAGCTTTCTGTGCCCAGCCAGGGTGAGAAGATGCCCTGGGGTGGCCTGGCCCAGGTGGGGGGAAGGTCCTGCCGCAGGGTGGCACCTCCAGGGACATCCTGTCACCCCCAGGATGAGATGGGATGAGGATGGAGGTTTAGGCACCCAGCCTGGGCTGGGGTGAGGAGTGGCAGGGGTCTGCATGCTGACTCACATGTACTAGTTCACCTGGGTTGGAGAGCCGTTGTGGCTTCAGTCTGCAGGCCAGTCCCACTTGCATTATCTAAATCAGTTTGCAAACGGATAATTTAATGAAGGATACTTAAAGTTTATCCCAGGGACTGATCTAGACAAGTAGACTTCTAAACCAGACCTACAGTCTGAGGTCTGTGCCTAATTTATACCTTAGAACAAGCCCAGGCCCTCCCCCATTTAATCACTTTACCTGATCAAGAGTTCAGAGCAGAGTTTATCACCGTGAAGCATTAAAAGCTCCTTCTGCAAAAGGCAGAGCCCTCCAACAGACCCATCCAGGTCAGTCTGCCTAAGCCTTGCCTAAGCATGAAAAAATCCACATCCAAACACCTGGCAGGCACAGGTGAGCAGGGACAGGCACATACCTTGTAGGCAATGCTGTTGAGAACCTTCATGGCCAGGTCAGACACGTCGGGATAGGGGTCAGCAGCCAGGTGGAGGAGCACTCTCCAAATTTGGGTATAAACACTGTTGAAACTCACACCTAGAAAAACAGAAAACACAACAAACCCCAAAGCCCTGCAGCACATGACAATCCATCAACTCCAATTCTTTGATCTGATGTGAGAAAATTCATTAGAACTCCAAACATCCCGATGACATCTCAGGGAACATCAAGAGAGGAGCTCAAAAACATCCCACATGGGCATTTTGTCTCCCTTTTGCCTGTCTGTGAACTCTGCAAGGGCTTGTGAAATCAAAGTGGAAGGAAGCAAAATAAATTGAAGACTTCCTAAATCATCTCCAGTCAAACTCCTGCATTTCCAGGCTCCTGAGGCAAATCACCTGGAAAGGCCAAGTGGATAATGTCTGAGTTTCCTGAGTTGAAATACTTAATGCTATAAACCCACAGTTACTGCCTTATACTGTTGTGGTTACTGAATTGTTCAGAGGTTTGTACACTCTACAAGTTTACTAAATGTTTAAAGCAAAGCTTTAGGAGTTGAGCCCTCAGGAAGCAGCGAGTCCAACTCAGTCTTTCCTACTGACATTTGTATCAATTCCTCCAATTTGTCATTTAATGAGCACATCAGCTGTTCAGTATTTCGGCAGAAGGGACTGACAGATTCAAAGTACAAATCAAATTAATAAGCATTTGCAACAACTGACAATATTCTGCGAACATTTTATTTTGCTGCTTTTGGGTGAGAATTTGTTATCCTGCCTCCGAGCCCTGCCGGTGTCTGATCGTGCAACGCCCTGGTTGGGACTGGAGCCATTTGGACAATGCTAAAGTGGCTGCACTAAAAACAAAAAAGAGCTAAAATAGAGATTTCAGATGAGTCACAATCAGTGCTAAATGACAGATCAAGCTGTTACTGCTTTTCCTCCCGTGTTTCTGGAGGCATCTAAATATAAAGTTGGGACGAAAGGGCCCCTGGGTCAGCTCCTCACCTGGCAGAGCTACACCTGATCCCTAAGCCAGCAGGGCAGGCTGGGACAGAGCAGCTCTGAGCTCTGGCTGAGGCAGCAGCAGGCTCCAGGAGCCCACAGGCTGCCCTGGGGGTGCTGGTCTGAAAGGGGAACCTTCCTGTGCCCCAGGTGCCCAGACTGTGCCAAACCACTCCGCAAAGGGCCAGGGCAGCCCCCATAACCCAGCTCCTCCCTCTCACCCCACCTGCAAAGGGTCCCTCTCCCACCTGGCATCCAAAGGATGTTCCAACTGATGTCTGCTTAAATTTGCACCTGGGAATCTCTCAGGTGTTTATGAAGGGACCACCTGGACCTGCTGGGGGTGACCCAGGCAGATCCTGCAGCTGATCCCAACCTTCCCAAGGCAGGCCAGGGACAGGGCCTGACAAACCAGAGAATCCCACAGTGCTTGGGCTTGGGGGGGACCTTAAAGCCCGTTCCACACCCTGCCATGGGCAGGGACACCTTCCACTATCCCAGGTTGTTCCAACCTGGCCTGGGACACTTCCAGGGACGCAGGGGCAGCCACAGCTGCTCTGGGCACCCTTTTTCCCAGTTCCCAGGGAGGAATTTCTCCCCAGTATCCCATGCAACCCTGCCCTCTGGCAGTGGGAAGCCATTCCCCCTTGTCCTGGCACTCCAGGCCCTTGAGTCCCCACTCCAGATTTCTTAGAGCCCCTTTAGGCACTGGCAAGGCTGTAAAACCTCTAACAATGTACATTGTTATAAGGCTGTAAATTGTAAAGGCTGTAAACATATATTTATGTACTATTGTATAATATTTATATAATACTGTAAAATTGCAAAGGCTGTAAATATATAACAAAGTTAAATCCTGGAAGCTTCTATTACCAAGGAAAAAAAAAAAACTGGAGGGGGAAGGATAGAGTACACAAGAAGGGAGAGAGGCAAAGTGCTACAAGGTGTGGGAGGAAAAAAGGCTCAGCTCGTGAAGCAGCAGCCAGGTAATGTCTGAGGTGTGCCCAGAGCTGTGCCCAGAGCTCTGCCTCCCACACTCCAGCCTGTTACATAAGGGCCGGTGGGAAATCTGGATGCCTTCAATTCTTTAAAGCCCTTGAAAGAGAGTAAAAGGAAAGGGAGAGGAGGAAGAGTGAGGGGGGCACCCAGCTGATTTCCCAGGGGTCTGATAACGACCTCGATCACGGAGAAAGAAACCCAACGACATTTTTTATACATCTAAGTGTCAGGGAAAAACCAAATTTTAAGCAGAGCTGTGCCAGTGCAATTCCCCCTTCACCTGGCAGCCTTTGAGGAGAACACAGGGAATTTCTACAAAGGCACCTGGGGCTCAGGGCTGGTACTCCCAAGGCTGCTCCTTCCTGCTGCCACCGCCCCACTGTCGGTGCAGGAGTGACACATCTGACACAGCTCCCTGTCAGATCCTGAGCTCCAGTCCCTGGGATAAGGGGAGCAGCAGAGGTGGCAGGAGGAGCAGCAGCTCCATTTCACCTTTAGGACTCCAAAGCCTTAACTGTCCCTGAGATGCAAACCAGGAGCTGGGCATTAATGGAAGCAGACAGCTCTGTAATTAGTCACACCGACTCCCAGCCAGCTCAGTGCACCTTGCAGCGAGGACTCACGTTTACAAAAAGATCCCTCCCTGCTGAGAATGTAAAAAACAAATTGCCTGCCTTTCCCCCAAGTTTGATTTTCCCTGCAGACGTGGGGGTCAGCTCACCTGCGAGCCCTGAGGATGGGCCGGGCTCCAGCAGCTCCAGGCAGAGCCACAGTGGATGCAAACCCGACTGCTGATGGCTTTATTTATTCCCTTTGATTTGCCAGGCTGGGACAGGGTTTCTTTCCAACTCCCTGTAAAAATCACTGCAGTGATTTCAAGCCTCACAGATGGGGCAGTTCCACTTCCCACCGGCACCGCAGCAAAACCAGAGCAATGGCTGCTCCCTGCTCACCTGGCCCCAGCCAGCTCCTGGGGAGGCACTGGAACCTCAGATGGGCATGGAGGGACAGGGAATGACACCTTCAGACAGGCACACAGGGACAGGGAATGACACCTTCAGACAGGCACACAGGGACAGGGAGTGCTGTGCAGGGAAATGCAGCCGGGACATTTCAGGCTGAACAGCCCCGAGGACCCGGGGAGCTGCTCCATCCATGTGTGTGCCACAAACCCCTCCTCTTGCCAGGAGGGATACCGAGGGACCCCGGCTGAAGGGGACACCCAAAACCCCCACAGCTCCCTGAGCTCTGGTGCCTGCAGGCACAGCCTGAGCCCTGCAGGGGCTCACTCTGACCCCTGGGCAGAGCTGGAGCTTCCTGGGCTTCCACACGAGCCAGAAGCAGCTGAGTAGAAGGAATTCCTCAGAGCAGGTACCCCTGGGCCAGAGCTGGCATCACCACCAGGGACACAGCCCCTGCAGCAAGTTCTCATTTCCAAAGCCCACCCAAATCCCTGGATTTTGCTGCTGTGCCTGTTCCCAGTTACAAACACTGCTGGCTGACCAGCTCCTTCTCATTATCTTGGTGCATTAACACAGAGAGAGTAGGAGGCTCCCCTGCCCCAGTGCTCTGTTTCCTGCACCTCACTGTCCACCTCCACCTCTGCTCTCCTCATCCTCACTGCAGCAACCTCCACCCTCACTGGTACTCTGAGGCAGATCCTGGGAAATGGCAAACAGTTCTCCACCCCCAGCCTCTCCTGCTGGAGAAGACAACAATTCCCCAGCATTTCATTGCTCCAAGATTTATTTTCCTCCTTCTTTGATCACTCCTTAAGATAATCTTTCCAGTGGAGCTCTCTGTAGGACAAAGGCTTTCATCATGCAGTTTGGATATGAATAATCAGCCTCGAGGTATGCAAACCCCCTTCTTAATTCCATCCTTTTTCCTAGCTTAAAACAGAACATTTCCAGGACACCAAGATTAATGAGTGGCTGTATGGAAAAGCAGCAAGGCTCAGCTTCCCTTCCAAAATGATGTCTTTGTTGACTAACCACAAACTGCCTCTTGCCAGCTGGAAAAGTGGGCCAGAAATAAATGTCTCTCCTGGTACTGGCCTGTCTGGGCAAGGAGCAGCTGCCAGAGAACACAGAGCTCGGCTGAGAGCGTGTGTGCCTGCATTTGGGGAGCCAGAACGGGGACATTTGGCCCACAGCTAGCTAAGGAACTGTTTGTAAAATGGGACGAGGAGGAATGGAGAGGTTCTCCTCCAGTTTTTGGGAAGAAGTACGTTGTATGATGCCTCAGTGCAGGGCAGAGACTGATCCAGAACAACCTCTCACACACCAAGCTTCTAAAACTGCCAGAGAGGAACAAAGACATGAGCATCAGCAGGCTGTGGCTGCCCCTGGATCCCTGGCAGTGCCCCAGGCCAGCTTGGACAGGGCTTGGAGCACCCTGGGGCAGTGGAAGGTGTCCCTGGCCATGGCAGGGGGTGGCACTGGATGGGCTTTAGGGTCCCTCCCAACCCAAACCGTTCTGGAATTCTGTGGTGGATCAGCTTAGGGAATGCAGAGCACAGAACACAAACTGTGGCTGAAAATTTCTCCTTTCACTCTTACAGATCAGATTTCTGCTTCACTTGGAGTCTCCCCACAAGCCCCAAACATCTTTTTCATTGCTCTGCCTGTCTCAGATGCTTGGCAGAGGCGTTACTGCAGAGCCAGAGCCCCATCTCCTCTTTCAGAAGACACAGAGTAGAGCACAGCATTCCTGCAGCCACAGGTCTCTGCCCCACTGGGCTCCCCCAGCTCCCCTGCAGCAGCAGCTTAAGGCACGTCAGGACATTAAGGAAGGGGGTTAGCCTGGGCTGCAGAGCTGTGGGGGTGGCTGGGGCTGGTGGCATCTCTCCTCAGGGAGCAGGAGACAGGGCTGGAGGATGGTGATGCTTCAGAAGGAATGAGAAAAGCCTGGCTTGCAGCAGGCAAGTGGGGAGGTAATGGGATTCTGTGCGAGTCATGAATTTTAAACACTTCTCTAAGCTCTGTTTCCAGCTGGGTCTGAGCTCTTTGATGGAACAGGAATGAGGGAGGCCTTGGAGAGCTGCTCTCTCTTTCCAAGGTTCCCCTCACCACCTCCAGCTCCTCTCCAGAGCCTTTTCCAGCTGTGCTGCACTGCCCTTGTGAGACACACAGCAGCCATCAAGCAGACACCAGTGGGAATGGGAAAACTCAAGTCCTAGCTCAAGATGGAGAGAAATTTCCTAACATCCCTGCCATGCTTCAGAAGATCCAATGTCATTACTGATAATCAAAAGCAAATTAACTGATCAAGTTCCTAATGAACTCATGATTTTAAACTGCCACAGGGGCTCAGTAATTACAATCCCTGAATCTTTCAACTCGGGAGAGCCAAATCACCATTAATTCTCCTAGAAAACAGAGCAGAGAAAATGTTTCTTTGGTCAAGGCAGTTCTACCACCCACGTGATTTCTCCCTGAGTTACTCTCTTTGCACTGATTTGTGAAAATATGGGCCCATTTACTGATTACAGAGGAAATATAGAGACTTTCCCCAGCATTTCCCTGTGCATGCTGCTTTCCCTGGAAGGAGGCCATTCCAAAAGCCAGGTCCTTCTGTATGGTGCCTGTGATGCCGTGCCAAAATGGCTCAGCTTGTTTGAAAAGCTACAGGTAGTTTAAAGCAAAGCTGTTGTGGCCTCCACATTTTTGTGCCTGAATTCCTAACAGGATTGCAGTGCAGCTTAGAACTGGAGCCAACAGCTCCCACTCCCATCCTTCTCTTGGAGTGACCCAGCCACACACACAGGGACAGAAATTTGGTTGGAGCAAGGATCCCAACCTGCCACACAGGCAAGAGGGGAGCCCAGGGCAGGGCAGGGCAGGGCAGGAGGGCTGTGCTCACCTATGAGGGAGTTGAGGGAGGAGTAGGAGCTGACTCTTCTCATCTTGTCGATGGTCTCAAAGGACAGGATGTACTCCTCGTTCTCAGGGCTGCCCAGCGTGCTGCTGGCACTGCTGCTCGTGCTCAGGTTCCCAGGGGAAAAGGCCACAGAGCTTCCAGCTGCCAGGACACAACAGCAGATGCTGGAACAAGGACTGGCGAGAGAACAATTTTCACCCAGACAAAACAGCCCTTTTCTAAATCCTGCCACACTCAGGGAAGGAAACCCCTTACCCAGGGGGCAAAGCCACAATTCCCCTTTTTAATACTGAATGATTAAACACAGAACAAGCAAAAGATTGAGTTAAAAATCCACTTATGCTTGGAAGCTGGAAGGCACAATTTTAGTCCCCAAACACTCAGAAAAATCAATGCTAATGACCAGAAAATTGCAACTAATTACGAGGGGGCTCCTCATCCAAGCCCTTGGAGCTGGATAACCTGGGCTGAAGCGCCAGCTCCAGCCTGTGCTGCGGTGTTTCCTGGCTGGCAAAATGGGCATGCAAAGTGGAAGAACTGTGTGCCTTACCCTCCTCGTTGAGGCTGAGGTTCTGCAGGGACTTGTTGAGGTTCCTGGCCGTGGTGACGGCGCGGATGTTGCCGTAGGAGCTGACGGAGCGCAGGCGCGGCGTGCAGGGCCCGTCCCGCACCGGGGTCAGGCTCCCACCCTCTGAGAGGCAACAGAGGAACCAAACCTTATGTTTGGCAGGAGCCAAACCCAGCCACAGCACCGGGGTTACTGCCCAGCCAGTGGGTCATTCAACACCAGCAATGTGAGCAGAATTTGTAGCTCTCTGTCAGGAAAAAAGGGAACGAGGTACGGGAGCGGATCCAGCACGGATCCCGTGTCTCTGCTGCCCAGGCTGGGGTTTGGGACATCCAACAAGGCCAGGTGAGCCCAGCCTTGCCAGTGCCTCCCAGGGGCCCTGGTGACTCCTCTCTGCCACTGCCCAGCCTCTGTGCCAGGACAGTCTGAGGCAGCATTGGCCAGCTCCTCTCTGCTGCCGCTTGTCAAACCCCCCCTGGATTTTCTCATCATCAGGAGGTGTGAAAATTCTGTTTCCTGACCAAATTTCAGGCCTGATTTCAAGTCATATTTCACCCTGAGCACACACAGTCCCACGGCCTCAGAAGAGCTGCTCTGTTTCCCTGCAGAGTGGCTGCACTGTGGTGGGGGGGCAATGCTTCCAGGGCATCTCACTTCAGGATTCTTTTGGATCAGGAAAAGCCCTGTATAAGCTGCATACAGTGTTTATTTTCTGCAGCAAATGGGGAGGAGCTCATTTTCCAATGATTCAGTTATTCAGAGGACAGGGAGACTAAGCCACTCTGTGCAGAGACAGCACACGGTCTGGTCTCCAAGATTCTCCTGTTATCCTTCAAGATTTCCACTGCAGTTTACATCTAAAGAAAAGGTGAGGTTAGAAACAACTTCACCAGGACATTTTATTCCTCACATAAAGCCACAGACACAACAAAAGGGATGGGGCCACAGGCTCAGAGCAGAGTTCTTCCCTTCCTTGTCTGGCCCTCCCAGCAGCAGGGCTGGTTCATGGTGTGCTGGAGCCCTCACAGGTCAGTGTGACACTGAGTGCTCCCGTGTGATTCCAGAGGGGAAAAAGAAAATAAGCCTGTGTGCTGCCTTGACCAATATCCTTCAGCCTCCAGCTGAAGGGAATCTCTCTGAATGGGCTGGAGGTTCCTGGTGAGCTACAGCCAAGGCTTAGGTGAAGACTCAGTGGAGGATGGATTTCTCCAGTGTAACATGTCACAGGGCAGAACAGACACCACACCTCCCCTCCCTGTCACTCACCACGTCACAACTCTTTAATAAATCCCCACCAGCAAGAAGCTCTGTGTTGGAAAAACTCCTTAAATAATTCCCAAGTACTTTCAGGCCCTACCTCCCCTGCCCAGCCAAAGCCAAGCCCCCACCTGGAGCAGCTGGAGAGGGGAGAGGGTAATTCTTCTCCTCTTCTATGAACTGCAAGGCCACAGTGCAGAAATTGCTCTCATACTGAACCACCAGGTGACTCAGGGCCACCACCAGCTCCTGGGGAAAGAGCACAAGGAACATCCCATGGGTACACAAAGGGGTTGAAGGCATATACTGACCAATATTGTTGGTATTACTGGGTGGATAATTCTCCCTTAATTCAAGGGATGAACTGCAGAAAGCCAGAGGACTCTGTCTCACACTGAATTCCTCACAAGCCTTTCCTACCTGCACAGGCTTCCTCCCTCCTGAGTAGCCTGCTCTAGTGGGAGGTGTCCCTGCCCATGGACAGCAGGGGCTGGAACAAGATGAGCTTTGAGGTCCCTTCCAACCCAAACCATCCTGGGGTTCTGCGGCTGATTCTGCCCAAGTTTGTCAGACTGATGCAGTGTCACAGGCAGCCCTGACCTGGCCCAGCCCCCAGGATGTGTGTGGCTCCCTCAGAGCCAGGGGCTGTGCCAGGGCTGGGGGCTCTCAGCCCCCTGTGGCACAGCTGGACCCTCCCAGCCCTGCACAGAGTTCAGCCCCTCCAGGAGGCACCTCCTGCCTGGCCCCTGGGAACAGCAGACAGAGCTGCCTTTGGCTGCTGTCTCTGCTCAGGGACTGATCTCCCAAGGAGAGATTCATGAATCTCACAGAGCATTCCGTGTGACACGCAGCCCTCTCCTGAATTAAACTGATTAAATGCTGGAACGAGACAACAGAAATGAATCTTTGCAATGCTGCTGACAACTGCCAGGGTGTTGATGTTCCAGTAAAGTAAACACAAACATTAGGACACTTCAGAACAGCCCTCAAAAACAATCCAGAATGTCAAAAACCATTTAATGTACTCTTGATGTACGATGGTGCACCAGGAACTGTAACTCTCCCAAAGCTGGAGAGCAACTCCAGGCTCTGGAGGCATTTGCACTGAGCAGAGCTCTCCCACTCTGTGCACACACTCCCAGGGCAGCAGTGGGGCCCAGCCCAGCCCCTCACCTTGCGGACCATGGGGCTGCCATCGTTGATGAGCTGGGCCAGCATCATGGCCACGTTGTGGTCGATGGTGGTCGAGTGGTCCGTGCGCTCCGCCGAGTTGCCCACGAAGGTGCCCAGGGCAAAGACTGCAGCACAGCGAACCTGGGGACACAAACAGCCCTGGGTGGCCCCTCTGCTGCCACCACAGGGGCTTCATTTATCCCCACAAAGGGGCGTGCTGGAAACCTGAGCTGCTGGGCCAGGCAAGCAGGGAACCCGTGGGGAGCAGCAGCCCCAGCAGCCTCAGCAAACTGAGTTTTAAACATTCACAGATGCAGGATATGTTTAATTTCCCAGAATACTCAGTGACCTTCCCATGGGTGACTCTTCCAGTTGGTGTTGCCTTGAATATTAATCAACAGGAATAAGGAACACACAGCTCCTGTTGGGATGTGGATCTTTTACAGGAGTGCTGACTGCAGTCTTCAGGTATGGGCTTATGGGCAGGTAGGTGATGGAAAAAAGGAGAAAGATCAGGGAAAACTCTGGAAAGCCACCCCACCTCTGCAGAAACACTGCTCAAAAAGTGGGGAGGATGGGGCCAGGGACAAGAGGAGGAGAGTGCAGGACAGAGAGTGGATGTGGAGGGGAATCTCATCTCTAATCTCTGCACGTTATCAGAACTGTTTACCTCAGCTCCCTTCTCCCAGTGTGTGTGCTGGGTCTGATGGGCTCTGTCACTCACTGCCAGGCCCTGCACAATCCCTCCTCTCCTGGGAGTGTCACAAAGGTAAACCACAGCCAATTAAAGATGCATTTTCACAATGAGCAGGGGGAGAAGAGTTTTCATACTTGGACAAAAAGACTAGAGGGCTTTTTGCAAAACACAGAGAGTTTTGGGACCACATTTTTAACAGCTTCTGATATGCAAGGAAGCAAAAAACATGGCATTTCCTAACTGCAGTGCCCAGGTCCCAGGGTTTGGGGCTCTATGCTCCCTCTGCATTTCTTTGGAAGCTCCTCTTGTAGGGCTTGTTTGATTTGCATCACCTTGAAGAAACAGCAGCAAGATCTGTCCCTGAACCAGACACAAAGACAAAGCTCTAGAAGGCTCTGCTTTGCAGGAACTTCAGTCCTTCTGCCAATTCCAGTGGCGGTCACCAGAAGAGCTGGATTTTTACCTCTGGGATGGGATCTGAGAGGAGGCTGTAGAGCTTCTCATGGGCACTGTCTCTCACTCCACACCACCTGGCTGAGTCGAAGTTCTGCCAGATCCTGCCCAGACAAATGGCCACCCACTGCCTGAGGAGGGGGTGGGGATCGTTCAGCTGCTCCAGGCAGATCGCTATCAGGTTCCCCTGCAGGCAGGCTTCCTGCAACACAAACCAAGCCTTTTGTTTGGCACCACAGCTTCCCACCTCATCCCCACAGAAGGAGACTGTTTCTGAAGGAGTCAGGAAGCCAAGGGAAAATAATCGTTCAGTGGTTCCAGACTGATTTTATACCAGCAGCATGAAGGGAAAGGCAGCTAGAGTTGATTAAACAGTTGAGCATTAAAATGCTCTCTGTAATGCATAAAGCTGAGTTTTTCCTCTTTCCTTGCACCTGTCAGAGCCCCAGGGTTTATGGCTCAATCCACAGACCATTCCCAGCCATCAGGTCCCCACTGGACAGGACTAGGAACTCCTTCTGTGCCAGTGGCTGTGAAGGGACTCTTGTCCTTGTCCCCCACTGCCAGGTGCTGGGTACAGAATGTCTCCAGGGTACAGAATGTCACATCTCCAGGCCAGTTCTTCTCTTAATCCACAGAGAGATAACAAAAACCAACGTCCTAGTTCTGTTTCCAGCTTCAGGTTTGGGCTTTAATGCAAGCCAGGACACTTTCACCAAAGCAAAGGCATGAGGCAGAGAGGGGTGGGGGAGGATGAAGGGAAAAGGCTGCTGGGACTCACCTGCCCAGTGTTGTAGTTGTTGACAATCACAGCCAGGATGAAAGCTGTCATCGTCCTGTGCTCAGCCTGCAAACAACACAGGCTGGGGTTACCTGGAGAACAGGGCAGGGAACAGCTACAGCCCACCCTGAAACATGGCATTGTGCCATCAGCAGGTTGTGCCATGTTAAAAGAATGACAAAATTCCAGCTTTCTTTCCCCTCCCTTGGCATCAGCCCTGTTACACCCCAGACACTTGCCCAGCATGCCCCCAACCAGCTCTGGGGAGACCCCCAAACACCCCAATTGCCAAAGCTATGGGGCAATTCCCTGCTCCTGCAGCCATCCTGCAGCCCCAGCTCCCACCCTCACAGAGACTCTGCTTTCAGAACCCCACAGGAGTTTGTAAAGCCTTGGCTGGTGTGGCTGCCTCGCAGCACATCAGCTAAAACAAGGCAAGCAAATGCTAAAGGGTCTGAATAAATGTGACTTGTCCTTACTGGCATGTAAGGATCTGCCAGGACTGAGAGGAAATACTTGTGCCCATTGTCCTTCACCAGGTCAGCCTGGCACGACTGAAAAAGAGACAGGAAAACCACAGTGAGAACCACAACACACACATTTGTTCCTCCAATGATGTACAAACCTTTCATTTCCTAACCATCTTTCTCCACACTTGTTTTCATTTGAGAAGCCAAATAAAGCTCAAGCCCTTGCTGGGGGCTGCAACCAGACAGCCCCCCAGGGACAGAGCAGGGACAGGGAAGCCTCTGCCACTCCCACAGTGCCACAAACAGCAGGAAATGCCAGCTCTAGCTCTGGGGAAGAGTCAGAGGAGCCAGCTCTGCGCCACATTGAACCTCCCCAGCACATTTGCATCTCCCAGTACAGCCAGCCCAGACTGCAGAGCAGCCCTGGGAGCACAGGGCAGGCTCCTGGGCTGGGCCCAGTGGGGAGCTCAGGGCTTTGCTGACACACCAGCTCAGGCTCCAGGCTGATGTCCTGGGGTCATTCCAAGAGGATCCACATGGAGAAAGTGAAAATGGAAGGGAGGAAACCCTGACTTGGCACCAGCTCCCTGTGGCACGGGGCAGGATCATGCATTTTTCATCAGGAGGAGAAGGTGAAGGAGGGAGCTAATTGCTGAAAGGGGAGGGGATGGCAAGGCAGAGATGCAAGGCAATATTTTAGTGCTGAAGAGAGTGAAGCTGCTGGTTTTGGCAGAGCAGGAGGAGCAGAGGGCCTGGACTGGTGCCAGGCTGCAGCTACCAGAGACAGGCTTCCCCAGCCCCTGCCTGCCCCAGGCTCCCTCTCCCCTCTGCCTGCCCGGACTCAGCACTTTCTGCTCCTCACACAGAACCAGCCCCTGGCTCTGCCCAGGCACAGCAGCAGAGGGGAGGCTGCCCAGGCCACTCTCCTGTGCTGCCTCTGCTGCCCTGGGGCTCAGAGAGGGAGGTGATGGCCACAGAGCCACACCTCAACCCCTCCCTGCTGGGAACCCAGCACCTCTGGCACCTCCTCCTCCACCTGGAATAAACAGCTCCATGGGAATAATAACACAGCATGGCCCAACCAGGCTGCAGGTTTGGTGTGCAAGCTCAGAACTAACAGAAAATATTCTGTTTTCAAGGAGAAACCTCCCTTGTTCCCTCCCTCAGCAGTGTCCACAGCACTTCCCCCCTCCTCCCTCCCCACTCCCACCACGTGCTGGTGGAATGAGTGAGTGAAACAGCACAAAGAAACCCAAACCCACCATTTAAGAGGTTTTTTTGTGTGTGTTTTGCTGTAAAGCTCAGCCTGCAAACAAGTGAGGCAATGCCAGAGCATGGGAGGGAAGGTGTGAGGGGCAGGGGGCTGGGATCCCTCCTGCAGTGGGGACAGTGGGGGACACCCCATGGGAATCACACCTGAGCCCTGGCACACACCTGGGGCTGAGGCACCAGCCTCAGGTGCACCACAAATGAGCTTTTCCAGAAGAGCTCCAAGATGAATAGTTCCCATTTTCTTTGCTTTCCCAAATCCTCTTAGGATGTTAATGAAAATATTGCTATAAAACTAAACCTGGCAATGCTGGATCAACAGCAGGAAAACCTTCACAAATTCAGTGCTATGCTCTGAAATGGAGGAGAGATACAAAAATAACCCCCAAAGAGGAAAGACTCAACATCCACAGCAGTTCAGACATTCTACGTGGACTTGCAATTGTGCCTGAATTAATGTGTGCACCTCTCCTAATAATTGTATAGTGCTCAACTAATTGCACCCACAAACCACTGAGTCAGAGATACGACTCTACAAATTTATCTGCGGTTACTTACCAGCTTCATTATTTATTCGAAACCCCAGCAAGCAGAGCTCTGGCTGAGGCAGTGCCCTGCCCACAAGCCAGGCAGGGGCAGGAATACTCACACTGTCCACTGCCAGGATCTTGGCCCAGATGAACACAAGGAGAGGTCTCAGCTCACGGGCTGAGCTCTGCAGGAGCTTCAGCACATAGGGGAAAATGCCAACAGAGAGGGCCTGGGAGGGAGAGAACAAATCCCTGTCAGTAAAACCCTGGGAGCAAACCCCCCCTGGGCAGGGCCCAGGATGCAGCATCTTCACAGACACACCTGAGAAATCTGGCAGAAAATAATTTCCCACGTTTCCAGCAAAAAGGGGATCCCCGTGTGTTTGTCTATTGTTATTTTAATCTTGAATGTCACCAGGTATTTCCAGACTTATTTTGTCCATGGAGACTGTGAGTTAATCCAGCACCAGCCTTCTCTCCTCTCAGCCTGGGCTGTTTTATGCTCCACATCCTCACTTCCCTCAGCTGGGGCCCTTGGCTCTCCCAGCTAAACACGTCACAAGGTTCAGGAATTCCAGCCTTCCCACTGGGAATTAACAGGTCTCTCCAGGAGGAGGTAAAGCAAACCACTAAAAAGTCCCATCATTGAGCTGCTCCACAACCAGCTGGTGCTTCATCTTCATCACTTTTATCATCAAACAGCTCCATTTACGGGAGTGCTTTAAACTGCTCCTCTGTTTAATTCTTATTTATGCTACACACTGTGCTGCCACTTTCCAAACTGCAGAATGCAGCTGCTGCCTGCTCTGAAGAGCTTGTAAAATCCAGACACCAAACAGAAAAAGGAGGAGAAGAAAATGATGCAGCCAGTAAGCTGAAGGGACACGTAATAAATGCATACGCTTTTTTTGGCTGTTTATTTTACATGACAAACCTTCCTGCCTGCCCCAGATATTTCCTCCTGGTTTGTCCCTTACATCATTTTACACTTAACTATTCCCAAGGAACCCCCCTTTGCTGTACTGGAAGGGAGCATGGGATGGATGTGAGGAACACAAACCCGTGTGACACTCTCTCCATTTCCCACACACAAACCCGGTCAGCTGTCAGTCAGATCTGTGGATTATCCTCCCCACCTCCCTCCCCTAAATCACCAGCTGCTTTTATCACCCCTGCTGAGGCAGACAGGAGCCCACGTACAGCTCCCACTCACCAGACTGACAGCCCAGGGCCCCAGGTCCAGGAACCTCCCCAGCAGATCCAGAGCTCGCAGCCGGTGCACCTGGCTCAGCAGCACCTGCAGGGCACAGGGAAGGGGTTACTGGCCAGGGAAAACACATCCTGGGCCTGCAGGGAGCAGGGATGGGGTTACTGGCCAGGGAAAACACATCCTGGGCCTGCAGGGCACAGGGATGGGGTTACTGGCCAGGGAAAACACATCCTGGGCCTGCAGGGCACAGGGAAGGGGTTACTGGCCAGGGAAAACACATCCTGGGCCTGCAGGGCACAGGGAAGGGGTTACTGGCCAGGGAAAACACATCCTGGGCCTGCAGGGCACAGGGAAGGGGTTACTGGCCAGGGAAAACACATCCTGGGCCTGCAGGGCACAGAGAAGGGGTTACTGGCCAGGGAAAACACATCCTGGGCCTGCAGGGCACAGGGAAGGGGTTACTGGCCAGGGAAAACACATCCTGGGCCTGCAGGGCACAGGGAAGGGGTTACTGGCCAGGGAAAACACATCCTGGGCCTGCAGGGCACAGGGATGGGGTTACTGGCCAGGGAAAACACATCCTGGGCCTGCAGGGAGCAGGGATGGGGTTACTGGCCAGGGAAAACACATCCTGGGCCTGCAGGGCACAGGGATGGGGTTACTGGCCAGGGAAAACACATCCTGGGCCTGCAGGGAGCAGGGATGGGGTTACTGGCCAGGGAAAACACATCCTGGGCCTGCAGGGCACAGGGATGGGGTTACTGGCCAGGGAAAACACATCCTGGGCCTGCAGGGAGCAGGGATGGGGTTACTGGCCAGGGAAAACACATCCTGGGCCTGCAGGGCACAGGGATGGGGTTACTGGCCAGGGAAAACACATCCTGGGCCTGCAGGGCACAGGGAAGGGACACTGACAAGCCCTGGCAGGCAGGAGTGCTCCTTTGTGGAGTGCTCCAGACACCAGGGCAGCAATCCCTGAGGTTCCAGCTGCCTTTCCCAGCCTGGCTCGTGGTGGTTCCTGCAGCAGGACCCAAAGGACAGGGACAGCCCAGCCTCCCACTGCTCCCAACAGCTCAGGAGCACAGGAAGAGGCTTTGCTTTCCTTGGCAAATCAATATCAGAGACTTAAGAGGGAGCAAAAGGTCATGTTGGTCGTTAATAAAAATCTCATTAAAATGGAGTCTGACAACGCTAATGAGGTGGTGGTTTACTGGCTTATACCTACCCTGGTGTGAAATATTAACAGATAGACTTGCAGTTCTTAATCTCCTTAACAGATGTAAGATATTGGAATGCAACGTTTAATCCTCAGTTTAAATTGAGGAACATCCTTCAGCATGGATCTCAGGGAAAGAGACTCCTTGATTTACCTCCCCAATTCCATCCCCTTCTCAGTGTGTTTGCACGCTGCATATTGAAATTAGATTATTTTTCATGTTTAATACTGGAGAATAACTAAATTACTTGGCTCACATCTCACACTCTGGATGACTGGTACTGGATACTGAGGTGGTGCAGGAAAAGTCCAGAAGAAAGCAGGGGGATGTGATAACTACTGCTGTGGTTTCACTCTGAATATCAGAGCTCAGCTCTCAGGACAGGTCATAAGAGAAAGGATTTTGGTCATCCTGCCCTAGTTGGCACCAGCCTATTCCATCAACCAGCCCAGGAATAACAGGGACAGCTGTTTGGGATTAAAGCAGGAGCAGAGAGCAGGGCAGGTGAGGCTGGAGCAGGGCTGGGACAGCAGCAGGAGCTGGCAGGGGCAGGAGGCACAGACGTGGCACTGCTGGGACCCTCCAGCCTGCAGAGAAAGCAAGAACTCCAAACTCTCTCAAGAAAGGGAGCTCATTAAAAGGGCTGTCTGGGTGAAGATGCAACCCCCAGCTCCATGCTGCTGCCCTCCCACAGCACATTCCCCCAGAGCAATCTGTGGCTGACTGGAAAAGCTCCCTTCTGCCATTGTCCAACCCAGCCAAAGCCCTCAGTCTGGCAGGGTTTCCCACTCCCAGCTCCCCAGGGGATCTGCACAATAACCTGAGCCCAGGCTGGCACACATCCCAGAGCCTGGGCTGAGCACGGGGGTCAGTGCTCAATCCATTCCCTCTGCTGGAATGAGGGAAGTGCTCGTGCCCTGTGCCACTGGCCTTCATCCCTCGTGATTCCCAGGCAGAAAACAGGGAGTTAATTACACCCACACATGCAAATTAGGGATGAGCCAGGACACAGGGGGATCACTGACATGTCACAGTCCATATTTTAGCAGGCAGCTCCTCACAAAGGCAGGATGGGCTCAGGGCCTGCAGTGATCTCCACAAGCCCTCTGTGCACAGGAGATCCCACAGAGGGTGAATCTCCACAGGGATGAGGCTGGCCAGGCTGTGTGTGCTGCCTGCTCTCTGATGGCTTCTCTCCCTGGGGTCTGAAAACAGAGCAGAGAGGGGCTGAATCTCCCTCCCTTCCTGCCCTGGATCAGCTGGGCTTGGATTCTCAGTATGCTCAGACCTGTTACCAACCAATCTGATTGCACTGTACAATTAATGTGCTATAATTATAACAACAATTACGCTGTCCCAGCTCGGATTTGCTCCAGGCAGGAACACAGGTTCCTTTGCCAGGTGACCTCTCAGTTCCACTGCAGTCACGCTCCTGCAGAGCCCGCTGGTGCCAAACAATCCATTGGAAAGCAGCAAAGTTAGAGCTGGAGCAAAATCCTGCCTGCTTCCATCGCAGTGACAGAGACAAACCACACATCTGCTTATCCACCTCATCTCTCAAGGCTTGGGAGACTCAGGAAATTAAAATCTGCTCTTGCAGAGATGGATGGTGCTGTCAGTCACAGACCCAGCTGACAGGGAAGGGGAGTCTCCTCACAGATCCCTGTACAAGGGACATTCCTTTAAAAGAAAGGCTTTAAATTGAACTGCCCACAGGTACCTGGGCAGGGGTTTGTATTTCTGTCAGCACAAACTCCAGGGGAGGGGAGGCCAGGGCAGGCTGGCAGATGACAGCTGCAATCCTGGCCCTGCCATAGAACACCAGCTGAAACGAGTTCTGCTTCCCCTGGATTTCCTCTCCTTTAAACACGAGACCTCTGCCTCGTCTGAGCAGTGCCTACGGAACCCCACAGGTGCCCTACAGACCCTCCAGGTCTGCAGAGACCTGGTTGTGTGTTCCTGCAGCAACACTTCAGCCCCACATTAAAGGGAACACTTCCCAGGCTGTACCAGACGGATAAAAGAAGTTTCCAAATGATTTATGCTGCAGTAACTTCCACTTTCTGAAAACAGAGAAGATAAAAGTCTCTGCCTGACAGAGCTGGGACACAGAGGAGATGCCAGAGGAGGGACAATGAAGATGTGCTGCTCTGAGAGAGGCAGCAGAGCCAGACATGGACCAGAGCAGGGGCTTGGCTCAACCAGAGCCACGGGATGGGGCAGGAAAAGCACTTTGGGTTCATCCACGTGGGTCTGGTGAACACACAACCAGCTCTCTTTTATCCTGGAGAAGCCCCTGGTATTTATGTTCCCAAAGGCCATTGGGTTGGCAGGTCGAGGCTGAGGGAGCAGGAGAGATACAGACATATGGCATGGGCAGGGAGAGGCAGGGACACCCATGGCACGGGCAGGGAGAGACAGGGACACCCATGGCACGGGCAGGGAGAGACAGGGACACCCATGGCACGGGTAGGGAGAGACAGGGACACCCATGGCACGGGAAGGGAGAGAGAGTGACACCCATGGCACGGGCAGGGAGAGAGAGTGACACCCATGGNCAGGGACACCCCTGGCATGGACAGAGAGAGGAAGGGACATCCTGGCACAGGCAGGGAGAAGCAGGGACACCCCTGGCACGGGCAGGGAGAGGCAGGGACACCCCTGGCATGGACAGGGACACCCCTGTCAGGGGGAGAGAGAGGCAGGGACACCCCTGGCATGGACAGGGACACCCCTGGCACAGGCAGGGACACCCCTGGCATGGACAGAGAGAGGAAGGGACATCCTGGCACAGGCAGGGAGAAGCAGGGACACCCCTGGCACGGGCAGGGCCAGCCCTCCAGGGGCAGGGACACCCTGGCACGGGCAGGGCCAGCCCTCCAGGGGCAGGGACACCCTGGCACGGGCAGGGCCAGCCCTCCAGGGGCAGGGCCAGCCCAGCCCCAGCACTGACCTGCAGGACGATGGGCAGCTGCTCCGGGGGGTTGCGGTTCTCCACGCCCATGGTCAGCCACACCTGGAAGGCCGTGAGCTGCTCGGCGAAGAAGGGGCTGTGCTGGGGGGGCAAAGTGGGAATGCAGGCATGGGTTAAACACCAAGGAGTGAAGCCAAGAGTTCTGACACCTGTGGACTTCACTGTTTCCTGGAGCTGTGGTTTGTAACTGAGACGTGTTTGCCTGGGCTTTTCTCAATGCACAAAAGCTTCCCAAAGACTGAGCAGACACACATCCCTTCAAATGTGCTGGGAAGAAAAGGAAGGAAAGGGTAGAGAAGGAGGAAAAGTGACCACAGGAGGTGTTAGGGAAGCGTGGCTGCTCTCTCCCCAGAGCAGCAGAGGATTTATCTGCTCTGCAGAGCCCGTTTTGCTCCCGCAGCAGCACTGGGAGCTGCCTCTGCCCAGTCCACAGAGACACAGCCCCAGAGCAATGAAAACAAACTCCTCGTGCCATCCATCACCCTGAGGATATGCTACGAGCTCAGGGTGAGAATGCACTGAGCAAAGCACACAGCAGCTTCCAGGTGGCAATCCACAGAGAAACAGAAATCAATGGGGAAGGAGGGAGGGCAGAGATGGAGGAGGGAGAGAAGCCCAAACCCATCCCTGCAGGAGCACTGGGAGCTCCCAGGCCCTTCTCCACCAGCTTATTGTATTTTCCAGGTCTGAGCAGGCAAGAACACCCTGGGAATACCCAGGAGTGGTTTTTGATGTGCTGCTGAGACACCCCAGCCCCGAGGGTGTGCCCAGGGCAGGCTGCACTGCCAGCCCCCAGCAGGTCCCTGTGCCTCACCCAGCCC
The DNA here is from genome assembly GCA_013399835.1 of Leptocoma aspasia. Classification (NCBI taxonomy): domain Eukaryota; kingdom Metazoa; phylum Chordata; class Aves; order Passeriformes; family Nectariniidae; genus Leptocoma; species Leptocoma aspasia. The sequence goes on along the minus strand of VXAX01004539.1, from coordinate 207,471 downwards.
TGCCAGGCAGGGAGGAACAGGCTGACAGTGGCCACAGTGACCACATGTCCCCTTCCCTGCTCCCTGGCCAGCACCAGCCAACCTCCACCCAGGCTGGACTCTGGCTCCCAGCCCCAGCTGCACACTGAGGCTCAACCTGCCTCCATTCCAGCCCAAATACACAATAAACCACATTTGTCAGCCTTGAAAACCAGCCTGTAAATTGTTCCCAGCCTACCCTGAATCGATCTCCAGCTGAGAATGGCCACTCTTCTCCGCTGACCTCCTGTCTGATCCCCAGCAAGCCTGTGCCTCTTCCCACCCCAAAACACTCAGAAATCTCCTGAATTTCAGCTCACTTGACAGAGAATGCCCAGCTGAGGGTTAACACTAATAAAAAAGCCTCCAATGACATTGCTAGAGACTGAAAGTAAAAATGAACGTAAGCCAGGAGAAGAAAAATAGTATTTTTTACGTTCTAAAGCAGAGCACAGAGTGAGGAAGGCAAGGGGTGGGAGGATAAAGGCCTCAGGGCATCCTCATCAACCCCCAGGCTGGCAGGAGCCCAGAGTTCTCCTCCTGCACTCAGGGCTTTGGAGACAACCTGCAATTACAGCCAGAAAAGCTTGGGAAGTTTGGTAATATAAATAAATTGCAAGAATGTTACTGAAACTTCAAGAGACATCAGGGTGGAACAGGGACCTGGGCTTGTACAGTAATTATTATTTAAAGGTTTCACTTCATGAAATATCAAAGGAATATCAAGAAAAATCCATTCTGAATAAAGGAATTTAAGCTAAATATTAAAAAAAATTACTTTTGTGCTCTCTGAGATTAAATAAAGCAGAAAAACCCCCAGTGACTCCTGTTAACAACACTGACCTTAAGAGAACTCTCTGGACATACCCTCAAACTCTATTTTATATTTGAAAAGAACTCGAATAAGAGATCATTTTCACATTTAGGCCTTTAATTTCAAAAACTGTGCTGCATGTTTTGGGTAACGACACCTGGTTGAGTTTGAGTGCTGTGGGATGTTCCCAGTCAGGTCCCAGACACTGCTTTTACTGGCAGCAGTTTCCTGCTCACCTCCACCTGGGGGCTGGATCATGCAGCAGGAAGAGCTTAAACTTGATTTTTGTCTGTTCCTCTAAGGGAGAACCACAGAATTCCAGAATGGTTTGGGTTGCAGGGACCTGAAAGCCCATCCAGTGCCACCCCTGCCACGGGCAGGGACACCTTCCAGTGTCCCAGGGACCCAGGGGCAGCCACAGCTGCTCTGGGCACACTGTGCCAGACATTTACACTTTTTCCCAAAGACAAACCCTTAAACTGCAGCAGCAGAAGTGATGAGCTGAGCTGAGGTGCCAGAGAGTGGATGGAGCTGGGCCCAGGACTGTCCCCAGCTTACCCTGAAGGCAGTTCCTTCCTCGATGATGGTGGGCAGCTGGGAAAGGCAAATGTCAACAGCGAGGTCCCAGGCTTGCCTGCAGGAAGGGGAGACAGGGAAGAGAAGCCATTACAAGTTATCCATGAGGAATAGCAAGGGAGATTGAAATTCTGACCATCCAAGGATGTGGACAGTGTTGTCTGACTGGTTTAGAAGTGTGGATATTCCCTGTTTTCAGGGAGAAATTGGAAAAACTCCTAAAGAAATTTTCTGCAGCGCTGGAGAATGTCAGCCCACAGGGCCTTTGAGGGATGTTTTACTACACAGGAGGGGAATGGTTTAGAGATCAGAGACAACTGCTCTGATTTTGGCTGCCCACAAAAGGATTCTGTGGGTCACTCACTGCAACAGCACACGGAGAAGATGCTGAGCTCTTCACAGTAATTTTAGGTAAGCAGCACTAATACTGCTACAAAAATGCCCAAAGCAGCCCTGTGAGGTCAGCTCTCAAAGGGTTTAAGTGTTGTCAGAAAGAACAAACAAAAAATTTAAAAAGAGATTGGAGTAGATTAAAATGAAATCTCTTTTTGACGCTTCTAAAAACAGGCTGCTGGAAACCACTGGAGCCACACAGCCAACGTTCCCCAAACCATTCAAACCTCTGCCAACCTTCTCAGCCTTCCACAACAAAAACCACCAACGTGAAACCTAAACCTTCCTGCTCTCCACAACCACGGGCTGCTGATTAATGTCAGCTGTGGAAGAGACTCTGCCCAAGTCAAATACTTCAAATGCTCCTCCCACCATTCCAGAGCAGCCCTGAAATGATTCTCCAGCCCTTCCAAACCACCCAAAATGCTGCTCCTGCTCTGTCTGTGGGAAACACACCTCCTCCCAGCCAAGGGGACACCAGCAAACAGCTCTGCCCAAAGTAAAACTTCTCTACTTCCAGCCACTGGAACAGCTGCTCCCTCCTCAGAGCCTCAGGGTTACACACGGGTTACACACAGGTTACACACTGTGCTGGCTGAACAGACAATGGCATTAAACACGTGCTACAATAATTACAGGACTCAAACCAAGCCACAAATGAATGGCAAAGGACTAAACCCTGGAGGGTGGGGAGGGGAGGAGAAGGGAAAACACTGTCACAGTGCTGGTGACAGGGATGGCTGGGAGGAGGAGGAGGAGCAGTGATTGACAGCTTTAATATCCCAAAGGGAACAGGAAAGGTGGGCACACCGTGGATGTGCTGCCTAAATCCCATCACACAAACAAGAGATAAATTTGGGAGCAGCAGGGAAGCAGGATGGGAGGAGCTGCATCCCACCAGTGATTTATGAAAGCCAAGGCAGAGAGCCCTGCACCCCTTGGCAGAGATTGCTGTCTGCCAAGTGCTCTGCAAGATTTGTTTTCACTGCATTTGGGACACAAAGGGCTCAGCATCTTTCTTTCCTCCCTCCTCACTGCTCTCTTCCAATAACTCCAGGCCCTCCACCCTGACACAGTGATGTATCCACGGGGTGACAACCCTGTGAAACACCCCAGGGCTTCAACTGAGTTATGCTATGAAAGAAGGTGTTCAAGAGGATTATTTTTAAATACTACCTTGAACTAATTGCACGAAGTTAAAAGCTCTCCTTAGCAGGAAGATTGACTCAGTCAAAAAAAGTGATTTTGCTTATCCCAAAGCCAAGGCAGCACCACAACAGGAATGGTCTGTGGAGGGAGCCCCACCTCAGCCCAACACCCTTTCACTACACTAGGACTGTTTAAATGTTTAATAATTTAACATGAACTCATCAGCTGCCTCTTTGTTTCCCAGAGGTGCTGCAAAGTTTGGACTTCAAGCAAAGAACAGAAGGCAGAGTCCCAGCCCTGCTCAGGGACTGGTTCCTTGCCCAAACCCACAAACTGCCAGGCAATGGAAACCCCCAGAAACACTGAGAGAGCAGAAACCAGCCCAGTCAGAGCCTGTGTCTGTCTGCACCCACGGGTGCCCATTAGCTGGCAGCTCATCAGCCATCAGTGGAGGCTGATTTTCTTACACTCAAATTTTCAGGGCTGACTCAATGTCTAATGCTTTTAACTCAGTCCTTTTTCTAAAATAATGTATTCTTGACATCTTTTAACGTTCTCTTTTCCTCTGGGAATGGTGGGTATTACCTGGCAGCACACAGGTACCAGGGAACAGGAGTGTTCCTGCCTGGAGGAGCAGGAGGGAGCCTGAAGCCACCAAGTGCAGTCCTGGGGCAGCTCCTCCTTCTGAGCCCTATTTCTGGAGCCATTAAATATTTCTGAGCCTGCTGGCCAAGACACCCCACATTTGCTCTGCCAGTGCAGTGCCAGCCATGCCCTGTGTGACTGCATGCCCAGCTCCCAGCCCCAGTTCACCTGTGTGGCAGTGACCCTGTCACCTCCCTAAGCTGCTTTAGGGCACAGCTGGGAAGCTGCTCAGACACAGCTATTTTTAAAAACTAGTTATTGCTATGAATATTTGGCCCAAGTCTGAAATCCTTTTCTTCTCCCAGCACATCCCCCTGCTCCAGCCACAACTGAGGGCACAGGATTTGCTATTTGTGTCCCACCCCAAAGCCTGCATAGTCCCATAATGGGAGATGGTAAGACTAACACACAGACACAAAAAATATCTGGTTACAGTGTAATCTGAACTAATCTAACCCTTCAAACGTCAGACAGCTCCAAATACCTCTTCAAACAATCACCTTCTTCTTGCAGAGCCAGGGAGTGTTTGGGTGCAGCTCCAGGAGCCTCATTTCCCTGAGGGATGGCTGAGCAGCCCTGATCCATCCTGTGCTGCTCCACCTGTAATTGGCTTGCTGCATTATGGTTTTGTTTCCAGCCCCAATCTCCAGCTCCTTCTATTTGCAGTACATTATGACTCCTTTCAACCCAAATTTCATGGCCTGCAAACACACCACGGTGTTTCTATTAGGGATGGGTTGTAGCTCTTCCAAAGCATAATTAAGGCACTTGGGGTTTAATATATGACCTGTGTTAGGAAATATTTCCAAACACATTATTAGGTATTTTCAAAGGCCATGAATAAAAGCAGCTGGCACCAGCAGTAATGCACAAACCCTAATCCATCATGCCAGAGATCAAGGTGCTGACAGAGCTCTGTGCTCATGCACAATAGACAGAGCCACTCACAGCTGAACAGCACAGCCAATCAATGGATATTAATATTAATGTTAATATTAATCCTGCATTAGAGCACTGCCTGCAGTGAGAGGCAGCACACAAACACAGCCAGCCCCTGCCCCAGGGGAAGGGGCTGAGCAGGCAAAACTCAGCAAGCCAATAAAAGCAGGAAAAACAGAAGTAAAGTGTCAGATTCTGTCCCAGGGGGCACGGCCACAGAGATCAGCTCTCCTGGCTCCAAAGCACATTGTCCTTCTTGGTGAAGGGAGGAGACTGACAGCTCATGGCTCAAATATGCCCTCAAAAATGGAAATTCTCACTTTTCCTCAAGTTCCAGCTAAAAAGGATACTGTGATCTCCCAAAAGAATCGGCCAGAACACCAACTTGAAAGGTTAACTTTTAAAAAAAAAGGCAGAGCAGCTGCTACCTCCAGCAGCCCCAGCACTTGTGCTACCCCTGTGCCAGATCCCCAGCTCAGGAGCCAGCCCAGAGTGACTTGGGGAGCTCTCCACAGGCAGAGATGGGGGTAAGCAAAGGACACAGAGCACAGGCTGATTTTCTGCCCCACAAGGGGCAGTGGGAATCATTCAGGAGGTAAAAATTGATGCTCAAGGGTGAGGGACTGTTTGCAGTGCTGCTCCCACCACGTGCAGATTTTGTCACAGCAGCCAGACTTGCTCCCTAAAACACTGCCAGGGGACCAAAAATCTGGGAAAAGTCTGGATAAAAACCCATCAGAAAACTCTGCTGGATCAGCCAGAGCCTCAGACCTTGGTTCCACAGGAGCCCCACAACCCCCTGGCTGGAGTTTCATCCTTTCCAGCACCCTGTGGCCAACCCCCCTGCCCTCACCTCATCACCCAGCTCATCCAAACTGTAAAATGGGTCTGCAGGTTTCAGATCAGGGATCCATTAGAAATTCCTGAGTGAAAGGTGACAGACAAGTAATTATTTTTAGAAAATATTTAAGCGAGCCCTAAATTAGTTTCTAAATCTGTCCTTACTAAAAGTTCCTAATAAGGCACTGAGCCATCCTGGACAAAAGTGGAATTTTCCCCTTTGCTGGATTTGCTGCAAACTGCACGTTTTTTGGAGGGCACTGAATAAAGTGTGTCAATTCCCTGCTCCCTTGTTTTCTACCTCACCAGTGTTTGGGATTCGCGTGGAAAAGAGCTCTTTGTGGGCCTGTTCTTAAGGAATTTCTTCTGGTAAATCCTAAAAAGCAGCAGCAAAGGTGCTGTGCTGTGAGGGGCTTCACAAAGGTGTCTCCAGCACCATCCTGCAGCTTCCCAAAGGAATTTCCAGCACCACTGTGCTCCAGAACCACAGTATGAGCAAAGAAAATGTGTTTCTAGACCCCATTGTGCTGCCATGTGAGTCTGAGGGAGATAAAAAATGGGATCCAGGAGTTCCCAGTTTCATTCCTGTGGCTCAACCCACAGATGGCAACACCAACCCCAAGTCAAGTCTTATTCCCATATGAAACCAGAAACACAGGCTTTTAATAGGCTGGCAATAAGAATGAATTATGTCCCTATAAGGAACAGAAAATATAGATTTTTAATATGCTGGCAAAAAAAAAGCAAGCTATAAATAACTCCAGAAATTTACTGGTTTAATTTTGAAACTCCTGCAACATCGTGTCCTACTCTCCTGCACTTGCAAACTGCAGCTGATGGCTGGAGCTCTGCCATGTCCAGCAGCAGCTCAGAGTCATCAGGGGTGGCTTTTCCTGCTCTGGCCTCACAAGTGTCCCAGCCCCGGGTGACACTGACAAAACAGCTCATCCCATTCACAAATGCCTAAAGCAGTTTTCCTTCAGAAGCTGCTGATCCAAAGCCCTCAGGGTCATTGTTTGCCACGTCCCAGCACTCAGAATGTTCAGCTGTCCAGCTGCTGACAGCTCCAGCCAAAGGCTGCCCAACCTCCTCTAGAATTTTCAATTATTAAAGCAGCTTTGTGGTACCAGCAAATGCCTCCTCAGTGTTTGCCTGCACCTGCAAAGGCTCCTGGGGCTCCCTGCTGCCAGCCTGGCTCCATTCCCTGCAGAAACCATGGAATCATGGAATGTTTGGGTTGGAAGGGACCTTAGAGCTCAGCTCATGCCAGCCCTGCCAGGGCAGGGACAGCTCCCAGTGTCCCAGGCTGCTCTGAGAAGCTGAGCTCCTCAGTGCTGCTGGCAGTGCTACACTCATTCATCATCACCCTCCACCTTCCTCCACATTTTTATGGAGGAAACCTATTAAAAAGCTTCTGGAAATGCAGGCAGGCTGGGCCCCCTCAGCTGCCTTTACCTGTCACTCCCTCAGCCTTTGGCAAGGCTCTGCTCTGTCCCCCAGGAGCCCACTCAGTGTCACTGCCCCCCCCTTTACTTGGCCCCATTTGGTGCTGCTCTATTAATCACTGTGAGCAAGAAAATAAGAGCCAGAATTTTTGTTATTACTGTTATTATTATTATTTTTACTATAATTGTTCGAGGGACATTGGTTTGATAGGCAGAACTACACTGAAGAGCTTTTTGATAACTGTGCCACTTCCATTTCCATTAATCAACTTAAAAGCAACAGTAAAAGCAGAGGAACTCTACAGCAGGAATTTCTTCTTCAGCAACACAAGGATCTTTCCCTCAGGCCCTTCCCACCCCACACAATCCCTGGGGGCAGCAGGTGACCCATTTCTCTGGCATTTGGAGTGAAAGATGCCAGGGCTGGACTGCAGCTCCTGCACCACAGAATTACAGGATAATTAGGAATGCCCAGAGCAGAAGCAGCTTTGGGGATGGGCATTAGGCTGCCACAAGCTGCTCCACTCCTGAACCACTGCAGAGATTCAAGGAAGCATGGAATGGTTGGGCTTGGAGGGGTCCCTAAAGTGTCACCACCCCCAGCCACGGGCAGGGACAGCTGCCACTGTCCCAGGGTGCTCCAAGGCCCTGGGTGTTGTAAGAACATATTATAAGTTTTCCTGTATGTAGGTTTGTAGAAAAATCTTTTTATGGGAAAGTATTTTTTATTGTTTTTTATTCTGTACAAGTTTTTGTAAACAAAATCCCTGAGTTGTGTTTTAAAGACATTTTAGATTTTTCTGCTTGTTTCTTAGTAATAAGAGATGAGAGTTCTCTTCCTCTCAACCTATGAGGTGAAAAGCTGTTATCTCTGATTGTGTAAGCTATTCCAACATTCCTTGGACAAAGCTGGGAGCAGGAGCTTGGGATGCTCCAGGCTGGGCGGATAATAACCCAAATCCTTTAAATTATAGAGTCATGTTAATAAATCCTATTTAACCTTCTGATATTATTGTCAAAAGTCCTTTGTCAATGCAGAAAGCACAGCAATAGCTGGGGACACCCATGGGACAGCCCTGGGGGCTCCCAGCACTCACCACATGGCGTGCATGTAGGTGGGGGGCAGCCGGGGGCTGCTGACGGGGGTGCAGTTGTAGGACCTCATGATCCTCTCTGCCAGCAGAAAGTTCCGGAACAAACTGGCCACCAGCAGGTCCTGCCTGAAGAGCTTCTGGAAAAGATCTGCCAAGAGATTGCAGGAGTCACCACACACACGTTTCAGCACCTCAGGTAACATGCAGCAAGGGTTCAGGACATAAAACCACGTTAACATTTTGTTAATTTTGAAACTCCTGCAACACCGTGTTAGGACATAAAACCATGTTAACATTTTGTTGCAGGAATCTCCAGCAGTTCTGCAGGGATGTGATGGCAGCCACCAAAAAGGGAAATTCTGCCTTCAGAGCCCCCTCAGAGCACCATGGCTGCTCCAGCCTACGTTAGCACCATTCAACACTTTTTACCTTGGGTTCTTTTTTGCCTTTTCTGGTTCAAATCCCCTTTTTGGTGTTTCATTTCAGCTCATCCTGACTAAGTTTTTGGAAAATTACTGAGGGAGAACAGGACCTCTGTGTACTGTTTAATCAAGAACTATCCATCTGTTAACTGGCAGTGTGATGTGCTTATGAGAAGCCAAAATGAATCCTAAAAGATAGCAAATGTGCTCTCTTCCACAGGGCAGAGAAGAATTGATGCTGTGTGAGCATTAGGAAGAGCAGGGTTGGAGAATTGTTTACAAATTTGGCTGCTTGTGCTCCAGAAGCACCAATTCAGAGCACAACAGGGGTAGAGAAATGAGGGATGAAGTTACTCATGGGAAACAAAACTGCCTTACCAGCAAAGAGGGAAAAAAAAGCCTTTATTCATGCTACTAACCAAGGCTGTGAGAAAACAGATTGCTCTGAACAAATACAGTAAGAAAGAGAATTATTCAAGCTACGACAATTGTGTTAGCACAGAAAAACCCTTTCTGGGTTCTAATGATCAGGTCTCTGCAATGCTCTGGTAAAAAGAACAAATTAAAAACAAGCTAGCTTTCAGCTCCATCCTGATCTGTTCTTCCAGTTTCAGGGTTTAATTTTCTCCTCATTTCAGAGTCTCATGGATCTGACTCCTCACCCCCCTGCCCTGCCCCAGCCTCACCTCTGGGCAGGACATTCCAGGCAATGGTGTCTGTGATGGCTGTGAAGATCCAGTTCAGCTCTCCCAGGGGAGTTCTCCTGTCGTTCAGCCTCCCTGGAATCCTACAAGTGGGGAAAATAAAACCCTTAAATATCCTGTTATTTTGCCTTTCTCCTCATGAGAAAGTATCAGCAACAGGATGAGGAAGTTTCAGAAACATGCACCAACCTGCTAAAACATCCTGTGGATTTAATCCTAATTTAACCCAATTGCCTTTCTGTGACAAGTTTTTAAATATCAGAAGTATCAGGACCAACACAGGAAGGCTTTCTGTGGCCACTCACTCCTCTGACATGTGCAGCAGCACCACTCCCATGTATAAACACAGCTCTAAACCAGCTAGAAATTAACATCTTATGAAAAATTCCTGTCTGTCTTGGTATCAGAGGAAAAATACACATCTCTGAAGCAGTGTTTGCTAATGGATCCCCCGGAGCGAGCGCAGGGAACACGAGGCCACAGAGGCTCTGGTGAGGATTCCCTGTCAATATTTGCATTGCAGAACACCCTCTGCAGCAGAGAACAGCTCCCCAAGCCAGAGGGGGCTTCCTGGGGAACCGAGGGATCCTTGCTGAGCTTCCCCAGCAAGCCAGACACTCGGCTTACACCGTGGGATGGCAACTTTCACAGCAGGCTTCAGTCACCAGGAGGAATTTCCCCATGGAAAGGCTGCCCAGGCATTGGAACTGCCCAGGGAGGTTTGGAGTGCCCATCCCTGGAGGTGCCCAAGGAAGGGCTGGAGGTGGCACTCAGAGCTCTGGGCTGGGGACAAGGTGGGGATCGGGCACAGCTTGGGCTCGGTGATCTCAGAGGTCTCTTCCAGCCTCAAAGGTTCTGTGTGAAACCTCCTGGCCTGGCAAGAGCTGCTCTGAGAGCACCCACAGAGCTCCTGTGCCCATCTCCAAACCGCAGGGCTGGCCCAGGTGTGCCATGCCCGGGCTGGGAACCCTGGGCACGCTCTGAGGAAGACACAGGCTCGGAGGCTCCGGGCTGGAGCGAGGATGTGAGCACGGCGTTGCCATGAAAACCATCCCTGGGAGCAGGATCCTCACTCTGCATTCACAGCAGGCTGTGCCTGCACTGGCTGAGCCCTGGTGGCAGCAGGGACAAAGAAGCCACTCCAGCACAGCAAAGCTGAGTGAGTGCAGAAGGGAAACTGCTGCTGGTCACAGCCCGCAGCTCCAGCAGCCCCCAGGGCTCTGAGGCACAGCAGCCCCCTGGCACCAGGGCCAGGAGCACCCACTGAGACACAGAAACCTCCTCTGACATCCCCCACTCAGTTTTCCACAAGAAAACCAAGGGGCTGAAAGCTGCCAAACCCAGGTGCAAAGGCAAACCATGAATTATCATCTTCCACTATAAATAATAAGCAGACATTAAAACATGAGCAATTTCCAGCCCCTGACATTTGATAATGCTTCAAGTGGAAACAAACATTAATTTTAGTCTCACATTTGTTATTTCTGGTGACTTTTATGGATGTGGTGTGGTGCACAACAGCCTGGAGTGGGCTCTGCTCTGGACCAGCCACACCAGGACCTTCCCCCACGTGGTGACATCCAGAGGGGCCCTTTGTCACCAGCCCTGACACAAGGGACCAGAGGGACCCAGCTCCTCTCCAGGGACAGTGACACTGAGCTGGGGGCCCAGACACAGCCATTTCCTCAGACTGCCACAGACTCTCTTCCTAGCAGCCCCACCAGAAGCAGGAACAGCTCTCAAGGCTTTGTTTGTTCTCCCCTTCTCAAGGGATTTTTGTTTAGCATTCCCTCCTTCTGCACAGTGGACCCAAGCTGAAAATCCCAGGAATGCCATAGACCATTCCTGGTCCCCTGAGAGGGGGATTTTGGGAGAGGGAGCCCAATGCAGCAACAGAGATTAAAGCATCCTTGTGCGTCCCCAATTCTTGGCACCTGGTTTTGGATTCCCATTACCACGGATTTATTCCCATAAACCATTGCTTAGGTTTCTTCCCAAACTTTTTGAAAAGCAGAACAAAGCCCAGTTCATGTCACTCAGCAGCCACACCTCCAGCACAGATGATTTGAAGCCTTGGGATCAAACAGAAAAGTGCCCCCAAGGCAGGAGGAACATGCTGCCAACAAAAGGTCTCATGAGGTGGCAGCCAGAAGTTCCCAAATTCCCAACACTCCACCAAAATTCCTTTATATTTTGCTGTCTGGCTCCAGAACAGATCTTTATTTCTAAGCTAAGGGATTGTTTTGGCTTCATCTCAGAAGATCTGTGATGTAAGTGCACATCAGGATCCACCACACGTCCCCTCATCAGGACATGGGCTGAGCTGGATAATTGGAAATTGGAGCCCTTCAGAGAAGGTGCAGCTTCATTTAGCCTCAAAGTCTGCAGCTTAATTGCAATATAAACTCCTTCTCCGATTTTAATGACAACTGAATTATAAATTACAATATACACATAGGCAATCCAGGAATTATTCCAGGTCTGTCTCAAGACTGTAATAAAAATCTGTGTTTTCTATAATTGATATAAGGAGCAGATGAAGATGATGAGGTTTAAATATTTGATATCCACAGGAAGCTGCTGCTGGCACCTTTTCCCTGGAGGAGCCTGTAACACACACACACATGTGCTGTGGCACAGCACAGACCAAGAGCCTGAACAAAAACCTACTTCTACCAGGAAACCTTTATTGAAAGAGGATTTAACATCCAAGTGCTCTGTGAGGCTGAGTCAGAGCTGCCTGACTCAGACCTCCATTGACCTCACCACGTCTTTGATTAGAGACACTCTTGTAGCAATTGTTAATTAATTAACATACCTCAGCCGTTGTTTATGCAGTGGCCTGAGTCTCCTCCTCATCCCCAAACCCGTGCACACCTCTGGCACTCAGCCCCAGGAAGGTTTCCTTCCTGCTTCCCATCTCCTCGAGGCCACAAAAAACCCCAAACCCCAGCACATTTTCCCCAGAGCTTTCAGGGGAAGCAACACCCAGAGGTGAATCCTCTCCCTGAAAACCACTCTGACACCTCCTCTGAGAGACAGGGTTTGTCTCTGCTCTGTCAGTTATAAACTGTGTCTTTATTTTGGTCCAATGAGTGTCCCTGAAATACAGCTTTATACAAATTATCACTCACTCTCCCCAGCTGAGAGGAGACAATAAATTTTTCCCATATAAAATGAGCACAATTAAAAACCTTACACTGCTGATGAACCTGGCTGGCCCAACACACCTGTGTGGAAGGGCTGGCAGCACTGAGAGGCTTTCTGAACCTCAGCTGATTGAAAACATGCAAAAATGGCACAGGAAATTGGAGCTGATGCGATCTCACCCCATTACTGATAAAGTGCTATTGGCAGCTCCACTTCCCCACTGCATGCAGCACCTCACTAAACACCAGGGAGCCCTGGGAACACTTTCCTTACATCCAGACTTCTGTTCTCCCAACCCCCTTCAGGACACACCAATACATATAAAATCTGACTTACTTCTCTATTAAATCCAGCGTGACTCCTGGCACCAGCCTGACACTCTTCTGCATGCAGAACCTGGGGAGAGACAGTAAAATAGAACACACTAATTGAGTGTTTAATGACGAGGCTCTGTGGAGAGGATGCAGAAGGAGGGCTCTTTATTGCACTGTTTCTGCTTTTAAAATGGTGTTTGGGTAGGAGACTTCAGCACAGAGGGATCAGAGCCAAACGAGGGCCCCAGCATTTGTCACCCTCGTGATTCCAGGGTGATTTCCATCGTCAGGTGTCAAAACTGGGCCATTGTAACTGTCAGGGTGACAAGTGGTCAGGGGAACAGGGCTCCCAGCCTCCAGCAGCAGCAGGAAGGAGCAGGGAGGATGATGCTGCTGGAATGATGATCAGCCTTGGCTGGGCTTCCCTGGGAGATCTGGCACCGCAGGCAGGGGAGGCAGAAGGGAGGGGACAGGAGGAATGCGTCAGGTTCAGACACCTCCGTTGTTTAATTAAATAAACTGCTGACTGCATTTCCTCAGCCTTACAAATCCCACTACTCCAGGAACAGCAGCCCTGGAAAGCGCCGAGTCCTGTCAGCAGTGCCTGGAAAATGCCCAGAGCTGCTCAAGCAGGAGTGTGTGGGAAGGGGGATGCTGCTCCCTCCTCCAGCCTCCCGGGAGCACAGGGCAGCAGTGGGAACACAGCTCCGGGATGGAAACCCAGCAAATCCAACTGGGAGTCACTTCCTCTGCCAGCTCCACATTCCCAGCCCGTCCCCAGTCCCTCAGGAATCCACTCGCTGCTGTTGAAGGAGGAATTTACCCCGCAGAGGAATCTCAGCTGACACCTGCCCCGACACTGCCCAGTCCTGGGGGCACTCAGCTGCCCAGCAATCCCATCTCTCCTCACCACAGCCACATTATCCATGTCCAAAGGGCTTTTCCCCAGATAAAGGGGAGAACAATTACTTATTAAAGACAAGACGTGCAGAGCTCGTTTCTGAGACACAGAAAGGACCACTCCAGTTTTCCTGTGGCATCCCCTGCCTGAGGGACAATGACTGGAGCCCAGGACTGGGACAGGCTCTGGAAAGCTCACGGTCCCCAGGCTGCTTTCCTGATGTGTGCATCATCCAGCAGAAACAGAAGCCATAAAGAACCCAGGAACCTGCAGTGGGATCCCTGTGCAATCTGCTGAAATATAAAATTCTTATGGCAGTGCATTACAGAACCATGCAGGGAAATTCCCTCCTAAACAGCCCCAGGCAGGCTCAGGCTGGCAGAGCCAGGTCCCTGGGATGAGGCTGGAGAGTTTAACCCTTCTGATGATACCTGGAAGGACCACGAGAGCAGCACAGCTCTGGATGGTGACATCTGCTGCCTCTAAAGAAGCGGGGCCCTGGAAATGTCCCAGGCCAGCTTGGACAGAGCTTGGAGCAACCTGGGACAGTGGAAAGTGCTAATTCCCAGATTAGAGAAGATAAAGGGAAGACCTCAAAGACCAGGCTGGACAGGACTTGGAGCAACCTGGGACAGTGGAAAGTGCTAATTCCCAGATTAGAGAAGATAAAGGGAAGACCTCAAAGACCAGGCTGGACAGGACTTGGAGCAACCTGGCACAGTGGGAGGTGTCCCTGCCCATGGCAGGGATGGCACTGGATGGGCTTTCAGGTCCCTCCCAGCCCAAACCCAGAAATGCAGGAAATGGTGCTCAGTATCATGGGAATATTTTGAAACTCAGTATAGTTTGTCTAAACCAATGTGGGACACAGGATTGGCTGAGTTAACCCCAAAATCTCAAGAAGAAGTGCAAAATAAATGCATTAGGGAAAACCCCACAAAACACTTTAAACAGAACATCAGCAGGCACAGCTGTGCCTGGCACAGTCCTTGCCTGTTCCCTTCCCATGCTGGCTGTGCTTTCTGGAGGACAAACTGCACATCCCAAACTCCCCAGGCTGAGCAGCTCCCCAGCGTGCTGCTCCTTGCTGTTTGGGGGTTTTGCAGCCCTTTTCAGGATGCCTACCCCTCTTTATGGACAGGACTTCACAGCTCCAAGCCCCGAGGCCCTGGAGTCAGCTCAGGCAGACTGGGGATGTGTGACTGCAGCTCGTTTGCACCTTCCAGGAGTGATGGCCAGGCAGGCACATGAGTCAGCCCTGAGCTCAGCCTCCCAGGGATCTGCGTAAAGCAGGGCTCCAAACACCCTGCTGCCCGTTCCTCAACATCCCTGCCTGCCTCCTGACAGCCAGATCCGTCAGGATTAACAATCCCTGCAGCTTAGCTCCCAGTTTGCCTCACCCTGAGCTTTATATAGTTGCAGGGTCTGGCTGGAACACGTCAGCTCACAGCAGCCACCACACACAAGGACAATCAGCAGCCACACGGCCAAGTCACACTCCAGGCTCCTGGAATTGCAGGCTGGCACCAGGAGTTGCATGCCCCACATCCCAAGGGCTTGGCTGACCTGGGCTTCTCTTCCCAGCATCAATTTCACTTCCCCTGAAATTAGACAGAAGTGGCTGCAGCTGCAGCCCCAGCTGATGAGGGATTTTGTCCTTCAGCGACTTCGCTACAGAGAACAAAATGGGATGCATAAACGTTTATCCAAACTTTCATTTGCCCATAAATCCCATCTATGAAACCTCACTGGAGTGCCAGTCTGGAACTGCACAAATGTTGTATTTCAGAAGCAGTTCCACAGGGTTTTGGGTCAGCTTTAGGAAAAGGGCTGAGATGAAGGAAAAGGGAAGTTTTAATGGCAAGGCTCTCTGGTATTTCTGGTTAACAGCTTTAGGACATCAACACAGCTTGGATAAAACTCTCAGAATGCAGCAGAGGGTCTGGTTTTGCATTTGTTGTGTTTAACATCAGTAAAAACCATTGATCCACAGCAGCACTTATTATTTAGAGGACTGCATGGATAAAACCACACCTGCAACAATGCCAATCAACTGGGAACACAACAGGAGCATAACCTTCATCAGAGAACTAAATTCCTGAGAGTGCAGTGAACACCACACAATCATTGGATTGGAAGTGGGAGGAAATTCTTCACTATCCAGGAGTTCCCCTGGCATCAGCCAGCTGAGGCTGAGGTGTTTAAAGCCTTCCCCTGAGCAGTTTTACAAACACCTTTCCTGTCAAGCACCCTGAGACACAGCTCAGAGAATCCCTCATGCTCCTGCAGGTGTAGCCTGTGGAGAACCTGCCCTGCTCACCCCCTCAGCCACGTTCCCATGGAGATGAGGAACAGGAAATTCCTGAACAGATCACAGTATCTGAAAAAAACCTTTCTTAGCATATCTAACAAACAAAACCCACCAAAGAACCTCTCCTACAGAACCTCACGTACCCAAACCAGAGCCTGGCCTCAGGAGCTCGCTCAGTTTGCTGCTAATGTGAAACAGAAAGAGTTTAAAGAACTGTCATTTATTACAAATATCTCCAAAGGGCAGTGAGTAACTCTTGGAGCTGTGGTGACAATTTCTCACCACCACCTGCAGTGTCCGTGGGCTTCTGCCTGTTCAAACCCTGTCCAGCAAATGCCCTGAAGTTTTTCCATTCTGGACCAGGCACAAACTGGAGAGGAGCAGCTGGAAGAGCCTCTGGGAATGGAATCTCTGAGCTCTGGGGGCTCCACATTCAGGTGCCTGGTGTTGGGTAAAACACTGCTCTTGGAAAGTTCCTGCTCTGTGGAGCAGCCTTTTCTAACTTCTTGCCTAATTAACTTGGGCTGTCATTCCAGAACATCCTTCCCTGGTTTATCACTCCCTTCCTCTCACTCCAGCACTGTTAAAGCTACTGCATTATTTACAGCAACTGCAATATTTGGAATGTGATTTGTGCAAAGGACAGTTTACAGAAAGTTGTATTGCACCATGTACCATTCCTGCTCTCTGAGGAAGCATATATTTAATTCCCAGATCAGTAAATCCCTTAATCTGAGCAAACCCAGATATTGAGCTGGAAACTACAACGCAATAAGTAGAAGATAACAATATTTTCACCTTTCTAGTTCTCATTAATAAGCTGCTGTCCCCAGTGCCCAGTTCAAACCCTGCTGTTCAATACTGGAGGGCAGCTCTGGGTCAGGGGCAGCTTTTGGGTTTCCAGACCCCTCTGTGGGCCAAGCAGGGGGGCAGGAGGGGCCTCACTCACCAGCGCAGCGCGATCTTGATGGGGGTGGTGAGGCAGGAGGTGAACAGGTCTGCAGGCAGGTCTGGGATCATGGGCAGCAGCTCGTTGGCCTCACAGGCTGCCAGCTGGATGCAGTTCTTCATGGAGGGGGGCAGAGGCATCTGGGCAAGGGGGTGGTTGGGGTTAATGGCAGCCACCTGCAGAGAACAAGGCAATTCCCCCGGGGGGGGAGTCAGGAAATAACCCAGGGAGAGCTGCCAGTGCTCCCTGCAGCTCTTGGTGACAGTGGCAGCACCAGCCACAGCTTTAGCTCATCTCTGATTAACAGCACTCAACTGCTGAGTCCAGAGGCAGTCCAGAAATACCCTGTAGACCAAACCTCAGTCTATAAAGTAAAAATGCCCTAGAGACAAACATTCCTGTTTTCCAAAAGCACAGGGATTCTCCTATTTAAGATTTTGACTAAGAATATGATCTTGGAGACTAATAATTCAGGGAGTGAAAACATAAATAATCTTCCCAGCACCTTTCTGAACCAAGTAAACAAAGTAAACTTCAGCCACCAAAGTTTCTTTGCAACATTTTGCATTTTTTTCATTAGGACAAGATATGGAATCAGAAGCTGAGAATCCCTCTGGCAGATTAAAGGAAAACTCCTCTTATCTCCTTGCAGGGAAATAGGGAACAATTATCCTGATCACTCTGGCAGCCCCTCTGGAGCACCAGTTGCAGCTTTGCTTCACTTTTCATGAATTTGAACAATTGGATAATTTATAATTTTCCAAATGAATTCCCCTCCACGCTCTCATGATGCCATGAGCACTCTGCTCTCTCTTTAGCAGGGCTCTGCTTTCTATTCCCCACGAGCAGGCACCTCAGCCAGGCACCAGCAGTTAATGAAATCTAAGGACAGAATGAAAAGCTGACACATGACCCTGGAAGTATTTTCACAACCAGATTAACTGGTGGTGTTAACCTGTGCTGCAAGAGCAGCAATACTGCAGCAGCTGCCCTGTGTAACCTCACACGTTCCACGAGATGAAAAACCCCAGAGCAGATGGAATGGAATGTTTGTTGAAACGAAGACTTTATCACTTGTGCTCATCCTCCTCCCCTGGCTGGACCTGCAGAGGTTTTCCTGCACAAGCTCCACCTGAGCAGTGGATCTGCCTCGCAGCAGAGTCCCCTGGGGCTGCTCCCTCCCACAGCAGCCTCCAAGCCCTTCTGGAGCTCAGCACCAGCCAAGGGCAAAAGGAAATTGGTGAAGAAAGCAGGGAAAGGGAAGGTGAAGCCAGACCTGTTCAACCTGCTTGGGAACAGAACGAGAAACCAAAACCCAAGTGCTGAAGGGAGCGTTGTATAAACAAAGGAGAAAGGCCCCAAAAATATCCCAGTGAAGTCCCAGGCTGACAGGGAAACTTGGGGAAGGATATTCAGACCACCTTCCTCTGACTTCAAAAGGCATCCACCACCAATTCTATTGATCCCTGTCTGGCAGTTTCATGTTCTTCCCAAGCCACAGACTATGGGACGTTTCTTATTGTGACAAAATATGGAATTATTTTATGGAAGAGAAGGAATAATGAAATGATCTGCATATCCCAGGCTGTCTTCCTTCAGCACAATGGAATTTCCACCTGCCAAAGAGGCCCCATTAAAGCATCTCCAAAAACTGGAATCTGAAGGAAAGGTCTGACAGGCAGGGACACCTAACATCTGCTTGGAGGTTGTATTCGTGACACTCAGTTGCCTGATTAATTAATATTCCTTCCTTGAAGTTTTGGTGTTTCTAATCCAGTGCCCCAGAAGTGTAAGAAGTGAACCTTTATGAGTGTCCTTTCCCTGTGAGCTACAGGCAGCAGGGGGGGAGGCTGCACAGAACATTCCAGCTCCTTCCCTTCCACTTCGCATTTCAGATTTGCTTCAATAAATTTATTGCTAATCCCATTTGCAACCAAAGACAGCTTTTCATTGGGAACACATTCCACACTCTGCAGAACTGGAACCACCAGGACAATCCCTGTGTGGATCAGGTTTTAGTTGTTTCACATTTTTGCATTCACTTCGACAGCACAAAACCACAACTGCATCGAAACACAGCCCCAGATACCAGAGTTTTGCAACCAAAATAATGATGTCTTGCTCACCTCAGCATTCATCTCAGCAGAAAAGACCATTAGGGCCCAAATTGATTCTATTAACATTAACATTTAATTAGTGCTTGTATTAAAAATCATTCCAAGTTTAATGGGATAGCAAACTGAACCAGAGAGATCAGAGCGGCAAAGTTATTTGTGAATTAATTTGCCTTCCAACACAGTTTTAAAGACATTTTTCAGCGTATACAGCAAAGCAAGCTTAAAATTCATTTGTGTTCAGTAATCCCCAGCAGGCTGAGCTCTCACCTCCAGCTCCTGCTCTCTCTGTAGTGCAAATTGCTTGAAGGACTTGACGATGAGGCCGGCGTTGGAGCAGTCGTAGACGAAGATGGAAGGGCTCCCCATCCAGGTCTGCAGGTCGTAGATGGACAGGGGGATGTACTGGGTGTAGTTCTGCAGCACAAAAGCACCACTCCAGTCACCACGGGCCACAGAAGCAACAGGACTGGCTGAGGTAATAAATACACCCCCAAAACCCATCTCTGAAACCCCAAAATAAAAGTTAGGTTGAACATATTAATGAATACAAATCTCAGGCAGTATCTGCCAATAATGAGGATGTGAACCCAAGTCGACACAAGCGACAAGCTGATTTTATTGTGGCATTATTTGAAACACCCAGCTCTAAAAAAAAAAAGCCCAAAAGTTTGCCAAGAGTTTTCAGTATCAGATATTTAGAGCTCTGATATGTGCTAACAACTCCAAACAGCATTTAATAGTCCAATTTTATCCCAAATTTCTGCAACGCTGATGAAGGATGCAAACCAGCTGTCTTTAATTTAACATCAAACATCTTAAACTGAAAACCCCATCAATAAATCAGGATGGATAATTAAGCCCCTGCAGCCCATCAGCGCTACCCTGCCTGAGCCTAACGAGATGCTTCATAATTTTATTACAGCTTTAGCTTCTGTGCAACTTTCCAAATTATCCATTAAAATTAAAACCAACAAAGCTGCCTTCAACAGAGTGAAGTGCCCACAGTTTCCTTTCTGTAACTAGGAAGGATCTTGTTCCTTGTCTTCCATCTTAACAAACGCCCCCAAATAACTGGAGGCAAGAGGATAAAAACCAGCCATTTAAAACCAGCTCTGAGGAGCCAATCCTGAACCAAGTGAGCTGAAAGTATAAACCAGAGATATCTGCCTGCAAAGAGTCACTACCAAATACCCAGTGGCTGCCAGCAGGATCCTTCTCAGCTGCAGGCAGAGAGCAACCTGGTGTTCCTCCAACCCTGAGCTCAGCCCAAAATCCTCAGGAAAAGCTGTGATGTTCCTATTAACATCAGCAGGATGATGGATGGGATCATAACTCTCATTTAAATTCAAGAGACTTAAAATAGCTGTAATAAAACCAGTAAACTTTTTACAAGAATCAAATTTTCAAGGACACGTATCAGCGTCGATAAAGACAGGAGGGATGATAAACCATGTGTTACATAAGGCAGGGAGGGGTAAGGCATTTCCAAACCCAGTTTTGCCCATATATAACAGTTTGGGTTGTTTCATTAAAATTAATAGGGAAAATTGTTGGTAAAAGCCAAAGCTGTAGGGAGCTGGAGCTCTGCAAATCACTGCAGGGTGGAATGAGGCACGAACAGCCCATCCTTTCTTAAGGTCACCACTCACGTGGAGCACATTCCAAGCCCAGGAAGTTCCACATAAAAAACCTGCTCTGACACATCTCATCAACGACATTTTATGGGCAGGCATTGTTTTACCTTTATATTTCCAGTGCATCTTGCTCCAGCTAAGATGGGATTATAGCTCTGATTAATATTGTGGTATTTCCAAGCAGAAGAATTTTATGTCCCAACTCTACTGCGGGGGTCACATAAAACATCAAATTTGCTAATGATATGTAAATGAGGCAGTTTGAAGCAAGAAGGGGTGTTAAAGCAGAGTGAAAGGGTGGTGCTTTGGTGCTGCTGCCACGCTGGGCTGGACACACAGTTTGTTCCCTGGCTTGGGTATGGAGGAGAAGTCCCTGCTCCAACACTGCTCCCACCATCCCTCTGTGCCCCTTCCCACAGCAACAGCTCAACTGGAAACTGACTGTGAACAGATTTCCCCGATTGTTTAGAGAACAACTCAGAGATATTTAAAATCTGCAGAGAAGCTCCTCAAAATGTCAGAATGAACAGGTCTGAAGTTGGGGCATGTTGATTTTTCTCCTTTTGAAGCCACGTTGAGATTTGCTCAGGAAGCAGCAACAAAACCAGAACATTACTCCTTACTGATACAACAACACTCACAATAAATACATGAAAAATGTTATTGCAGCCTCAACATGTGGCAAAAGGCCAGAAAATACCAAATTAACCAGTTTCCAGGGACTGTCTTGATGCTCTCTTGGTATGTCCACACTGGACAGTGAGTCAGAGCGGGAACAATTCTGAGTTTCCATGTTCCCCTTCCATCTCTGTGCCAATAATTTATTGCTTCAGTGCACTGGAGAGAAGCCCCTCGTGCCTCACTGGGCAGGGACAGCCTGAGTGGCCACACAGACACAAGAACACAAAGAAAGCAAACAGGGAACTAAACACCTGTGAGGACATCCTAAACCTGGAATAAGTGATGGGACAACGGGTTCAAATTGAGAGAGGGGAAATTCAGGGTACATATTGGGAAGAAGCTTCGATTGCTCTGGACTGGGCAGATAATAGCCCAATTCTTTTACAAATTCTTTGAATTATGGAGTCATGTTAATAAATCATATTTAGCCTTCTGATATTATTGTCAAGAGTCCTTTGTTAACACATGGACCACGGCAGTACCCTGCCCATGGCAGGGGTGGGACTGGATGGCCTTTGAGGTCCCTCCAGCCCAAACCAGTGTGTGAGTGTGTCACTCTCATTTTTCAGCCTTCTGATGTTTTCATTCTTGTGATAGAGTTTCTCACACTGCTTTTGTAAACATGCACATGTTTTTCTAACTGTCTTTTTGTTTCTCATTCTTTCTCCTGGGAGGAGGAAGATTTGATAGACTGTCAGTAACCAGTGTGGTTAGAGAAAATGTAACTTCACCTTCCAATCAACAGTCATTCCCTAAACTCTATACAACGTGAAAACCAAAATAAAGTTCCTTCTTCTTTGCCTTCACTCAGCTGCGTCTGTGCGCTCCGTGTTGCGCGCTCGAGTGACAGGAGTGCACGGCTGACAGCCAGCTGTGCTGCAGCTGGAGGCTGCAGGGGCTGCCAGGGCAGTGCTCAGCTGCTCAGCCCAGACCCACCTTGTTGAAGACCCAGATCTCGCCGTTGACCGTGGGCCGGGGCACGCCGTGCCCGTTGTAGTGGAACAGCACGCGCTCCTCCTTGGCGTTGCGGCGCAGCGACGTGCACAGCTTCTTCACCTCGTCCACCGTGGGGTCCAGGCTCTGCTTGTACCTGGCCTGGGCACAGCAGGGGACACGGTCACTGCACACAGCCTCTGCTACTGACGCCTGAGGTTTTAGCTTTCGTGTTTTCCAGACTCTGTGCTGCACTGGTGCGTTGTGTCTGTACTCACACAGCTGGAGAGAGGTTTAGACACAAACCTCCTCACACGGGGCACCATTTGTCGGGGTTTTTGAGCCCCCAACACGAGAGGGAACCTATCCCCTGGGCCCTTTGGAGGCAGTTCCCTTGTGAGTTCTTTGGCAAGGGGTGAAAAACGAGCAAGACTCTGGATTTTCTCTGTCTTCGGTCTATTGTTTATTCTTTTCTTATCTTGAGGTTGATACACCGTCTGCACACCAGACTTGGCATATGAGAAGCAAGGCACAAAATGGAGCCCAAGCACCCAAACCCAAGGCCTTTTAAAGATACCTAATCCAATTGCTTTCTAACACCTACTTTACTTCTACTTTTCTACCAATAACTTCGATTAATCTATTCACGTAATACCTATGCTGCTACTATCCCTAGCCAATGACCTTGTGTCACTAACACTACAGGAAATGGAGTAGAAGAAGAACAAGAAAGGAACGGGACAATGCCCCAAATCCTCCATCTTGTCCCCTATTCACTCTCATATTAAAATCCTAAAACCCTAAATTCTTCACCCTGTGATAAACGGTTATTGCTGCTGCTGTCTACTTCACACCTGTGTGCTCCAACTCATCCCAAAGCCTTGGCAATTTTTTCTAGGGATGAAGGTTAAAAGCAGTGTCCAGCTGGGGACCAGGGCTCCCTAATACAGGCAGAAAAACATTCCCCGTGCCATGGGTTCCAACACAATCGGGTTTCGAGAGGAGAAGAATTGTAAACATTAGCTATGTTATGGAATAATGTCCTTGAGTTACGTTCATGCTAAAACTACCAATGGAGTCAGATGAATTACCATAAATCAATCAGCTCAAACCTTAGCAATCCCTGCTATAAAAACCCCGTGTTTCAAATAAAGTTCTCTTTGCTGCTCACCAACTTGGAGAGAATCTCTGCCTCTCTGGCTCGGTAGCAACAGTGTATAACTCTGAACTTAACATCAAGTGCCAGCAAGTTCTCCTCACAGCTCAGTCACACACAACAATCCTTTTCCAGCCCCAGAACCAAGGACAGCTGCAGCTCCAGGCCCAAAAAGTGCAAACAGCAGAGAATTGGGGAGAGAAGCTGGGAGGGTGGGACTGCATCACCTGGAGCTGGAATTGGACAATGAACCCCAACATGGAAATGGACCAAAACTTATAAAAATTTGAAAACTCGTGACTCTGAATCCATCTTGGGTGCAGCCCTGGCCAGGCTCTTGTGCTGCCCAAGGTGGATCCTATAAAGGCCTTTTAATAAATCCCTGCTTTATTCTCTAACTCTGCCCAGCCTCTGTTCCAGGGAGCCTCTCCAGGGATCAGTCCCAGTGTGGATAGGAACTGCTTTGGGAAAAGGAAACACAAAGCATTGGCAGTGGGGCTGGATAAACAAAGTGTGTCTGTGGTGCTGTGTGGGACTCTCACACACCCACACCAACAGCACAGGTTGGAGGGAGCTTAGCACAGCTCCCAGCTCCCACCCAGCTCACTCACTTTTGAATTATTAATATTCACAAAGCCTTAGGAAGGTGAAATCTGTTTCAACATTAGCCAGTCACACAAGTAACCCCTCACTTAATCCTCCAATTCTGACCCTCTACACCTCCAACTGAACAAATTCCCTCTTTTGAAGAGAGAAAATTGTATAGGTCGACAGCACTCTCAAGACAAAAGGACAAAAAAGGCCCAAGAATTTGGCATTCACACAGTTGGGTAAGAAGGGGGAAAACTGATGGAGAGCCCTTGGAAACTGCCCCTTGCCTTGGGAAAAACGGATGCATTCCCCCAGCTGTGCCTGTGGACACCCTGTTACCGTTCCTATGAGCACTGAACTCAGAGCACACTGGAGGATGGAGGAAAAATCAAACTGGCAAAAACCCCAAAGCTTCAACCCCCTTTTAACTTGGCTGAGTTCAGGACACCCAGGTAGGAGCTGGTTTGTCACGCTCAAAAGTGCATTTTTTTGAAGTAAGGCCAAATAATAACAGAAAGTCTTTCAACTGTCCTTTGAAAGACAAAAGCCTGTCTCTTTCTTCTCCAGAACTGCAGAGCCTGGCACCCCAGAATCACAATAAAAACCTTCAATCTGATGTAGTGAAATAAAGATCCAAGTTTAAAAGCAGGACAAACACATCTCCACAAAAGCTGCCATTGGGAGCTTGTTTATAAACCAAACCAAGGCCACAGAAGTTGGGGCTTTTTAGGTTTTTCTCTGCGACAGCCAAAGATGAGAAAGTCTTAAAATGTCACAGTAAAAGATGATGAAGGACTTAAATTGTTTATCTGAGAAGCCTGAAGAGCAGACAGAGTGCTGCTCAATTAACAGTCAGAGTCTCCAGCCAGCAGGAGAGAGGGAACAATGAATGGCAGCATTTAATGATGGCAACACCCAAGAAAAGCAAGCAAAAGGAGGAAAAATATGAAGCAAGAAGCAGTGATGTGACACCCTCATCCTTTCTGGGAACCTCAGCACTCAGGAAAGCCAAGAGGCTGCATTAATCTTCCCACAGAGCCCCCACCTCCTCCTCTCTCCATTCAAGAGTAGTGATGAAGACACTGATTTGCAAAAAATGTGCCCCTTAAATCCCAGCCTGGCTGCTGGCAGCTTCACCAGCCACCCAAAGCAGAGGGCTGGGGAATTTCAGCTCTTTATCCACAGGAGAACAGGCTCATTCCATCCCTCCTCACGTCCCTGGAGCATCAATATTAAACACAGCTCGCAGGTAATGGAGGTGGATTCAGACTCTAAAACTAAAGTCTGTAGATCTCAATTTCCAAACTGCAAACAGATCATTTGGGCCTGGAGAAACACGAGGACATGGAGGGGAATGGAAAGGAGGGGAGGGAGCTGTGAATAAGCACAGCCTGAGCCCTACTGCCAGCTCAGGACTCAGGTGGGAGTTTTAGATAAGACAAGAACCAGGTACGTGAGTAACACGCCAGCCCAGGTGGTGCCTTTTTTGTCTTTTTCTTTCCTCCCATTGCTATTCCTCTACCTTCCCTGTCAAGGTGCTGATTCCTTCCCCTCCAGCCCCCAGCAGGAGCTTTCCAGCACTAATGAGTGCAAAAGGTAACAGAGCCCAACCAAAACCCGAGAGCTCTGTGGGGCTCAGCAGCTCCTGTTGGTCCCACAGCACAGCCCAGACTTTGGGCTGTTTTCCCCTGTTTTTATCAGCCATTGCCCAGTTCCTGAGTGCTGCTGGCCCTGAACACCACGCTGCCCTCCTGCCTTCCATCAGGTGCTGCTGACAGGTATCTCCTGGTGTTTGGCACGGAGCCTGTGCTCCCTGATGCAATTACAGACAGGACACTCCAGCCTTCACCTGCACGGTGCATCTGGAGCAGCAGAGCTGTCACAGCCTGGCCAGAGCACCCTGATGGGGATGGCAGCTGCTCTTCTGTGGGAATGGGAGCTCCTGGTCACCTCCTGCCTCACTGAAAAGCCCCTGTCAAAAGCAATAACGTGGTGGCCTGATCCAGGAGATTCTCATTATTCTGCTCACACAGGTAAATGTTAAGTTTTGCTTGTTTACCCCCACACTTCTGTGAAACACTCACTGGTTTATCCAACCCTGTCCCTGTTAACTTGTGACAGTTAGGATGTCCATTTTTAAGACATTTCACCTTTCAGTGTTGAAACTGCAGGACTGATAAAACACTCTAGTGACAAATTTGCAGGAAATGGGAGGAGTTTCAATAGAAAGGAGCTCTGGCACCCAAACCAGGAAAAAAAACCAGTCTGGGGGTAGCACTAAGTGGTTTTCCTGTGGACATTACCCACGTTTAATGCTGAAATGGGAAGGGAGATGGTGCTACTCCAAAGCCATGGTGCAGATCATCCCCTGACATCTCCACAGAATGACCTCCCAAATTATTGTCTGTTTGTTTCACAAGGGATTTACTTCTTTCAAAGGAAAAATAAACCAGCCAGGTGTTCACTGCCTAGCAGGGCACAGCAGTGACCCCTCCAACACGAGTCTGTCTGGAGGGGGAAAACCCCTTCAGTGGATTCATCAGCTCCTACCCCACCGGAATGTCAGGATGCACTGGCTGCAGAAATTCCCACAGTCCTCTGGATTTTGAGCTTAAATTAATGGCTCTGCTTTGGAAACTTCACCTAATTACAGGTTTTCCTTTAATTTTGAATGGGGCCAAGACACAGGTGTGACACTGAGGAGGAGCCCCAGGCATAGACCCTTTCCTGAGGAGCCAGGGCTGCAGCAGCTCCGTGGCTGTGCCAAAGGGCTTTGCTGTCACCTGAGACACAGAACTGGCTCATCACCACCTCCCAGACTCGGCTCTGCTCACCCTGCCAGCTGCTGAGTCCAGGAAACTCAGCTCAGGATCAGGTCCCGTGAAAAGGAAGGAATGCAGAGTGCCAGAGGTGACTGAAGTTGCTGATGTTGCTCAACTCTCAGTGGCAATGGAAAGTTCTGGAAGCCAGGCCAGGTTCATCACCCCTGGCACTGCCCAGCCCAGCAGGGAAGAGGCACTGCTGGAGCCCCACGGCTCTTTCAGCAGGGAGATGGATTTTTTTCCCTTAAGAAAATACGAGGATAAAACCCATTGTCTCATCAAAGCTATAAAATCCAAGTCTTCCTCTTTCACTCTCCTGCAGCCCAAGACCTCAGTCTTTGTTCCAGAAAGACTCCACAAGACTCAGAGCCCAGCATGTGTGTGATTCCCCACAAAACTCCAACCCGGATACAAAGTGCATGAAAAATGTATGACAAATGTCTCTGCTGGCATCCAGAGCCTCTGCTCTTCACAAGGTATAACATCATCCTCTTCTCATTCAGCAGAACAAATCCTGAAGTCACTCCCCTTTTATCCCTAAGATACCTTACTGAGTGTGTTCCAAATTTATCCACAGAAGAAACTACTCCAACATTCAGTATTTCATACTGAAACTGCCTTTTACACCTCCTTGCAGAAGAAGGATGCTCCTACCCAGAATCTATAATGAGATATAAAAGCTTTATTTGGCTGAAGATCGTTTTTTTTTAAACAGCTTCTGGGTGACAAAGAATCCCAAATGCAAATGGCACACACAAGGCACTGCACGTGGTGAGTAAAAGAAATAAAATAGAGGCAGTTCAGCTGCAGTGGTTGAGGTGTTCATGTTCCCCCTTGAACTGCCCAGAGCAGCTGTGGCCGCCCCATCCCTGGAAGTGTCCAGGGCCAGGTTGGAGCACCCTGGCTCAGTGGGAGGTGTGGAAGGGGCTGGATGCTCTGTAAGGCCCCCTCCAAGCCAGTTCCATGATTCCATACCTGCAGGACGTGGACAATCCCTGGGACTGGAAGGTTTCCTGCCCTGGGGAACCTCTGAGAGCAGGGCTGGCTGGGATTTCCTGGAGGAACCAGCCCCAGCCCAGGTATCCCAGTGCAGAATCCATCACATCCTGGCTGTGCAGCCCCTGGCAAAGCCTCCCCATGGTGGATCCCAAACTCTGAGGTGCAGCTTTCCCTTTATCCTCAGCAATGCTTTTTCCTAATCCAAACTCCAAGCACCAGCCCAGGGTGCAGCTGCCACTTGGAGCAGATCTGCACCCCAGCTTCCAAATGCAGAGAAGACACTAAACCTGTGACTTTGCCATGCACACAGCCAGCCTACTCCACATGATTTAATTAAAAGGAGTCAAAGCAAGCTAATTATTCCAAGAGAGGGGTTTTTGGAACAATGCCCAAATTGGAAAAACTCAACTATAAGAAGCCTTACAAAGAAATAAGTGACTAAAACCCAAGAGGAATGACACCTGCAGGTCCCAGGACAAGGGTGGGCAGGTTCCACACCAGCTCTCCTGTACAAACCCATCCCTGCTGCTCAGGGATCAACATCCCTGCTGTTCCATGGGAGGTTCAGCCACACTAAGGCAAATATCTCCCAGGCAAAGGATAAAACCAGGCCAGACAGAGATGTTTCTCAGAAAGAAACATCATCTTCTCCTGAAGACCTATTAAAGATGAACACTAGAAATCCTGGATTAAGTTTTCTTTTAAGTGAAGAGCATAAAATTGAATTAATTCATATTCCACTTTATATGAGGCAGCTGCCAGTTTGATGCAACGTGTTCCTGAGTGTCTGGAACAAAGTGGGGCTCAGACACATAAAACAGGCATATATATGTCAAAAATTCACAGCCAGGATGAACATGTGGTGCACACAGCAAAGCAACACCATTACATTTTACTTTTTAAATCTCCTGAACACATTGGAGCATCTAAGCAAGGAACAGGAACATGGCCAGAAAAAAAAAAAAAAAAAAAAAAAAATCAAAAAAGAGAAGAGACAAT
>VXAX01004539.1:157632-178862 GCA_013399835.1 Leptocoma aspasia | reverse complement strand
AAAAAAGGAAAATCCAAGATAGGATCAGACAATTCCAGCAAGCTGAGAAGCCCAGAGGTGGGTAACACAGTGAGACCCCCCCAGTTCCCACAGCCCCATCCCATCTCCAGGAACCAGAAAGTATAAACTGAATTATCTCAAGTATTGAATTACTGAACATCACCTGTAGATGGTAAAACCCCTCTGAAACCACCTGGGTACCAGGAAAGGGGAAAGCAGGAAGAATTAAATCAGTTTCTAAAGGAATCCAGAGGAAATCCAGGCTGAGCTCTGTGCTGGGCACGTTGGTGGAATAATAATAAACAAACAGAACCATGAACAAACACTTTGGGGAAGAGCCCATTCAGCATTTCTAATGAGGAGCCAGACTTTTCAAATCAAACTCTTATCTTGTAGAGTTTTCTAAAGAAATCAAAGAGCACAGAGATAAGAGGAAGTATCTTTTTGATATAAACCCATTTGGATTCCCAGAGGATATTTAGCAAGATCTCAACACAGATTTGGAGGAAAGTCCTTATATAAAGACTTGCTGATAAAACAGGCAGGTGGGGGAGAATCCCTAACTTTGTCCTTGGAGGGAAGTCTCTGGGAAGCTCCCAGAGGATCTGTTCTGCAGCCTGACTCATCCAGCACACTCGCCAGCATTCCTGGCAGGGAGGGGGCAGGAACCCTGCCTGCTGCTGGCAGGGCTGATCCAGAGGCACTGCAGGCACCCCAGAGCTCAGCAGAGCTCTGCAGGAGGATTTGCACTGCCTCTTCTTCATACTCACCAATTTCCTTTCCACAGCTCCAGTACTACAGGCTTGTCCCAGTGCTCTGGCTCCATGTGATGCCAGGCTGGCCTGATTCCAGGCCTGCTGAGGGGGAAGCTGTTCTAGTGAAAAACTACAGGCTTCACTCACAAACAAAAATATTTCGTTCATCCAAAACGGTGATTAATAACCCAAGCCTGCAATTCACCGTGATTTCATTATAATACTGACTAAACCACAGCTCTTTTCTTGCATCAAAGGAAGATTTAGGATCCTGCATTCACACTGGCTTTGGAGACACATCAAAGGACAGGCAAATTTAGAGCTGCACGCACTTTTGGGTTTGCACAATTCCACTATAAACATCCCAGCCCAGGACACAGCAGTGCCAGGGCTGTCCCAGCTCAGTGCCAGGGCTGTCCCAGCCCAGGTGGGCTGCAGAGCTCCGGGAGCAGAGGCACAGCGAGCCTGTTGTGTGATAAGCCCAGAGATAACTCAGCACTGTAAGAAGTGACTGCAGTTCATCCCCACTACTCATCCATCACAAAGCCAATCACCTCAAGCCCACGCTGATATGGCCACAATAACTCTCGGGTTAGACACATCATGCAAATACAAATTATTCTGACCCGTATCCACAGACTCCAAGCTTCTTGATTTTATATTAAAAAATCCCCACCACCTGCTTTTAGGTGTTTTAATTTTAGGCTGTGGGCACATGAAATTACCCTGATGCAAATTCATGAAGATCAGGCCAAGATAATAAAAACTGCATATTTAAGTACGAGGGAGTGTGCTGGAAATCCCAAATTGACGTTAGAGGCAGCAGCTTAACCTGGTTAACACAGGCCAGGAGAAGACACTACTGACAAAATTATTAGTCATTGCTAACTTGAAAAATATTCATTACAGTGAGGACAAACTATAACTTAGAGATGCTTTAATTTAAATTCTAAACTAAGCCAAAGGGAGACTCTTGCCAGTCTGAGGCAAGTCCTCTGCAGGTATTTGGGTGCATTTCAAACCCCTCTCCATCTCCCCCGTGTTAATTCCCCCTGGAGCAGCCCGAGGCTCCTGGAGCTGCTGATGCCAGGACAGGATGGTGGCTGGAGCCAGCTCTGAGCCTGGCACATCCCCTCCTCTGCCTGGAGCCAGCAGAGTGGGGACGTTACCTTCCCTCTGCAGAGTCTCTGACCTTGCTTTCAAGTCCAATGTGAAATGAATTCCAAAGTACCTAATCCTCACCGTGCAGGCTCGGGATCCAATAACACTTCCAAAAAAAATGCTTCTGAGCAGTTTGTTCATGAGAACTGATGTTGACAGGGAAGACAAAAATCAGGACAACCAACCTTGAGTTGCTGCTACAATACATCCACAAGACAGGTGTGTTCCTCAGCAGTTACAAGCTGCTTCACACTGCAGGTTTGTGCCAAAGTTCACAGAAATTCCACCCACCAGCCTCCTGTGTTTGGTACAAATCCTTCCCTCTCTGCTCAAATAACCATTCTGAGAGGGCTGTGTAAATAATTGCTTACTTTCAAACAAAGGGAATGGTAAAAAGAGCTCAAATCTGCTTCTCATATGCCAGATCTGCACCCTCAGCCTGGTGACAGCTCGATGGGTCACATCACAAGGTGCCCTAACAGGATTTTAAGTACACCCCAGGTCACATCTTTCAAACCTGCTTAGTCAAACAATGTAACTCCCAAGCATCAATCTCAGTTCAGTTCCATCCCTGCTCTAGAACCTCAGTTTTAAGAGCTCTTTAAAGTTTCAGGCTCTGCATCTTCTTGTTTCTTAAACAGAAGCTTGGATCTTACTGGGAGCCCAGTTTAGGCTGCAGGACTACAAACTGGTAAATTCTCAGTGCCTTTATACCCTGGCCCGAGTGCATCGTGCTCCAGGGAGGAGCTGCAAGGCTGGGGCCCTGCAGGGCAAGAACTTCATCTTCTCAATACTAAATAATTGTTTAGTAATTTCAGTTCTCCTCTGATTGCAAAGTAATTGCTTAATGAAGCAATTTTCTGATTAAAAACACCTTAACGAGTCAGGAGAAGGAAAGCCAATCATTCCAAGGTTTATGCTTTGCTAATCTCCACAGGAGATGAGTTAAAACCAAAGCATCTCATGATTTCCTCATTCTGCCTTACAGAGGAGCAGGAATACACATAAAAATGTCAATAGTTTCCTCTGTTAATCTCTAAGTTTTGCACAACACTGGTGGTGTCTGTTAGCAAGAAGCTCCTGCTGCAGCACCCTTTGCATGTCCCAGTCTCCAGGCACTGCATCCCTCTCCAGTGGACCCAGGTGCTATTTCCTGGACACAGAGGAGCTCCCAGTGGAGCTGCAGGAGGCTCCTCCCTGTCCCCCATCCCTGGCATTCAGCACTCCCCACCCAACACAAAGACAAGGTGCTTTTAAATAGGTCACCCAGAGCTGGGTGGTAATTACAGAAACACATTAATCAGCTTTGCCAGGCAGAGCTGCTTTTCTCTCCAAGAGCCTTTTCCCATCAGCTCTTTCTTCCCATCTCCGACAAGCCGACATCAATGGTCACAGGAAAACACCCTCAAAACCACCAATCCTGCTCCCTGCCAATTCTGGCCCCATTTTGATGACAGAGCACAAACCAAAACAGACATGAGGAATAAAACATGTGAAGTGAAGTTACTGTCAGAAGTGTGGGGAGGAAAGCAAGGGCTTTGAACAGGAGCTCAGATGCTGGGTGATCTCCTTCCCTCGAGCACATCCTGCCCACAGAACTCCAGGCCTGCAGCAGATGCAGAGACCCACAGGATTTCAGGATTTTCCCACTAAAGT
Source organism: Leptocoma aspasia (assembly GCA_013399835.1). Taxonomy (NCBI): domain Eukaryota; kingdom Metazoa; phylum Chordata; class Aves; order Passeriformes; family Nectariniidae; genus Leptocoma; species Leptocoma aspasia. The sequence goes on along the minus strand of VXAX01004539.1, from coordinate 175,290 downwards.
GACTTTGCAAGTTTGTTGACTTAGCTCCAGAATGCCAGCCCCTGCTGCAGTGCACGACCAGCTCAGCTCCCAGAACAGCTTTAATGCCACTGCCTGGTCTCTGCAGCTTCTGAACACACTTCCCCACAGCAGTTCATGCCTGCAACTATTTTTTTCCTTTTTGTGACTCATTTTTCCAGGAGAATCTACGAGAGATCAGTATTAAGTACACTAGTGCTGCAATTTCACCATTTCCACTTTCAGTGGTGTGTTAAAGATTTATCAGGTTTTCTTTTTCTCACTATCAAAAACATTAAAACATGAGCTGTACCCAGAGCTGCAGCAGGGAGCTTCCCCCTTGCACAGCCAATTCCCAAATCCTCAGTTATCCCTGCTCCAGGAGCCCTTCCACGTCCAGCTGCCCCCAGTGCAGGTGAGAGGTGCCCCAGGTGAGGGTTTTCAGCAGAAAGGAGCAGCTGCCCTGCCAGGTGACTTGGGGCTGCTCTGAGCCAGCCCCTGGGCTCTGCTGTCCCCAGCCAGGCCATGCTGAGGCAGGGTTGGGATGCAGATCACCTGGAGAGCCACCAAAGGGAAAACTACAGCCACTGACTCATTTCTCCTCATTTTATCCATACTCCCGAGGCATTAAGGAGTGAGTTTCATCCTTTACCACACTTGAAATCTGTGCTTTTCTGGCCCAATGAGCAGTGCTTCCAGAGGGGTACCAGTGAAGCAGCCCCTGGCTGGCAGTGACACTCTGACCACGACAGGTTTTCAGACAGAGGAGAACAGCAGTAATTGGGTCTCACAATTAGACTTGTTGACTCCACTTCTGTGGCAGACTTTTTTTTTTTTTTTCCCCTGGAAAAAAAAAAAACCTGCTGGTTTATGCTGAAGACAGTTGATCTTTAACAAGACAGCAAAGGATTGATACAGCAGAATTTTGCAGAGCCTGAAATAGCTGCCAAATTCAAGGGGCTGTTGGGAAATGAAAACCAACAAACATAGTCCTCTAAGGAAAACCTGGTTTTGTTAAACGAGGTCACACTGGTTTTTTGTTATTTTTTTCCTTCTTGTTCATTTTTTTCTCACATGTTCCTACATCTGCAGATGTCTCCTACTGGAGACCAAGTACCAGTTTATCCACGTTCCCTTCTGGAATTCTACAGTATTTCTTCTGCAGGAGCAATTAGTATTTGCTGTTGTTTTAAAAGAAAAACCCTACAGAAATAAAGGAAAAGTATGACTCACTGAGAGACCAATAATTAGGTCATGTGTTCAATTAGTTTTCATGCTTAAGTAGTTACTCTTTAGGAAATGCTCCCCCTTTGATGTGCAGCAGCAACTTCCCAATTAATTAGGCAGAAAAAAGCAATGAAGGAATGAAACCTCAGACACCGAATCAAAGCCCAGAGATCTCTAATGAGGGGAACAACAGCAACAACAACAGACAACATGCACTAAAAGGTAGAGGCTTTCAGTGATCCATTTCAAGTATCTTGGCTGTACTTCCTTTGAAATTAAGAGGAAACTGTTGGGAAGCAGACTAGAAGAGAGGGAGAAGCAGCCTGTTTGATCAGAAAATCACTGTTTCCTTGAAGGCCTGCCACAAAAGAGGTAATTTATCCATATTGTGGGAGATGTGTCCTCAGAGACCATCGCTCACCGGTGCAGGCAAGAGGCATCACACAAGGAGTGAGATTGGATCAGAGAGAAATGGGAAACCCCTTTCTTCACAACCTGCCCAAGGAACAGAAGCACAACTGCTGTGTCCCAGTGCCCACACCACCCTCAGCAGGGATGCTCCAGCAGCAGGCATTCCCAAACACCAGTACTTGCTTTCAAGCCACCCTTCCCAAAGGCTTCCTAAAAGTTTATTTAATCTTGTCTTCTAGATTTCCCCAGCCCTTTCCCCATGCAGGATTTTCATCCCCTTTCATGGCTCACAGTTCTCCCTCACCCCAGGGATGCCCCTTCAGGTATAATCCATTCAGCTCTAATGAAATCAACTCGTTCCAGGAGAGAATTAAAGCAGCCCAAATGACTCTCTTAGCGAAAAAGGAGGAAATTGAGAGAGGAAAAAGGGAGGCAAAACTGTAGCACTTGAATTAAAAAATCAATCCTGTGACTGACTTTGTTTTATGCAGGCAAGTGTGTGTAAGGGGGAGGATCCTTTGGGATGTGATGGTTCAGCCCCTTGGCCTCCCTGGTGTTGGTTGGTGCAGAGGGGAGTGCTGACGGCAAATCCCTGCTTTGGGGTCAATCTTACAGAGCTGCAAACCCCTCACACTCCACTCAGCTACTTCTCAGAGGGTGTGAAAACCCCCCACATCCCACAGAAGAACTGCCCTTCTGCTGGAGGGGCTCTGTACAAAAGATCCCAGTGCAGCAGTTCAGCAGGAGCTCAGAACAGCTGGAGCCATGGAGGAGCTGTGTGTCTGCATCCTTCTCACCTCTCCTAGGAATGGTTTTGAACTCCACATTTTGGCCTTCCTGGCAGGACTGGGAAAGCTCATCAGAGAATAAAGGACAGGGTTGCAAAAAGCAGCTGGTGCAGGAGTGCCACTGGGATATGTGCACCAGTAAAATCCCAACAGAAGCATCAAAATGATTGAGCAAAGGAGGAAAAACTCCTGTGAGTGCTCTGGTCAGCTTAGAGTTAAAGGGAGAACCTGGTCAAAAGCCACAGCTAACCAAGAGGGGGAAAAAATCTGTAATTTCATGCAAATTTAATAACCATATGCTCCAGACTACTTCATAGCAGGTCCTGAATTATGTAAAGTGTGCCTCATCCAAGCCCAGCCTCTGGCTGCACTGCACATCCACAGGGGTGGAGGCACAGGGCACTGGGCTGTCCAGGCAGGGCTGGGAGCCAGGGAGGGAGATGTCCAGCAGGAGAACAGGGGGAACAAAGCCTGGCACCCTTCTGAGGGGGCAGGCAGCAATTCCACCCTGAGCTGATCCCTCAGGTTCTGTACAGGGGTGCACCACACACAGGTCTGACCATTCCAGCCTGGAGGGTGCAGAGAGCTCCCTCCCTCAGACAGCAGCACACCTTCATCCTCCCCAGCCCTCTGCAAGCTGCAGCACGGGGCCCAGGGCCCAGCTCCACTGACAAACTGGGACTTGCAGAGCAGTAACTCCTGCTCATAAAAACCCCCACGAGCTCCTGCATCTCCATAAACCATCCCACTGCAGCAGCACTTGCAGCTCACAGTCCATTAGCCCTGTTTTCAAAGGCTCTTGACTCTTAAACTAAGGCAAGTCCCTGCCTTTGCAGTGGCACAACGTGCAGTGCTGCCAAGAAAACTGAATTTACACCCCAACAACAGGGAAATATTTCCTGCTCCCTGCCAGCACAGCAGAACTGTGCTTTGGCTGGGCACCTGCTACAGGGCTGCACCTCACACAGGCAGGGTTCTGCAGGGGTACTGAATGGGGGTCAGCAGCTGAGAAATCCCAGTTCAACATGATCAATGCACCTCACACAGGCAGGGCTCTGCAGGGGTACTGAATGGGGGTCAGGAAATCTCATTTCAACATGATCAATGCACCTCACACAGGCAGGGTTCTGCAGGGGTACTGAATGGGGGTCAGCAGCTGAGAAATCTCATTTCAACATGATCAATGCACCTCACACAGGCAGGGTTCTGCAGGGGTACTGAATGGGGGTCAGCAGCTGAGAAATCCCAGTTCAACATGATCAATTCCTTAGCTAAATGTTTTAAATACGGAGCATGCGAGCAACCTCTCACAGAAACTCCAATTATTTTATTTGGGCAATTCTGTCTCAGCCAAAGGCTCCCTTTCCTGGTCCTGCCACCAGCAAGCCCCAGTTGCACCCAGCTCCTCCAGGCATTCCCCAGCCACTGCAGGTGCCCAGAGCAGAGGAGCAGTCCCAGGGAAGGTTTTCCTCTCCAGTCAGGCATTCCCGGGTCCTGTGCTCTTCACTTTCACTCCCTTTTCTCCTTCCATTCTCAGCTGCTTAAGCAGCCCCTTCGATCCCTGTAATTGAGCCTCTTTCCAGATCACCCTCCGGTTTAACCCCTTCCCTGCCCAGTAAAACTTAAGCCCCAAACCCAAGGGAGTGTTAGTGTAGACCTGTCTCGGTTTTCCTTCCACTTTTTCACCAGCATCTCAATGATATCTGCACTGAATTGCAGGAACCCTTTACTTGTTCAGAGAACTCTTTATCAAGACAGATCGAGCCCACAGCTCTGTCATCTCCTACCCTCTCCCCCACTACAAGCTTCATTTGAGAACTGCATGAAATGACTGAATATTGCTTAACTGCAGGATTTTGCAGAGGAAACAACAGCTGAAGTGGTTTTTACTCCCGCAGCACACAAATTTATGTAGCTACACAACAATAAAGCAAAGTCTTAAATTTAATCAGAACAAATACTTCAAGCAATGGCAAGCTGATAAATTATTTAGAAAGGGGCTCAATAAGACCTGGAAGGAAATATCCATCAGCTGTGCAGCCTGGGAGCTTCCAGAAACAAGGAATTTTCATGCTTTACCCCTTTTGCAGTTTTCTTTCAGGAAAGCTGTTTGCATTGAGCAAAAAGGGGGATGTTTGAGCAGAAGCAGCCGAGGACTGGCTGGCAGCAGTGCCACAGGACTGGTCACACAGTGGTCACCAGTGCCACCAGCACTGCCAGCAGTTAGCACCACTTGTGCATTCCTGACAAGGTGCTGATGACAGCAGCTCCTGCTGGAAGGAACTGACAGCCCAGAAGATTGTTATGATTTGCTCTTTTTTCCAGACTGCCTGGTTTTCCCCAAATTGTCTTCCTTCCATCCACTCCTCAACCATTCCAAGCCCCCGAGAAACAGACGAAACTGGATGTATTAGTATTTATATGAAAGCTCTAGGAAATTCAATAATGTTCCTATTGTTTTATTGCAGATGGCACACCAACTTCTCTTTATTACTGCAGAAAGCTCCAGAGCCCTGTGGAGTGCAATAAAGCAGGACGTGTTTGGCTTTGCAATGTGTCAGGGGCTGTGATTTCCTGCAGGAACCAGGGAACCAGCCCAGCTCTGGGATTGCCTCCACCAGGCCCACGCAGGGAACCTGCTGCTCTCCCTCCTCCCCCAGCACCAGGCACTGATGCAGAGCACAGAAAACGGGTTGTTTTCACCTTTGCTCCAAGATGCTTTTTCTCCTGTTTGATTTCAGGCACTTTTTTGAATTTTCTGCTGAAGTCTCGGGCTGTTGAGATTTAAAAATTGTCAATGTGCCATGAGGAAAACCTCAAAAAGGAAACTCTCCTGTCCTAACTGTACACGAATATCTGCCATAAATGCTCCAAGACATAAATACCCTTAGGAACACTTGAGAAAAAAGGCAGAGGCTCAGTGGAGTAGAGGCTGCAGCCCAGGCTCAGGGAAGCCCCAGGAAGAGCCAACACTCACCCTGGGCTGCCAGTTCTCATACTGCTTCTGCAGGTTGGCCCTGAAGGTCTCCAGAGCTTTCCGAGCTTGCAGAGCTTTCTTTCTGATTTCGAAAGAAAGTTTCAATCCTGGAGGACTAAGGTAAATTTTACCTATGATCCTGCTTCTAATGTGGCCACTGCCTTTGTGCTTCCCATCCGTAACGCCCCAGTTTATGTCATCCACCCCATCATTGCATTGGGATTAAATCATGAAAAAACAGTGCTCTACCCCTCAGAACATCGGGTGTGGGCACAAAAAGTGAACAAAAAATGGCAAATGGTAAACTTAGAATCTTGTGTTACCCGGGAACAATTAGGATGCATTTGTGAAAGCAATACTATTAATGCTCAAGATGTGTGCCTTGACACTGAGCAAAGTATCTGCCACTTTGAGATTCACCCAGCCACTACTCAGAAAACTCGTAAAGGAAGAGCCAGGCTCAGGGAAGCCCCAGAAGAGCCAACACTCACCCTGGGCTGCCAGTTCTCATACTGCTTCTGCAGGTTGGCCCCGATGGTCTCCAGAGCTTTCTGAGGCCCCATGGACAGAGGATCTGGGAACAGAACACACAGCAGCACTGTCACCCCCGCTGCAGCACCCAGGTCACCCCGGGACATTCCCACGCAGGCTCCTCTCATCATCACTTTCAAACACCTTCTTCCTCATGGAATTTACTCGGGGGCAGCACCCAGAAATTATCCCCAAATTCCTCAGTCCAACAAAAATCCAGTTCCATTACAGGCTGTCGAGTGTGGAAGATTTCTCTCACTGAGGTGCTAAGCACGATTTTGTTTAGAAAGACAGGAGAGGCACTGCATTTGTTTCTTTTAATAATGAAATAACGTTTCTATTGTAAATAATGACAAGAATTCAAATTGGTTAAATATTTGATGACAAACATTTTCTGTTGATGAATGCAAAATCCTGCTTCATTTACTTCCTTTGCTTCCTGCTGCAGAGATTGTGTGCCATTTGTAATATTTAAGAAGTTAATTTTATTGCTAGATAATTACCACAATCCATACAGAGCAATACAGTTCCAGGCCATGTGCCTTATTCAAACACCATGGACACATAATTAAACAATTAACAAGTTTTTTTTAAAAAAAAAACCCCACAAGCTAATATTTTCCTATTTAATATCAATTATTTTAAAAGCACTAAACCAGATCGATGAAGGGGTTTTTTTTCCAGTTTTCGCAAATACACTTTTGTGAGAAACAAAATGTAATAAAGCAGGATGAAAGCAGGATTTTGAGAGTTATTTTTCTTTAATGAATAAAAGCACGTGGAAGTTGCAGCAGGACCTGCACGTGGCTCTGCTCAGTGGCCATTTGTCACCAGGGGTGAGCAGCTGTGACCCCAGCTCAGGTGTGAACAGCAGCAACTGCACCCCAGAGAGCTCCCCAGGCCCTGCACACGTGGCACAGACATTGCTGCACCCCCCACTCCCTGCTCCTGACACTGATGGCACAAAAAGCATCAGATATTTCCCCAATTACCTTTTTCAGAAATTTCAAGTTGGCTGGAAGTGGAAGGAGCACTTGTGTACATAAACAGACTGAAAATTTAATTACAAAACTGCATTCAAAATTCTCTTTGCTAATGATAGGCACTAATGACTTTATTTAAATGACTCTGCAATGCTCCTCTGCTGGTGTATCAATGAGACATCAGGGCTGCTCTCTGCACTGCTCTCAGGTACCTGTTTGTGTCTGCTCAGGGCTTTCATCAGCGTTTCCAGGTTAAAAACCTGACATGCTGTGATGCACAAAGCAGGTAAGGCAAGGCTAGAAAATCTGCTGAAAGTTTTTAAGGAAGTTCTGTTTGTGCACTGATTAATTTGGCCCTGGGGCCTGTGGGAGCCCCGAGCTGAGGATTGCAGTGCCCAGTGTGGGACATGCTGGAGGCTGAACATTCCCAATTCCCAGATAAAAACCAAATCTCTCTGAGAAAGTTTCTGTACACATGATATTTCCTTCTAATATTACTTCAGAATTGTCTCATCTTGCTAATTAAGATTTTTTTTTTCTCCAAAACCAAGGGAACTTTTAATTTCTTCACAAAAAACCTAGAATTTAGTGCAATGCTGCATAAAAGTGGAAAACCCAGGTGTTGGAACTGCTGGCAAGACATCCTTGGGAATAATTCCAGGTCTTCTGAATGATTCCAATTAAAACAGCCCTGGAGCAGCCACCTCAAAACACAGCAAGGTGTTTCACAAACCTCACTGCTCTGCTGGGTGAGGCAGAGAAGGGGGATTGAATCCAGATCCCAGCACTCTGAAAGTGTCTCTGCTCAGAGATTCCCTCCAGGTATTTGCAAATCTAAAATAATTACAGGAAAGCACAGCAGCTCATTAACAGCTGTTCTTCTCCATGGTGTCTCATTTCAGAGCACAGCAGGAGAGATGACCCACGGCAGCAGCTGGAGCTGGACTCTTCCTCAACCCAGAGAAAAACCCAGATTTCCTTCTGCTCAGCCCAGCTCCAAGCCCTGGGAATGCAGGACTTTGGGATGAATTGGCTGTGGGAGCCAGGGCAGCCCGGGGGCTCTGGGGACTCACCAATCCAGCACTCCAGGCGGGCACAGGGAGTCGTTTTCACCACGTCTGGGGGGTCCACGCCCACGTTGAGGCACAAAACTAAGGCAACACTTACAGTCTTCATCTGCAAAGACAACAGCACAGCCTTAGAGCAGAACTGCAACTCCAAACTCCACCACTCCCAGAACTCCTGCAGGGCTTTAACCAACCTCTCCTACCTGCTCTTTCACATGGACTATTTTAAGCAAGGCCTGACTGATGAAATTTTTCATATTTTTTATTAGAACAGTACTTAGACTCCATGTTACTATTTTTGTTATTATTTCCAGAGCCCATTCTTCTTCTTCTGAGCATGGAAATGGATACCAGTGAACTTCTGCTACTCATCTTAAATTAGCCATTGTCCAGCTGAAACACATTATTAAAACATGAGGCAATGCTATTCAGGGCTCCTGACCAATATTATAATGCAGCGTGTGATCTCTAATATTGAAACTAAAAGAATTACAATGGAAAAACCCTCAAGTGACAAACAAAACCATAAAAAAAATTAAACAAACACACACCAAAACAAAGCTATTTAGTGCATTTTTTATTTTGTTTTCCTCATGTGTTGGGTTTGCTTGGAGAGCCCTGTAAGGAGAAATCCTGGCGTGGCTCCAGCTGCTCCACATGGGGTTATCCCACCCGGGCACCACAAAGGTACCCAACCCAACCTGGAACCCAAAACCTCCATTAGAGCAATGACAAACCACCCTGGCCAGCTAAAAATACGGCCTGAAAATTATCACTTCACATCTTTATGGGTTTTTTCCTAGACTCCCTCATGCCAACACCTAAACCAGAGGAGGAAAACGGAAGCAGTGATGAGACTCTCAGTGATTCCAGGCATTCAGGGCTTGCCTGCAGCAAAGCCACCCACATCCCCACCTCCCCTGGGTGCTCCGTGCAATCCACAACAGTAGGGGAAAAAAAAATCCCAAATTTCACACTTAGAGAAAACCCTAGAGCCACATAAATGTGTCATTTATACAGAAAAAACTGGAGCAGCCAGACACCACAGGCTCTACACCAGGACAGAAATCCTGCAGCGTTTCCTCACGCCCATGGCCACGATGGGGAACATGGAATAAAAAATCTGCAAGAACTGTGGTTTATGGCTTCATCCCAAACCATGCTCCTGCTAACAAACCCTGCAGTCCTGTAGGAGCTCCTCACGCCAGGAATTACCCAGGACTAAGCAGCACTCTGCAGCACAGAGATGGAAACAGGAGTCTGAACAGGAATCCCCTGATCAGGATTTCACAGGGAACTCAAGGAGTGCCCGTGGATGGGGTGGAGAGCCCAGAGCTGCAGGCCAGCACTCAGGACACTGCCTTAGAGCACTTTGTCACCGTTGGGGACATCCAAGAAAAAGCAGAGCCACTGGCAGAACCGGCCCAGTCCTGCAGACCCCTCAGTGCCCCCAGCAGCTCAGAGTGTTATGGAGCACCCAAAAGCACCAGCCAAACCCAGCTGGGCACTGCACAGCCCCTGCCCTGCCCACAGGGACACCTCCCCAGGGAAGCCAGGGAGCTGCAGGTGTGGAAGGGCACAGAACCGTCACACACTGCCACACACACCCCAGGGAAACACAGAAAACTACACACAAAATGACTTATTACACATGGAAACACATAAATCATTCTTCCAAGAGAAAGTATCCTGCCAAGCAATCTTCTCCATCTCATTTATTTATTGTTTCCCATTTGCAGTCTAATACTGACTTATTTTTCAGTATTTTGCTGGTAGCATCTGATTGGTGGCTTATGTTGAACAGGCTGATATTTATTTTCCATCCCCAGGTTCGGGGTTTTAAATAAGTGTTTCTCCTGGAAAACTGACAGCAAACCCACGAGAGGAACAGGAATTGATCCCAGAGACAAATGGGGTGATTTCCCCTCTGCCACCTCCCCCAAAGGATGTAAAGCCTTGCACTCCACACCGTTTGTTCAGGTCATCCCTCTTCCCTCTGATCTTCCTCACAGAGAGGATTTTTTTCTCAATATCCCATCCAAGCCAGCCCTCTGGCAGTGGGAGCCATCCCCTCTGTCCTGGCACTTGTCAATAGTCTTTCTCCATGTTTCTTGTCAGCTCCTTCAGGCCCTGCAAGGTCGCACTGAGCTCACCCCAAAGCTTCTCCTGTGCAGGTGAGCAATGCCAGCTCTGCCAGCCTTTCCTCCCAGCAGAGCTGCTCCATCCCTGGGGTCATCCTGGAGCCTCCTCTGGGCTCTCCGCAGCAGCTCCAGCTCCTCCCTGTGCTGGGGCAGCTCTGCAGGTGGGGTCTCGCCTGAGGGGCAGAGGGGACAATCCCTGTCCCCTGCTGCCCAGGCTCAGGGGGGGTTTGGGGGACAATGCATGTGACTGATCAAAAAAAGAAAAAAAAAAAAAAGAAAACCCAAGTCCAATAATGCTTTTCCCATTTCTAAACTCTTTTGGAACACACCAGAAACTTCACTGCATATTTAAAGGTTCTTAATACAAGCAGTACGAGGACATTCTCATCCGTCATTAAGACAGTGGAAATTTTCTTTTTCCTCATTTCAGGAGTATATCCATCAGAATACATTTCCATGGATTTTTGTTAGAATTAAAAAATGAAGCAGAAGAACATTTGGCAAGTTTGTAAGAAAAGCAATATCCAAAATGCTTTGTCAGCAAAGGCTCAAGATCAAACCACAGCAGCTCTTGCTGTGGGCTCTGCACTTTGGAGTGTCATTTGTATGTTAAAAAATGGGATACAACTCCCCAGCTTGTACTGCATCCGACTGAAAGTGATTTAATAACTCTGGGTCAGAACCTGCAACACATAAATGGCAAAATCCACTCGGTCAAAATGCTCTTCCTGAGAAGTGATGGCAGAGAATTCATCCCAAAGCCACTGGAAATGGGACTCAGGGAGCAGAGGGAGTTCTGTGTCTGCTCAGAGGAGAAGCTGCTTATGAAAGCATCTGACACTAAAATTTACATCTTATGCTAAAGACCTTTTAAAATATTCCTAATTCACCTCTTATTTCATTTAGAGGCCAAACAGATCTGCAGGTGAGTACAATATCTGCAGGTATTTTCAGCTAGGAAAAAACCATTATGTTCTGGGTTTGATTGAAAACGTGGAGTTTTATCATCCCAGGGAGCCCAGCTGATCCCACTGGAGCATCCCTGGAAGTGACTCCAGGCCAGGCTGAAACCAAGACAGCCATTTATTTCAGCCTGAGTCAGAACAGGTTTGCAACTCAGAGCCATAGAACTGCTTTATACCCTAGTTCAAGTAATACCAAGAACAAGTCAGTGCATTTATGAGAAATTTTGCATTTTGTGGTACATCTCAGACTGGACATTTTAGACCCCATTAATATTTGATTTTTACACTGCAATTTGCAAGCTGAAAACTTTCTGCTTGAACATTACCCAGATGAACACTCAAGTGTTAGAAACCTGCCTGGGTTTATGCCAGCCAGTTCAAATTGCTTCTGGGAGTTAATGCAAACACAAGATTAAGTCAGCATTAAACATGAAATATATGCAGCTACGTTATTTTACAGAGTTGAGGATGAAGTTATCAGCATTAAACATAGATCCTGGGACAAATTTCCAAATTCCAAAGCCTCATATGAGTCTCATTTGAAAACCCTCCCTGGCCAGGAGGCTCAATTTCCTGCTTGTGCAGGAAATTCATTCCCTTCTTGAAGCCTTTTTTTCACGTTTTTCTCTACCCACATTTACAGATTTAATACAAATCTCTTCATAACCACTTGAGGTGTTCCTCAGGTAACTCCTGACTGCGGGCTCCTTTGGAGACCTGCCATGAAAGGTTCCAACAAGGAGGTCTCCAGAGAGAGCAGGAAAAGCAACATTTAACAAGAGGAAACATTGTTCTCCCTTGAGTTCAGCTCACTCTGCAACACCAGAAGTTCCTCTTTGCTCTTTGCCAACCTTCCCCTTTTTTTGGGTTCCTCTTCAGTTCCTGTACCACTTGCAAGGTAAAGCATCTTAAAAAGAAGAGCTTTCAGTTTCAAGGATTTTTTTTTAATGTATAGTTTAGGATAAATAAATTGTTATGGGAAAAAAAATCTCCGTGTGCTTCTCCACAGCAAGAAAAGCAGAATGCAAAGAACTCCTTCAAGTTAACATTAATAATTCAACAGCTCTGCAGGTTGTCTCCAGCCATCTGCAGCCCAGTCAGCTCCTGGTGTGCCAGCCTGCTCTAGATTCCTCGATCAACTCCTCCTGAGGGCTTGGTTTCCTTCTCAAACCTCAGAATCCAGCACTCATACTCTGAATTTCTTCAGAGCTTTACTGTGCCCAGCGTGTTCGTTTGGCCAGCGAGGGCAGCTCCTCCACACAGCTCCAGCTGCTCACAAGCCCCTCAGTGTGCCCTTGGAGCCCTCCCTAAGCTCGTGGCTGAGCCACTGCTGTCACCCCCTGCCCAGGTATCCTCCTCCCACTGCCCCGCTCTGGGAACAGTGTGCAGCTCCTCTGTGTGACACCAGTGACATCCATTGACACGCTGTGGCCCAGGGCCCTCAGAGATCTGAGGTGTCACCCACTGTGTTTGAGGTTCAAACCTCCCGACTGGAGCAGGCTGATCCTGTCTGTCACAGCACAGCAGCCAAACACTGCTTTCCAACCACTCTGGGATGCCCAGAGCCAAAATGGAGTTTCCTTCTCTGTCAGTCACTTCTCAAAAATAACGAAAATATTAGGAAGCAAACATTTTACTCCTGTGATCTTTGCTTTCTTTATACAACCTGCAAAAGAACCGACAAGAGGCGTCTTCCAGACGTCACTCCCCATTTATCTGTGCCACGGGTTTCCTGCTTGGCTCTGCTGTGCCTTCCTGCAGGCTCACAGCATTCCCACTCCTGCCTGGCACTGCCTTTAAAAGGTGCCCGTCTTCCCAGGCACCAACTGACACAGCTTCAGATGTTCCCTACAAACTGTTCCTTCAATCCCTGCCTGGCCAGCCCCCTCAGATCTCCGGGAGCTGCTAACTCGGGATGCACAGGCAGTGTTTGATCAGGAGCCACGTCTGAGGAATCCCCAGCCACAGCCAAGTGCTGCACATGCAAGTGACTTCCTGCAGCAGAATGTCCCCAGCCCAGGAGGGAGCAGGAGGAACCATGGGGACAAGCCCGTGGGTTCACCCCAGGGATCAGGCTGTGGGGAAGGCACACGGCACAGAACGCTGGCCCTGCCTCGCCAGGCTCAGCCCCTGCAGCCTCCCCAGGGCTGCCAGCTCCTGCCTGCAGCTGTGCCAGGGGCAGCACGGGCACAGAGCTGGCTGTGCCACTGACGGGAGAGAGTACNACAGCACAGGGCACAGAGCTGGCTGTGCCAGGGACAGCACAGGGCACAGCACAGGGCACAGAGCTGGCTGTGCCAGGGATAGGAGAGGGCACAGGAGAGGGCACAAAGCTGGCTGTGCCAGGGACAGGAGAGGGCACAAAGCTCACTGTGCCAGGGACAGGAGAGGGCACAAAGCTCCCTGCAGCCTGAGCTCCTGCTGCAGGCTGTGCCAGGCTGCAGGAAAGCCAGCAGAACACCACCACAGGGCTCTGTGTGGGCCGAGGGGTGGCCTGACCCACCCCTGGCTGTTCCCACAGCCTGCTCCCCTGGGCACTGCCCCTGCTCTGCACTCTGCACAGCACTGCACTAATTACATTAATTACTCTCTGCTCCATCCCCACCCAACAAAGGCTGGAGGTCACCCTGTCCCAGTTCAGCAAGGATTGGTCAATAAATGCAAACACAGAAATGAAAACACTGGTGAGGGTGGTGCTGGCAGAGCCTCTGGACAAGGAGGTGAGAAGGAATCCCTCAGCCCCTGAGCCTGTCACCCCTGGCACTGAAGGATGTCACTAACACAAACCTGGCCTTGAGCGATTCATTAGCTAATCCACAGAAAGAGGCACCTACAGAGCAACAAGACAAACATCAAATGTCCTAATGGGTTGATCAGATCTGGCAGTGCCAGCCAAAGCTCCAGTCCCAGAGGGATCAAAAACCCCTCAGCCAGCTCTGGGCAGGCCAGGGGGAGGAGGCCAGCACAGCACTGAGCCAGTGACCACCAGCTCTGAGAGAAAAGAGCCCAGCTGCCCAGAAATCCCCCAGCCCACAGGCCTTGCACACTTCCACGGGTGTCCTGTGCAGGCAGGTAAACTCTGCTCACCTGAATTAAGCACATTTGTATGCAGTCCTGCTTTAATCTGCATTTCCAGAGAAACCTAATTGTGGATTCCTCTTCTCATAAAAACAGGATTTAATTCTCACTCAGCAAGTTATAAGGCAGCAGTGAAAAAAAAATGTTGAGGTAAAACTATTACAATCAGCTTTGTTGCTCTCTGCTTATCTTAGAAATCAATATGAATACAGCAAATCTTAATTTAAATATTCTGAATTTAATAGCAACTTGTCAGTAAAACCTGGTGTACTTGGAGTCTTTTTCTTTAAATCAAGTTATATGCTTTGGTTGCTACCGAGGCTGGGAGATTTAATTCAATACACAAAGCATAATTCCAACCCTCTTGTGTTAAAAATATTCTTTAAATAAATAATAGATCAAAGCAGTGTCACTTTGATGGCATATGCAGTCCATGGAAGGGGGAGAGGAAGGATTAAATGTTTTCAGAGCAGCCCTCATGGAGGAAGGGGCGGGGGACACCAGTGAATTCTCACTTATTTTCTCTACATTTACCACTCATTACTCTGCTGATTTGATTCTCCCCTTATCAGAGCTCTGCCTTCTAAAGAACCTTCAACTTCACATAAACTCTGGGGTTTTCAGAGCAACAAAGCAAGATGAAAAGAAGAGTCATTCCACTCCCAGATCAGTGAATCACTTCCTCTAGCTGTAGTAGAGCTGGGATCACTCCCCATGACTCCTCGATGAATAAGGCAAAATCTGCCACTGCTTGGGGCTTTCATGATTCACAGGGGAAAACGCCACAGCTTTTCCTGCACTGGGGCTGCAGAGCCTTGTTTGGGTTCACCTTTGAGCACTTCTTCATTTAGAGGCAGCTGGGGTGTTCAATGACAGGGAATGGTCCCCAGCCTGGGCTGTGACCAGTTCATTTATCCAGCTGGAGGTACTGGAATGTTTTCCACACTCAGCTCCCAGGCACATCCCCTGCAGCCCTCAGGACACCTCCTGCAGCAGCAGCAGCACAAAGGGAAGAGCACAGCTCAGGTCCATCAGCCCTGGCTCGTGGGAAAGGAGCCAAGAGCCAAAAGAAGCTGCAGAGAACTGGGGATGGGGCAGAGGCTCCCCCAAGGAAGGGGCTGAGCCCTGGGCTGGGCTGGAGGAGCAGAGGGACACCAGGAGCTGTGGGCACTGACAGGGTGCTGGAAGCAAGGAAAGAGGAAGAGAAGGAACTTCCTGAAGACAGCTAAAACAGGAAGTAATTAATTTATGATGCCAGAGAGCAAAACAAAGTTCAGGAGCAAAAAGGGTTTTCAGTTTTCACCCTGGTGGCACAGGCTGCCAGGCCCTGCCCTCACACACCCTGCTTCACAGGAAAACCCCACAAACCCCAGGCTCCTGGGGTTTCTCCAGGTGCTCCATTCCCTGGCCAAACCTGTCACACCCCAGCTGGCCCATGGGAAATCAGCAGCAGGAGTGAGCTGCCCTCCACCTCCTGCTCACGGACACGAGGTCAAACCAGGTGAGATTCCATGAACTGCTTTGCAGGATTAGCCAAACTCCAGCTCACTGGGTGGAAATATTTACCAGACATCACCCCTGCAGCATTCCAAAGCCCACCCTCATCCCCTTCCCTCCCCAGCTGAGGGTCTGTGTTTGTTACCTCACATTCAGCACTCAGGAGACAGCCAGTGACTGCTAGAAAGGGGAATAAAACACAAGACATTAAAAAATAGCTGCTGAGATTCAAAAGTAATGAGGCTGAGCATTCTCAAATCAGCTGCTCTTCCTCTCTCAGGTATCTTGATGTGGTTTTGGTATCTTCCTATGCACCTGTTCTTAAAGAAGAAGTAATTACACACAACAGCAAGCTTGTCCAAACGATCCCTGATCCATCTGCCCAGACACAAACAACACCTGAGCTGCACCACTGGCCCTGCTGTGAAGTTATTTGGTATTCTGGTGTTTGGAGTTATCTCCAGCTGACACAGAAAGCAGAAAGACCAAACCCAAAATTCGAGATTTGCTTCTATTTTCTTCTTTCACAAGAGTCAGATTCAGGGTCTTGGGGAGTGAGCAGGGCCCAGCCCCACTGAGCTCCTCCCCAGAGAGCAGGAGAGCCAGCCAGGAGAGTCCCAGAGGAGTCAGGCACTGGGAGCTGGGCTGGGATGGTCACTGATGGCAGAAAGCACCTGGAACATTTCACACCAACCACAGAGAGCCCCTGAGCACCCCCTGAACTTATTGTGTGCTGCTGCTGCACAACCTATTGATCAGCACAGCCAAGGCAAGGTCATTCCCAAATTAGAAACAGGCAACTCTGCAGATCAGCAGTGAAGGAGCAGGGAGGCAGAGGCACCTAAAATAAACCAGCAAGCTCATCACACCTCCACAGTTACTGGAGACAGTCTCCTCTGTGCCAGAGCCCTCTGGAGCAGAGCACCCAGCTCTGCTGGGTGAGGTGTCTGAGCTGCCTTTAATTCACACCCAAAGGGCTCAGTTCAAGGATCTGCCAAGTCCCAGGGCATGGCTCTCCTCATGGCTCACAACTCCTGGGAAATGCAATCACCAGTCTGGGAGCACTGACACTCAGGGACAGCCTGGGCAAAGAAACTACACCCTGGAGTTTCACTGAGTTATTCCATCACAAACATAACACAAACCTGGCCACCAGAAGAACTCATAAATCTCTATAAACACAAAGTTATGGGTATGGGAGCTGGGAGAGCCAGGGAAGGCTGCAACCCACAGCAGGTCCCAAGAACAGAACGAGTGCAGATGATGGTCCAGGACATTTCTTAGGTGCTTTGTTTGCTCTTTACTGAGACATTTCTCTGCCACTCCCAGTGCTGCCAGTTGAACACCTCCCCAAACACACCAGGAGCTCCTGCTGTCACACACCAAGAGTTCCACCTGAAATCCATTTCCTGCCTCCAAAATCCCACAGTCTGTTTCTCCACAGGACAGCCTCGTTCTGCACCCCACCCCCCACCCAGCAAACCCACCCAGCTCCTGTGCAGCTGCAATTCCTGCACCTCCTGCCCTGCCGGGCTCCAGGGCTCCTCCTGACCTCGGGCACTTCACTGCCTTGCCCAGAACACACCGAGTTTCATCCAAAGAGCCGAAATGATGGAGCTGCTCCAGGAGCCCAGTGCCGTGAGCACGGGATCAGCGCCTCTGACCCTTCTGCAGGTTTGCTTCCCTAATTCCACACCCCTAGGACACAAACTATGGGATCCACACACCTGACAGCAGCTCTGACTCCCTTTCCACCTGTCCCCCGACTGCTCCTCCTCCAAACCCCATCCTGCCCTGGAGCATTACCCGGTCCTTCATCCTCCAGCTCTGAGCCAAAGACTTCGAGCCTTCGATCTTCTCGCAGTGCCTTTTCTTCATGAAGGCCAGGGGTAAGTTCCAGTCCGTCAGGTCGGACTCATCCTCCTCCCCGAGCCCCAGGAGAGGCGACTGCAGCATCTCAGACTCCATGGGCGGGGCGGCGCGGGGCACCAGGTGG
>VXAX01004539.1:146041-156989 GCA_013399835.1 Leptocoma aspasia | reverse complement strand
CGGGGCGCCGGCGAGCGCGGCTGGGCTCAGCACCGCGCCACGGGGGCGGCCATCTTGCCTGGCCCACAATGCCCCGCGGTACGGGCCGCCGCGCGGGACACGCCGCGCCGCGCGCTGCGCCGCGCCGCCGTGGGGACACCGCGTTGCCGTGGGGACACCGCGTTGCCATGGTGACCGCGCGTTGCCATGGTGACAGCGCGTTGCCATGGGCACAGNGTGCCGTGAGCACGGGATCAGCGCCTCTGACCCTTCTGCAGGTTTGCTTCCCTAATTCCACACCCCTAGGACACAAACTATGGGATCCACACACCTGACAGCAGCTCTGACTCCCTTTCCACCTGTCCCCCGACTGCTCCTCCTCCAAACCCCATCCTGCCCTGGAGCATTACCCGGTCCTTCATCCTCCAGCTCTGAGCCAAAGACTTCGAGCCTTCGATCTTCTCGCAGTGCCTTTTCTTCATGAAGGCCAGGGGTAAGTTCCAGTCCGTCAGGTCGGACTCATCCTCCTCCCCGAGCCCCAGGAGAGGCGACTGCAGCATCTCAGACTCCATGGGCGGGGCGGCGCGGGGCACCAGGTGGGCAGCGATGTCCAGCCCGGCACCCAGCGGGGCCGGGGGTCCCTCCGCCCGCCGGGGGAGGGCAGCGGGGCAAGGGCAGCGCGGGTAAGGACGGGCCCGGGGCACGCAGCGCCTTCACCTGGCGCGGGCCCGGGGAGGACCGAGGGGCCGGCGGGGACCGGGCCCGGGGCCTCCCTCGCACCTCTACCCNCATGGTGACAGCGCGTTGCCATGGGCACAGCGCGGGCTGGCGCGGGAATCCCAGAATCCCCAAATCCCTGGAGTTGGAAAAGCCCTCCCGGCCCGTGGAGGCCCGGCTGTGGCCCATGCCCGCCTTGTCCCCAGCCCAGGGCACTCAGTGCCACCTCCAGGTGACACCTCCAGGGATGGGCGCTCCAAACCTCCCCGGGCAGCCCCTGCCGAGGCCTGACCGCCCTTCCCACGGGCAAATTGCTGCTGGTGTCCCTGTGTGGCCCCGTTCCCTGGAGCAGCCCTGCACACCTGGGGAGATTCACCTGAAATAAAGCTGAAAATCAGCCTCTGGTGCCGAGCTGCTGGCTCGGAGACTCACACTGGTATGTCCTGGTGTTCCACACTCACACAGATTCCAGCCCAGCCATGCCTGTTCTTGGACTTCACTTGGTATTTTGTGGGCATTTATTCTGGGGCAAAAGAGCAGGAGAATGGTGAAACAGGGCACAGCCCCCAGCAGGTGTGTCTGGTGTATGCTCACTGCACGCACCAGGAAAGCCACGTGAAGAATTTCAGGCGTGGATCCTCTTTGCTGTCAAACTGAAGGTTAATGGAAATCAAATATTGCTGCTGAGGAAGTTCCTCAGTGTTTGCTCCCCGCAGCAACCGAGCCCAACCACGTTCACATTTGTAATATTTGAACGTGTAAAAACCATTCCAAAGTAGAAGTGAAAGAATACATGTGTAATTTGATTTACAGAGCCATTAATTTCCATAAATACTTTCAGTGTGTTTACTCTCGTGGAAAATTTCAAACGCAAACCCCTTTCCTTACAACAGGTTGGAAGATTGGTGGGTGATGTTTCTTGGCTTACAACAGGTTGGAAGGTTGGTGGGTGATGTTTCTTGGGGTGCCCAGCGTTGTCTTGTGCTGCTTCCCTTTCCTGAGGAGCTGATTCCCTGCCTCACGGTGCTTTGTGCTGGTGGCTGATCACAGCTGCATGATTGTTCTCAGACTGAGCTGCCAGGCTGCAGAAAATGCCCATGGCTGTGCTTCTGCTAACCTTTCCTGAATTCCTCAACAGCAGCCCCACAAAACCAGAGAATTAGGGAATTCTGGAACGCTTTGGGTTGGAAGGGACCCTAAAGATCTTTATTTCCACCCTCCTGCCATGGAGGGAGCAGAAGAAACAACCCCAAAGCTCCACCTTATTGTTGTGGTTTGTTTATCAATAAAGGAGTCTTGACAATAATATTAGAAGGTCAAGTATGATTTATTAACATGATTTTATAATTTAAGGATTTGGGTTATTATTTGCTCAGCTTGGAGGATCTGAAGCTTTTAAGTTCTGTCTGAGGAATGTTAGAATAGTTTACACAATTAGAGGTAATAACTTTTTACTTCATAGGTTGAAAGAAAGAAAGCTCTCATTTTTTATATTAGGAGATAGGTAGAGAAATCTAAATGTTTTTGAAACACAACTCAGATATTTGTTTACAGAAACTTGTACAGAGTAAAAGACAGTAAAAGGTGTTTTCCTATAGGAAGATTTTTTTACAAACCTACATGCAAAAAAACTTACAATATGTTCATACAACACCACCTGAGAGGATCCCCGTCCCTGGGGCTGCACAGGTGGGCCCTAATCCTGCTCTGGAGCTTTGGGCAGCCCTGCTGTGCCAGGCCTGGCAGCCACCCTGCCCCTGAAGGGCACAGCTGGCAGCGGGCACAGCACATCTGGCCAGCCGGGCTACAGAGCCGCGTGTCCCCACGCCCTCCTGTCCCTTCTGGGCTGTCCCTGGGACTCTGCCCTGCTGCTCTGAGGTGCTGCCAGCGCCTCCAGCCCGCCCTGGGCTCACCTGGCCGGGCTCCAGGGGACAGGGAGGGCTCAGCAGGGATGCCTTGGCTGTGGGGTGGCAACCATCAGCCCTGGCCTGCTGCCACGGGCACAGACAGCACCCCTTGGATGCTGAAATCACCCCCTGGTTGGAACCCAGGGCACAGGGAATGTTTCTCTGCCTGTTTTAGGGAGCCCTGGTCCCCAGCTGGACACTGCTTTTAACCTCTGTCCCTGGAAAACATTGCCAAGGCTTTGGGATGAGTTGGAGCACACAGGTGTGAAGTAGAGCAGTAGCAGTAATAGTTTATCACTAGGTGAAGATTTTAGGGGTTTGGGAGTTTAATAGGAGAGTGAATAAGAGACAAAATAGATTTTGGGCGTTGCCTCATCCCTTTCTTGTTCTTCTTCTACTCCATTTTCTGTAGTGTTAGTGGCACAAAGTTATTAGCTAGAAAAAGTAGTAGCATAAGTACTACGTAAATAAATTAATAGAAGTTATTAGTAGAAAAGTAGAAATAAAGTACGTGTTAAAAAGCAATTAGATTAACTATTTTTAAAAAGCCTTAGTTTTATGTGCTTGCACTCCATTTTGTACCTGGTTTCTCATATGCTAATGCAGACAGCATGTCGACTTCAAGATAAGAAAAGGATAAACAATAGACCGAAAACAGAGAAAATCCAGAGTCTTACTCGTTTTTCACCCCTTACCAAAGAACTCACAAGGGAACTCAAAAAAAGCTCAAAAACCCCACAGCCCCTCAGACAGGATGTGAGTCTGGGCTCTGCACTGCCCAGCTCCCGAGGGATTCACCCTCTCTGCTCATTTCCCAGCGCTGCTGGCCAGGATTCCCTGCTGCCACAGCTCCCTGCCAGGGCAGGTGTGGTGCCAGCACCGCCCTCAGGAGCGCCCTGGCCATGCCAAATCAACCCTCCAGCCCCAGGTCTGGACAGAAAAACAGGTTAAATGACCCCCTTGTTCCCAGGGAAGCCGAGGAGTGGAAACATCCTGTCAGGTAAGGCACAGCGAGTGATGCCCTAAACCCAAAATGCAGGATTATCTTCCAGAAACACACTTGGACACATTCTCCCAGCTGTCACTCTTTTTAATGAAAAATCCTGCTATCTCAGGCTCTGTCAATGTCCTTTGTTTTGCCTTATGCAGCCATCTAATTCTAATTCCACTTTTGGGCAGGAAGAAATAAAGATATGGAAAGAAGAATGTTGCTCATAAACATCAGGAGAGATCTTATCTTCCAACTTCATTAGTCAGACCCATGGGTCACCAAATGAGTCGCTTGGATGCAAAGCTCTGCTCTGGGAGCCAAAAGGCCACCAGGCCACCTTTCCTGAGGCTTTGGGGGCAGGTGTCCGTGTGCAGGTGACCACATTTATTCCCCAGGGCAGCCCCTCAGCCCAGCTCTGTGTGCACAGCCACGGCCGGGGCTGTTCCAGGCGTTTAGGGACCAACAACAAGGTTTGTTTTAACACTTCGGCCGGGGGAGCTTTACAGCCTAAAGACAGTAGGTAAAATATTTATTAGGAAGGGTATCTATTTTTAAGCAAGCCTGATTTCAGCTGTATCATTTATGCATGTGCAGCACACAGACTTCCTCCCCGCTTCCCAGCAAATGTGAGCGGGGGATTGGGGCTGGGAATGGGAGCCTGGGGAGGGCGGGATCGGCAGGCAGGTGAGAAGGGGGCGGCTGCTGCTCCGTGCCAAACCCGATACGAGTCAAAACATGATTCACGGAATCGATTCCCCGCCTCGGGAAGGCTCCCGGTGACCTCCCCTGGCAGACGGAACAGACGCGGCTATTCCTGGCTGCTCCTGCTCGCTGCAGGGGAGGAATCGTGTCCTCACCCAGGAGCCCTGAGCCCGGGCTGGGCGCTGCACCTGCCTGCCCACCTGGCCCAGGTGCTCCCGGGGCAGCTCCGCCTGTCCAAGCACTGGGGCAGGGACGGGAAACTGAGGCTGCCCCTGCCAGGAACCAGCCGGGGAATCACACAATCTCCCGGGCTGGAAAAGCCCCCAGACACCATCAAGTCCAACCACTCCCCAGCACTGGCCGTGTCCCCAAGTGCCACATCCACAAGGCCTTTAAGTCCCCCCAGGGATGGGGACTCCCCCACTGCCCTGGGCAGCCGTGCCAGGGCTGGACAATCCTTTTGGTGTTTTTTTTCCCCGATATCCAACCTGAACCCCTCCTGGCACAGCCTGAGGCCATTTCCTCTTGTCCTGTTGTTCCCTGGGAGCAGAGCCCGGCCCCCTCCAGCTGTCCCCTCCTGGCAGGGAGTTTTAGGGAGTGAGAAGGTGCCCCCTGAGCCTCCTCTTCCCACGCAGGTTGTTCTGCAGTGCCCCAGCCCCGGATGTGACGGGATGTGCTCTCCTGAGCACCGTCAAACTGCCTTAAAAATACGGGAGACATAAAAAGGGTGTAAAGTGGCCTCTTAGTCAGCAGCACCCGTTGGGAATATGACAGGGATTCATGTTCTCTTCTCATGTTGAAAAGGCCAGAATAAATACTAGGTCAGAAATCTCTCCTTGCTCTATTAGTGGAAGAAACACTTTGGCATCAGGGGAAATTTTTCACCGAGGAAGAAAAGAGAGGGAGAAGGGAAAGGTGATGGAGCTTTTGGAAGGAGAAAATTTGGGAGTTTTATCTGCTCGCTTTGCCTCCACTGAACTCTAATAGGGCGAGTTTCCGGATGAATCAGAGGCTGTAGAGTTTCGTTAATGAGTGCATTTGACATCCTCGGATTCCAGGTAGTACACAAGTTAGGAGTCATTTAGACCGTGAAGCAGCCGCCGCGTTTGACCCCAAAGGCGACTTCAGTTCACCACAAATGTAAAGATTTCTGCGTTCCCGGCGGCACAGGGGAGACTCGGATGACCCCTCCGCACACTGACAGAAATTGGCTGCTTAATGGAGCTGTTTTTCTCATAAAGCCTGAGCCAGGCTGCACTCGATACGTTGGGGATGCGATAGATCGGAGGGCTTGGAGGAGCTGTTAATAGAGTTCTCCGAGCCCCGGCCATCCATCTCCCAGCCCCGCCGCTCATCCGTTATCGTTATCTCCCCTTGTCTCCTGGCAGGCCCGGCAATTTGCGGGGTGATCGGGCTGTGTGTGTTTAACAGCACGTGATCGATGCCACCGCGGCAGAGATTCTCCGCTTTGCTCATTATTAAGAGCAGAAATGTTTCCTTAAACACCATGTCGCTGTTGTAGATCGGAATCAGCTCTGCCTCGGCCACAAAACCGCCCCAAAGCTCCGGGAGCAGGAGCCAGGGAGCTCTGCTGGCAAAAGCCTCCAGCCCAAAAATCCTGGGAGAAACTCCTGGTTTCCTTTTGCAGCCCACATTCCCGCGGGACAGGCAGGACCTGACGTTTCCTTTTGGCTGATAAGAAATAATTCCGGGGTTTTACAGGCATTTTACCGGAATTTCTCATCCTGTCTTCACCTGGGGCTCGGGAATCTGGGGGCTGTTTCATGGAGCTGCCTTTGGAAATGCCAGCCCAGTGGTGGCAGGGATTGCTTTGGAATCGGAACCAGAACCAGAACTGGCTTGGTTTGATGATCTATGCTGAGAGGCAGCCACCAAGAGATTGGGATCCCACCAACAGGATCCCAGAATGGAGAAATCCAGCTTGGCTCGCCCCTGGAGGGTTAACCAGTAACGTTGGTTTTGGCAGAGGAACCCAAAAATCTCTTCCTACGTTTGGGACATGCAATCACCTGTGGAATCAGCATGAAGAGACCATTCCCATGAAATACATCAGCTGTAAGCTTTTCCTCGTGCCCAGGAGGTTTCAAAGGCAGATTCCTGGTGCAGAGTGACACCGTGACCAGCACCCAGTTCCTGGCAGGTTCCATGGCTCAGTGTTTGTGAGGCACAGGGTGAGCAGCCTGGTGACAACCGGTGGGATGAACATCCACTCGAACTTCTGTCACTTAACACCGGGGAGGATCTGCCCAGCAGGGAAGTAGAGGTTTTACTCTACTTTAGATTTGTGTAAATCTAAAGTGTGGATTTCTAGCAGGCTGAGGAGTTCCCATTCCCCTGCTGATGGAACAGTGAGGCTGTGGCATGGACAACAGGCCATGCCAGGAGTTTCTGTCCCTGGAAACACTGCAGCAGAGCCAGCTTCTGGATTCATGACTCATTTATTTTGCGTTTCCCAAGCAGAAGAGCCCTAAGAAGGCCCAGCATGAGGCAATCCCCCCCCAGAGCACCCCTGAAAACGTCACCACTGCGCAGCTGGACAGTGCCAGCCCCCAGGGGCGGGGATGGAGTTGCAATTCCAGCGTGAAAAACCAAGAAGCAAATGTGCTCCTGCCAGGTGTGTGGGAGCCCAGAGTTTTGCCAGGCCGTGAAGAGCCACGCTGAGGCTCCCACTGCCATCCCAGGAGGGCAGAGCTGGCTGGGCCCCTGCCATCCCCTGCATGTCCAGCTCAGGAAGTGCCAGCTGCACACAGCAGCCAAAGCATCTCCAGCTTCACTCAGAGCCTGGAAGCAGCTCCTGGGCCTTTCCAGTCACCCTCAGTCTCTCTGCAGCTTCTGGAGCCTCGACCTTGTACAGGAATTGATGCCCCCCAGCCCTAATGCAGCCTCTCTGCAGGGAATCTCAGCATCCTGAGAGCCCTTTCCCCACTAAAAGCTGCCCTCGGGCTCGGGGTCAGCCCTCACAAGCAAGCACAGGAAATCCCTGTTGCCTTGGAGTGGTTTTCTCCATCCTGGCTTTAAAACCTTCTGTGTTTTAACCCCAAACCCTCCAACACAAATTAACTCTGGCACATCAGATCCCCCACCCAGCACCCAGGAGCCGAGCTCTGGGCAGCTCTGCCCCTCCAAAGCTCCCTATCCCTGCTCCAGCTGCTCCCTGTTTGGGAACAGAGCCCAGCTCAGCTCCCTGGTCCCTGTCCCTGTGCTTACACACCCATCTGTCCCACACAGGCTGGGAGCTCTGTGCCCCATGTGCACCTGGAACTCCTTCCAGGCTTGTCCTGCCACACATCCATCCATCCATCCATCCATCCATCCATCCATCCATCCATCCATCCATCCATCCATCCATCCATCCATCCATCCATCATCCATCCATCATCCATCCATCCATCCATCCAGCCATCCATCCATCCATCCATCCTAAAGCTGGCCATGGAAGCATTCCCAGTCTCCCCAGCCATGTTTGGGGTTTGTTTGGGACTCTGGGGTGCCTTTTGTGTCCCGTGGGGGAGCCCAGGCTGCAGTAGGGGCAAAGCAGGAGGAGGAAGGAGCAGCAGAGCCATCACGGCATGAGCTGAGCACAGCCCTGCTCCTCACCCTCTGTGTCACTGCAGGAGAGGAGGGAGAGGGTTCAGGAGTGAAGATGATCCTGGGGAGAAGGGAGGGGTGAGGGGAAGCTGTTTTAATATTTAGTTTTTATTTCTCATTATCCTACTCTGATTTGGTTGGTAACAAACTAATTTCCCCAAGTCCAGCCTGCTTGCCTGTGCTGGTGATTGCAGAGGGATTTCTCCCTGCCCTTATCTTGCCCCACGAGCCTTTTGCTCTGTTTTCTGTCCCCCTGGGCTGAGGACAGAGCTCTGGGGGCACCCGGTGTGCAGCCTGGGTCACTCCAGCACAGCACATCAACAGACCACAACAGAGGGCGTGGGAGAAAAGGAGCAAGAGACAGCAAAATAATAAATAATCGTGGAAAAAACTAGGGCACAGCAGTGTCACCGGCTTTTGATGTTTCCTTCTCATCCTGCCCTGCCTCTTCTCCCACGAAAAGGGAACACTGCTAGGTGGGAAGAAGCTCCAGAGCAACAGGGACACAGAGCTGTGTCTGTTCAGAAGCACCAGAAGGATTACAGATAAATATTGAAGCTATCAAAGAAGCTTAAGGGATTTAGGAACCCACTCCCCATTATTATCCTCACTGGGGGAGGGGAAGTGATCTCTGCAGCCCTACAGCAAACACCAGAACCGTGCTGAGCTCTGAACCCCCCACCCCGGCTGCAAACTCCCCCTCATTTGCTGCACAGGGGGAAGAATGACGAGCGTGGGGTTTGTCACACACGGACTCACCGTTTGTCACTGCTGGGTGCTGCAGGAGGCCGAGCTCTGTGACAGCCCAGAGCATCCCGAGCCAGAGCCGGGAGCAGCAGGGCCGGTCCCAGCGCCCGGGCAGCACTGGGAGCACTGGGATCCACCCTGCACTGGGATCCATCCCACCCCACACTGGGATCCACCCCGCACTGGGATCCATCCCACACCGGGATCCATCCCACACCGGGATCCATCCCACACCGGGATCCATCCCACACCGGGATCCATCCCACACCGGGATCCATCCCACACCGGGATCCATCCCACACCGGGATCCATCCCACACCGGGATCCATCCCACACCGGGATCCATCCCACACCGGGATCCATCCCACACCGGGATCCATCCCACACCGGGATCCATCCCACACCGGGATCCATCCCACACCGGGATCCATCCCACACCGGGATCCATCCCACACCGGGATCCATCCCACACCGGGATCCATCCCACACCGGGATCCATCCCACACCGGGATCCATCCCACACCGGGATCCATCCCACACCGGGATCCATCCCACACCGGGATCCATCCCACACCGGGATCCATCCCACACCGGGATCCATCCCACACCGGGATCCATCCCACACCGGGATCCATCCCACACCGGGATCCATCCCACACCGGGATCCATCCCACACCGGGATCCATCCCACACCGGGATCCATCCCACACCGGGATCCATCCCACACCGGGATCCATCCCACACCGGGATCCATCCCACACCGGGATCCATCCCACAGCCGGCTCCTCGCTTTCTCTCACTGCGGGGAAATCCGGGCAGCGCTGAAAAACGGCCCGAGGGATGGTCTGGGAGGAGAAGCCGGCGGCTGGTGTGACGTGCGTGTGTGCAGACAGGGGGGAATTCCTGCACAAATCAATTCCGGGCCGGCTGCGGGGTGTGGGAGCCGCCTCCATCAGCTCCGCTCACCGCAAAGCTCATTAACCCAAAACCGGACCGGGCCCCGCTCCCGCCGCCTCCCGGAGCCGCTGCCGGCCGGGAGAGGCTCCGTTCTCACCGGACAGCGGTGCCAGGGATGTCTGCCGGCCGGGACAGGCTCCGTTCTCACCGGACAGCGGTGCCAGGGATGTCTGCCGGCCGGGACAGGCTCCGTTCCCACCGGACAGCGGTGCCAGGGATGTCTGCCTTGCACAAAGCACGTCCTGCTCGCCGGGGCTCTGGGCTCAGCCCCCTGCTTGTCCCCTGCTCCTTGCCCCAAAGCCACCCGCGATGGGCTCGGGGCTCTCCGGGCAGGCTCAGGCACGGTTAAAGCTTCACCCCTTACTCAAAAAAAAGGCACCTCGGGGGCAGGAACCCAGCGGGACCCGGCCCAGCCCCAGCTCCCTGGTGCTCCAGCCCAGCCCCGGTTCCTGTGCAGGGAATTCTGTGATTCTGTGATTCTGGGAATGTCACATGCCACCCAGGCCCCTTCTGCAGCTCTCCCTGCAATTTTGGCTAATGCCAGCTCAGTCCTCCGGCAGCCGGAATGGTTTCTCTGCTACACTTTTAAGGGGATGCTGCAGTTTTAAACTACAAATTAAATTTTTAATGAAACTTCATAACTGTTGTACCCAAATGTAATGTAATATTGATAGGAACTGTGCATCCAGCTAGCATGAGACTGCCCTAGAAAGCTTTTTAGGATGTTATGCAATATAGAGCTAAATTAATTATTTGTAATGAAAGGATCTGTGTCCCTATAGCATCACAGAGACCTACTGATATAGAGACCACACTCCCGAGCCTCACTGAGTGTAAATGTCAGGCAATTTAGGAGGAAACTGGCTTGTGAGATGGGAACAATGAAAGCAAGGGAAGGGAAAAAGGGAAGAGAGTGAATGTGTGAGAGAGGGAGAGAGAGAGAGGGGGAGAAACAGAGAGGGAGAGATCTGCAAAGAAAGACTGCAGCAAAATGCAGCAAAATTCCCAACTCCTGTCCAGAGTGTGTCTGTCACAGAAGGGAATACTCCATCTCACACACGGTGTGTGCACTGGCTGCACCCCGTGCCTGAGCCGCTCTAGTGACAGCTACACCCTTTAAAAGGCACCGAAAAAAATACATTTTGCATATAGAGCATTCTCAACAGAACCACGGAGCTGCTGGGAGCTGCTTCCCTGTGCCTGGTCCAGCTGCAGAAGGAAAAGGCTTTGGAGATGATCTTGTCCCCCCCCCCACACCTGGGCTCTGCACAGGCAGTGGTGCTGTGAGCAGAGACCCTGTCCTTGCTGCAGCTTCCCTAAGAACAAGTATTTATATTAA
>VXAX01004539.1:76062-136870 GCA_013399835.1 Leptocoma aspasia | reverse complement strand
GAGGTCAGAACTGTGTCAGGGCACTTCACTGAGCGCCACGGGGACAGCCGAGCGTGATGTGCCACCCGTCTGTCACCCACAGTCAGAGAGGAGGCAGGGCACTGCCGTGGCTGAGGGGTGGGCAGCGACACGGTCACAGGGGGCACAGCGGGCACTGAGGGGGTGCCGAGGAGAACGGTGCAACCACGAGTTCCCCCTTCCCCGGCTGCCCAGATCCCCCCGAGCGCAGAAGGGATCCAGAGCAGCATCTCCCCATGCTCACGGAGGCAGCAGCGCTGCCGAGCCCCCCGCACGCCCCTCCCCAGCCCTGGGAGCAGCTCGGCCCTCGCTGGCGACACAGACGCTGTCCCCCCCCCGCCCCCAAAACGCAGCTGCTCCAAGGACAGGCTGCTGGCTCCGTGTCACTGGGAGCAGCCCACATCATGCTATTTATACCCAGGGACGGGTGGCAGCTCCTGCCTCGCTCTCAGCCCCCAGCCCTGAGCAGGGCCTTGGCCCCGGGGTGCTGCCACAGCACCCTCGGCCCTCCCCGTGCCGAGGTGGGACCCCAGCCCCACCCGCTGCTGCAGGAGAGGGAACGATCGATCCCCGGGCAGGGGCTTGTGCTGCTCCACATCTGAACTGCAATAACAAAACCACGCGAACAGGCGGTTCTGCTTTTCCTGGGGTCTCTGGCACACCCTGCTGCGGTGGAAGCGGGGCTGTCCCCCACCCCAAGGCCGTGGCACGGCGGGGGCAGGGTGGGGGAGGCTGCGGGTGGGATGTGGGTGGTGGCTGGGGGAGCTGCAGGAACTCCTGCACACAGCGGGTGACAAACTCATCGCCTCCGGGCTTCCCGGGGCTGCGAGGGACCCTCGGACTCCTCTTAGCCCCCAAAAGCCCCAAAAATGGGTGTTGATAGGTGCAGTCAGCCCAGACAGCGAGAAGAGAGGCAGAGCAGCCCCGGGCAGGGCCATCCCTGTCCCTCCCTGTCCGTGTCCCCGTCCCAGCTCGGCGCTGCCGCAGCTCCAGGCACGACCCGCGGGTCCCAGCTCCTGCGGGGGGGAGGGAGGATGCTGGGGGAGGTGAGGAGCAGCCCGGCCCATCCATCACACACCGTCCTGGCACCAGGAGCTGGCTGGTGGCACCAGCTCTGCGTGGTGACAGCCAGCCCCGCGGGCTGGGATCAGGGAGCGCCTTCCCGGCCCAGCGCGCTAAATCCATCAGCTTTGAGAGCAGCAGAGCAGATGGAGATCTTGGGCTGCGTGAGGACAGGCCCCAGGACCCGGGAGATGGCTCAGAAATGCCGACGGGGGCGAGGGGGAGCCCTTAAGGGCAGGACACAGCTGGGATTTACAGCTCTGATCCGGCTCCTCTGGAGGCTCACACGGCAGGGAAACGCCTGGCCGGGCTCTCTGCATCCTCTGCTCCCATCGCTCGGGACAGCTCCTCCGAGGGCTCCGGGGGTGAGAGGAGGTGAAGGGGAGAGGAAAAACGAAATATGCTGTGTTTTACAGCGAAACAGCCCCGAAAAACGGAGAGAGCGTGTCCTGAAACGGCCTTTCGCACATCCCTGGCTGCACGGGAGCGCCTGGGGCCGCCTGCGGGCGGAGCTGCCTGCGGCACCGGGACCGGCAGCGTCCCAGAGCATCATCACCGCGCAGCGCCCGAGGCGTGCGAGGCACTTAATAAATGCCGTTGTTGGATTAATTAGCAGTGAGTGTGTCATGCAGCGCGCCAGGCCCGCGCGGCTGCGGGAGCACATGGCTCCAGGAGACCCGGATTAAATATGCATGAGGCAGGAGCGGTGGGAGAGCCCCCCGAGCAGCCGGGGGGGCTCAGCTCCCCGCCTGGGCACGGCTGTGCCGGGGTTTGTACATCCCCTCCTCCCCGGCACGGAGCCCAGACGGGGCTGGGAGCAGCAGGGTCCCCAAGGGTGACAGCCCTGGGGGCTCGGGCAGCAGCTCCAGCGCCAACCCCCCGAGCCGGGGCCGAGGGCTCAGCCAGAGACCACCCGGGGCTTCCCAGGGACACAGGGTGGCTCCAAGAAGCCACCCTCAGGCTGGCACGGAGGAGGAGGAGGAGAGCAGGGAGGTGGGCGGCCAAACAGCGCAGCCGGGCAGGGCTGGGGGAACATCCCGGCTCGGGGAGGAGAAGGATCGGACGGATCCCTGCGTGAGAGGGAGGGGGGAGCAGGCCGAGCCCTGCCAGGGCCGGGGCACAGGGACCGGCCGGGGCACTGCAGGCAGCTGGACACCGCCCCGGGCATGGAGTCAAGGCCGACAGACCGTTCCGGTCACAGGCGTGAGTCACTGGCTGTGACAGCGTCCCTCAAATGCCACTCGGGAGCCATTGCTGGCAGAGCATCGGTTCCTACACCCCGAGGCCCTGCCCGGGCATCCTGGCCAGCACGGCCGGGGAGGGGCTTCCTCGAGCCCTCCCTCCCTCCGGAGAGCCCAACCAGAGCTGGCCGGGGCCACACGGAATCAGCAATTCCAGGGCAAGCGCTGCTTTTCCCAGCCCGCAGCCTCCCCGCGGTGCTGCTTCCCCAGGCAGGTCCCAGCAGCAGGGAGACCCCATCCCTCCCCACGGGGGGCTGGGAGCTGCTGGGAGCTGCTGGGAGCAGGGCCTGCCTCCCGTTTTTGCCTTTTCAGAATCTTTTCCCAGCCTTTTGCCGGGCTCCTCCTCCTGCGATTTTCCCAGCTGCTGTCAAACGCCACCTTGGCAGCTGCTTCCTCCGTCCTTCCTCTTCATCCCGACGGATTGTGGAGGGGCTGGCATCTCAGACTCCACCAAGGAGCTCTGGGCGGATCCTCCCGTGCCTGGGGATCCCGTGAGGGACCCTGACCCCCCCCCGGGGCACAGAGGGGAATAGGAACCCATCTCCCACCGGAGGGTCCCCGAGTAAGCCCCGCTCCGTGCTGGGACAGCCTATGGGTGAGCACGGAGCAGAGGCAGGCTCTGTCTTCCAAAGCTGATTAAAAATAGATGCAGCATCAAACTAATTATGCTGATTAATTAGCATTTGTGGAGCAGAATGGGCACAGGAGGGGGCACACGGGGAGGAGTGGGTGGTGCAGCGGGGTCAGAGCCCACCCTTGTGCTGCCCTGGCATCCCCAGTCCCCCCGGGGTCCCCGGCGCCCTCCAGGACTGGAGCAGCACATTTGGGGGGTCCCCAGGCCCCCCTGGCAGCAACAGATGCCAAACCCCACAGCACTGCTGGAAATGAGGTCAGCGATCGCCCGCAGCACGCTGGAGCATTGCTCATCCTGCCGGGGCTCTGGGCCGAGGTGCCCCAGGGCAGCCCCACACCAGCGAGGCAAGGAGGGATGGAGAGCTCTGGAGCAGCCTACAGACCCCCCCTGCCCGGGAGGGCTGAGCAGGGATCCCTGTGGGAGCTGGGAATGGCAGCACCCCCAGCTCCCCCCCACACCTGGAATCCGCCCCCCAACACCTGATGGGGCGGGGACACCCCACAGGGACAGGGCGGCGCTGGTTTATTCCTTCTGGAATTTATTCCTTCAGGACCCCAGGTGTCCCAGATGATGGTGCCCACTCCCTGCTCACACCTCTCCAGCCCCCCCGAAGCCTCCCCGTGCCCGGGGACCGGGGGTTTCATGCACCGACGTTGGATTTGGGATGGGTTGTGCTCCACAACCGGCAACTCTCGGCTCCCTTCTGCTGCCTCCCCAGGCCCCCGTGTGCTGGTGCCGCCAATATTCATGAGCTCTGTGGAAGCGTCCAGGGCTGGGAGAGGAGCCCCGGCCCAGCCCGGTGGATCACGGTGATCCCGGGCTCCCCGGGACCCCCCGGGACCCCCAGCCCCGTCTGCCTCGCACTCCCGACATCCAGAGCCCTTCCCAAGGGCTGGAGCAGGGGCAGCTCCCCTCCCCTTTTGGGGAGCAGCTCCTGCCCCTGCTCCCGGCAGGGCCCGGCCGGGAGGATGGGAAAGGAGCTTATTTCCAGCAAAGCGGGATTTATCCACCCGCAGTCGAGGCATGAGGAGGCTCCGGGGACCACCCAGACCTGCTCGACCGGGGGGCTTCGTCTTCAGGCTGTGCAGGGGGACTCGGCTCAGAGGGAGCGCCAGGAGAGGCCGGGATGTTGTCCCCAAGGGACTGGGATGTCCCCACGGGTGCGGCAGAGCCCGGCTGCTGTCCCGCCCTGCCTCGGGCACGAGCAAGAACCACATCAAACTAATTGGATCCCAGTTTCCTGCAAACAAAGAGAAGGCAGGTGACATTTACCTAGCGGAGTAATTGATATCCGAGTAATTTGCTGGAGTAACCTCATTACACGCCAGCTGGATTTCCACACCCTCCCAATCCCACTCATTACAAACAAGGTTTGTGTGTTAATCAGAGCACTTTAATCACGGTGCTGCCCACCATCCCTCCAGCAAGTTACAAAGCCACCAGATTTATCACAGGCTCTAAACACTCTCCCAAGAATCGCTGGGCATTTTATTAGCAGGCAGCGCTGCTCCTCGGGAAAACACCGGGCATTTGTCCCTCAAGTGATGGCACAGGGGCACAGCCGGCTGCTGGCACCACCTCTCCCCGCAGGCTCCCTCCATCCCCGGGCCGGCTGATCGCCTCCTCCTCCTCCTCCCCGGCGCAGGCAGGAGCTGTTCCCTCGCCAGACACCCGGCTCCAGTCACAACACGAGCGGGAGCCGCCGGCAGAGCCTCCCACGCCGGGGCTCTCCCGGGCCTCGCTCGGGGCTCGGGGCTCTCCCGGGGCTCTCCCGGGGCTCCCCCGAGCGCTCCCCGAACCCGCAGCACAAACAAATCCCGGCTCCGCTGGAGCGCCCGGGCAGCAGCGGCCAGGGGCGGCCAGCTGGGCTCTGCGGGCTGCCAAGCAGCCGGTCCAAGAAAAGCAGGGAAAAGCGTGTTCCTAAGGAAACGTCCTGCATCGAGCCCCCGAGGCGGGAACCGGCCCAGGAATTAATCACGGGCTGGTTTCACAGCCCTGGGTTGTGGTTTTAAAGCGGATCGGGCTGCCAGGATGGGGACAAGGCGCTCCCAGCGTGTCCCCGTGGAAGGACCCAGCTCGTGTGGGACCCCCAGAGCATCCGTGGGTTGCACCCCTGAGAGCAGCCACCCCCTGGCACCTCTGCCCTGCCCCCTCCTCCTCCTCCAGCCCCGGGGTCTCACGGCCGGCTCTGCTCAGCTCCTTGGCTACCAAAATCCCACCCAGTAGCCCAAGAGGGGAAGGGAGCACCTTCCATGTCCTGCCCTCGGGGGCACACAGCCCCAGCCCCCCAAAAGGAGAGATCTGTTGCCCCATAGATTTGCTGCCTTGCTTTGGGCTGAGCCCTGCACAAGCTGCTCCATCACCCTAATGACACAGCTCATAATCATCTCATTTGCTATTAATTTGCTTGTCAGGAGAAATTTCACTCATTTGCTTTTAATTAATGGGGCCTTAAAATAAAGCCGGGGGGGCTGGCAGGGCTCTGGTGAGAGGATCAGGGAGGATCAACCAACACCAACAACGGGAAGAGCAGTTGGGGTGGAGAACTATTTATAGGACAAAAGGAAGGGAAAAATATAATAAAAAAGGACAAAAGGACAAAAAAAAAAAAAAAAAGAACCAAAAAACGCTGCAAGGGAGCCATGACGTTCCCCAGCTCCCTCTGCACACCAGGCTCTGTCCAGGAGCCACCACATCCAAGAGGCCTCAGCTGCCACAGGAGGGACCAGCACTAAAAATGCCCATTTCGAGCCAGAGCTGGGGCCCAAAGCTGGGGAATGCTCTGAGATCCAAGGGACACAGCTGCCCCAGCCAGCCCCACAAACACCAAATGCTCTGGGAATGGGGGAAGGGAGGGGGCTCAGCTGCCTGGGCCCAGCTGCACACCCAGTGGGAGCACCCAGACCATGGCTCAGACCTGCAGCAGGACCTGGGTTGGGGAATCAGGAGGGAAACAGCCCCTCCTAAACCCACCCAAGCAAGCCAAAGGGAAGAGGAATGAGAACTGGGGGCAGGGAGGGGGGAAATCCCAATAAAACCCTTCCCCTGTCCTCGGCAGGAGTGTCCCAAAATACCAGCCCTGAGTCACTGGAGCTCAAACGGCACAGGCAGCACCTACACTGCCACAAGCTCCAGACATGGGGGTGGGAGCTCATCCCACCCAGCTTCAGACACCTGGGATGGAGCTGCCCACCCAGACTTCCTCAGAACCCACACAGCAAACAGCCTTGCACCCTAAAGCATCTCCTCTCCCTTCTCCTGGCACCCCAGAGGAACAAGGCAGGAGCAGGGATCCTCCTTCCTCATCTCCAGGCATCCAAATGAAACACAGGGAGCAGATCCAGAGAATCTGCAGCAGAGCCATTCAGCACCTGGGAGTTAGCAAACCCAACCCAAAGCAATTCTGCCCCAGTTTGTCACCCAGCAGCCACCAGTGGGCAGCCACATCCCTGCCCCAGCCCCACAGCTCATTCCCCAGCAGCACGGGGGTCACCAAGCCCTGAGACACCTCCAGAGACTCCCAACCAGTCCCAGATGGAAATGGTGAAGAGAAAACCCCCGTGGTGGTAACAGGAGGATTTACAACCAGTCTGCAATAACTATTTTCCTCTGATTCCCAACAACTTTACACCCAGAAAAGCCAATTTCCAGCAGAGAGTTAAAAAAGACAAGCCATGTGTGAGTTTATTTCGAAGGACACTCAAGCTCCAGTCTCTGAGTTTCTGTTAAGAGGTTTCAAGCATTACAAAGCGATTTTCCCTTCCCAGGGTTATAAACCAATTAGATAAAGACCAAGTTAATCCCTTATTGTGTCCAAAGAGCCACAAGCAGACACCAAACACAGAGATTAGTCCCTTCCTTTAAGCACCCGTGTTTGGGCAGCTGGGAGAGCATGCCATGGCCCAGGCACAGCCTGAAGCCAGCAGCACAGAGCCCCTGGCTGCAGCAGGGGGCTGCCAGGACACTGCAGCCCCATCCTCCTCCTAAAGCCTCCCCAGGTGACTTCAGCCAGAGTCATCTGAGTTTACCTGGGCTTGGAAGGAGAGGAGTTCAGAGCCTCACGCAGAGGGAAGCCAGGGCAGTGATGTAGAGCCATTTTTATGTGTTTTTCTTTTTTTTTTTTCACCTGATTTTCTCTCACCCCCCAGGCAGAGGCAGCTGGGGGGGCTCAGGCCAGCTGAGGACAGCAGTGTCCCCTGCAGTGTCCCCAGCCCTGGATCCCTCACAGGCTGAGCACACAGACCCTCCACGGATCAAAACAGCCAGATCCCAGCAGGGACAGACCCTGAACAGCCACAGCCTCATGTTCTGTTGGAGCTGGGCTCAATTCCTCCAGCTTCCACCCAAATAACCAAGATCTCCCAGAGCACCTTCTGCTCCTGCTGCTCCTCGGGAACAGTCAGGAAGCATCAGCCAACCTCAGCCAGGATCCCACACCTTGAGAGAAGCTTTGGTCCTGCAGGCTGGGTGAGGATGATTTGGGCACAGAAGCTCTGGGCTCTGCTCCCCGGGCCGAGCTGGGGCTGGACCAGACCTGGGATCTGGGCACCTGGAGAAAACTGTGTGCCAGGAATGACCTCCCTCCCTCCCTGCCCATGCTCCTGGGAGGGACATGGTTCCTCCCATCCCTTCCCCTGAGATGATCCTTCCTCCAGGAGGAGCTGGGCAGCAGGGCTCTTCCCCCAGAGCTGGAATGGGGCTGCTGCTGCTCCCCAGGGACGTGCAGGGGGAATGGGAGAGCCCAGGCTGCAGGGACAGGGGGAAGCTGCTCCAAAAACAGCAGGAAGAGAGGGCTCTGTGCCACAGAGGTGTGGTGGCAGACACAGGCTGGCTCTGCAGTGGAAACGCCTCAGCATCTCTGTAATCAGCCCCTGCAGCTGCCCAAGGGCTCCAGTGAGGTGGTGCACACTTACACATGAGCCTTTGCTTACACGAAGATTTTAACAGCACTTGAAAACGAACCCTGAGAAATTCACTGCAAGGATTCTCCCTGAGCAGTGGCTGGTGCTGTCCTGGGGGACACAGCCTGGCAAAGCTGTCCCTCAGGGTGGCTCCTGCACCCAGCAGGACTCAGCCTTGGTGCAGGAGAGGACCCAGCGAAGAGAAGCTCTGCACTTTCTTCTGCCACCAGACTAATCCTCCAATTCAGCCCCCTTTTTGCTGCTGGGAACAAAAAAGAGAAAGTAGGAAGTAGTTTTAAAAAAAAGTAGAAGCCAACAGGCACAAACAACTGGCACTTGGTGAGCTTGAGCTTCTGCACCTCAGGGGCAGATGTAGCCCTGAACTGACACCCACTGGCCCACCTTATGTAAGAGTGGGGGACTCTGACCCTCCCCAAGACCTGGGGCCCAAAGCCAGCTCCCTGCAGGTATTTCTGTTCACCCTCAGGTCACACCTGTGGGCGTCAGGGCTTTGCTTATGACCAGTGCTGAAAAAAGACCAAATCCCTGCTGCCCTTCCCCAGCTCAGGACACGGTGCTGTCGGGAGCAACGTGCGAGGCAGCGTGGCCAGAGGAGCAGAAATCACCTTCTGCAGGCAGCACATGTCCTGACCTCCCCACTGAGCTCACCTGCTTACCCTGCCTGGACCTTTAATGCCATTACTGCAGCTCATGGCAGCAGCAGATCCCCTTTTGCCCACACACCCACCTCTCTGGGCTGGCAGGGACAGCCTCCAGCACCTCCACTGGAGCACAGGGCTGCTTCCGAAGGTACTCCCTGGACCTGATGTCAGCCTGGAACCAAGCAGGAAAAGGAGTGAGCACGGGCTGAGCAGCCTGGCTGGTGCCCCCCCTGTTACCCCAGAGTGCCCCACCCACCCTGCTGTCAGCACATCCCACCAGGAACACTGGATGGCTCAGCAAGGCACGACAGCCTGGGGCAAGGAGAGCACCAACCACACCCCAGGAACTGTTGGAAACTGCTGCTGGGCATTTACTGGGTGTTCTTGCCCCCACCCTGAGGTGTTTCCTCAGCCCTCTAGTGCTGCAGGGCACCAGCAGCAGACCCTTGATACCATCACAAGCACACCCCAGGCTCTTGGACAACTTTGAGGACTGGCAGTTGATTTTTACAGTCCTTCAAAGTTTTTTCTCTGTTAGAAACTTCTGTACCATTTCTGAGCAGCTGCTGTGCCCACCTCAAAGGCAGAGTGTCTCTCCCCACCTACAAAGCAGGATGTGACCTTCCCAGCTGGAAAAGCTTCACAGTGTCTGGTGACGAGCTCAGAAATTGGGTTAACACATCCCTGGGGACTGTCCTTGAAGCATTTGCTGCTCTCCACCCTGTGCTGCTCCCCAGGAGCCTCTCCTGCAGCCCTGGCAGCCCCCAGGCCCCTCACCCCGAGCCCGTGGTGGAGGCTGTGC
The DNA here is from genome assembly GCA_013399835.1 of Leptocoma aspasia. Taxonomy (NCBI): domain Eukaryota; kingdom Metazoa; phylum Chordata; class Aves; order Passeriformes; family Nectariniidae; genus Leptocoma; species Leptocoma aspasia. Next base: position 127,550 of record VXAX01004539.1, on the reverse strand, counting down.
CTGCTGCTGGAACCTGCTCCACAACTGCAGAGCCTCCTGCCAGCTGAGAAGGAGAGAGTTACATAAGGGGTGGTTTGTTTGGGAGATTTTTTTTTTCCCTTCTCTCTATAATTGGACAGTTTCATAACCAAACTGACAAATAACTTTGATCACTCTTCAGGATAAGCGATTACGTGATGGATTTTATAACCAGGGAAGGAGGCTGCTCAATAGTCCCCACGGGCAGACCAAGGAGCAGGAGGCACAGCTACCAACTGTTTTTCTAGGGAAGAACAACCCCAGCCACATTCTGCTGAGAACATCAGCTAAGGCTTGATGAGGTGGCAGTTCCCAGGCAGGACTCACCCCTAACACAGCACTGGAGTCAGCTCAAGGTGGTGATTAACCACGGGCTGATCAACAACATGGATCACTGTCCTGCAATAATCCTGACAGATCTGGGATATTTTCAGAGGGGATGAGTGCTGGCTGTGGAAATGTTGCTTTGCCTGTTATCTGAGGGGCCAGGGTGGTCCCTGTGCACAGCAAGCTTGGAGGGGGTGCCCCCAGAGGGAGCTGGGGTCTCAGGACACCACTGACTGATGTCCAGTCCCAGAGGAGAGGCTGATGCCTTGACTCATTCTTCTGAGAGCAACTGTTCAGTGTTTCACAGAGGGTGACCTGCAGGCCTGCCCTTCCTGGTGGGCTGGAGCAGCCTGAGGCTGTGCCAGCAGGCCCCTCCTGGGCCAGCCCAAACCTGCTGGGCACCCAGGGGCAGCTGAGGGAAGCAGCAGGTGAGCAGGAGGCTGGGGAGCAGGCAAGCAGGAACCCCAGCCAGGGAGGGCAGAGCAGGCTCCCAGTGCAAGCCCTGGCAGCTGGAGAGTGGCACCAGCTGCTGCTGCCCTGCTGGGCACAGGGATCTGGGAATGGGCAGGCTGGAGCGTGGGCAAGCACCAGGGAGGGCTCTGACCTCTGCCAGGAGGCAAGGGCAGCCTCTCAGCAGGGCCTGCCACTGCTCCTGGGCCACTCAGGGTGAGTGCTGTGCTGCTTGTTCTGGGGTGGCAGCTCCTGCCTGGGAGCTCTGGAGGAGCAGCTCTGTGCAGGACCCCAGCAGGGAGCACAGCTCTCCTGGCTGGGCCTGGCCCTGGCACGTGGAACAAGGACTCTGTGGGAAGTCAATACTGATTGCAGGTGACAAGGGCAGCTCATCCCCCTGCTTCCTCCAAGATCTCACTTCTCTCATCTGCACCACAGCCAGCTCCTTGGCAGCACAACCACACTGTGGGCTGAATGCAAATGGAACCCTTCCTGATCCCTGCCTGGATAATGTGCATTCCTGGGAAGCACCACAGCCCCTAAAGCAGGAGCCCTGAGCTCCCACAGCAGCTGCACTGCTCATGCTGCCCTCACACAAACCTCAGGGGCTGTGGGCAGCTGAGCTCTCACAGACCATTTCATTTCCAGGGCTGCCAGAACTTCCAGACCAGGACCTGAGGATCCACAGGTCGTCCCTGACACTGGGAAATCCATAAGCACTTCTCCTATCAGGTCTGCAATCTATGGAGACATACCATGGCAAAAAGGCCACGTCAGCCACCCATGGCAGGATTCTCCACAGCCTCCTACTTCCTAACTCCAGCTGCAGGTGCTCAAGAGCTGAGGCTCTCAGCTCTGCCTGTGCCAAGAGCTGTGACAGTCACTACACAGAGGAAGCACAGCAGGGACAAGTCCCATGGAAAGGTTTAAGTGTCCTCATCTCCTGTCATCCCTCTAGAGTAAACACACTCCCCTGCTGGACTTTTCATCTCTCTGTAAGAAAAGTGATAAAAATTCATTCCATCACTCTAAGAAAAAGGTCACAGGGAACTGGAAGAGTCTCCAAACATGAGCAAATCCTGGAGATGGCTGGAAGCGAAATGAGGGTGATGAAAAGCTCCAAGACACCTTTTTGTTTCCAAAGGGAATGCTTCCCCCTTCCCTCTGAACACGCAGAGCTGCAGAGCTGGCTCAGAGCTCTGCAGAGGCATCTGTCCCTGGCTGGAGCAGGTTACATAAGGAGCTCCACCAGCCTCCTCTGGTCTGGCAGGTACTGGGGCTGGGATTGGAAACTGCAGCTCTGCTATGGACACCCTAAGGCTCGTTTTGCTCCAAGCAATTAAGACTTTGGGGTAGTTTCTAAGCAGAGTCTCAGTTCCAGGGAACACTGCAGCTCTGGAGCAGCACCCTGCAGGGTCACCCAGCACTGCCCCGGGGGCTGCTCAGGTGGGCACACCCCCGGCCCCACCAGCCTGGCACAGCAGTGATGCCAATGGGCTGTCCCAGGGCAGTGTTAGGGACAGGGACACCCGGGCAGGCCCTGGGGTCACTCCTGGCTCTGGGCTGTGGAGCCACCAACAGCAGAGTGACCTGGGGGAGATGGGAAGCACTTGCCAGGTCAGAAGTCCCAGAGGCTTTGAGCTTCTCCAGAGCCTTTCCCCGAGTTCTGCTGCGATTTAAGATCAGCCAAGGCTGAGCCTCGGTGGCAGCTGCAGCTCGGTGACAGTGATGCAGTGCTGTCACCTGCTGGCTGGTGGCTCCGTGCGGCAGCGGGAAAGGCCCAGAGGAGCAGCACTGCGGGCTGTGCTGGGCTCCAAGCACCCGGGAAAACTGCATTCCCAGCTCCTGGGGATTAACAGCAGCACGGCAGGAGCTGCCTGCAGAGAGGCAGCAGGGAACCCCTCAGGCTGGGTGTGCAGGCAGCGCTGGGAATGCTGCCGGGCGCTGCGTCAGGAGAACGGGCCTGGAAGGATCGGCGAGCACCACCACGGGCTGGGGCAACGGCCCAGCAGGAGGGTGCCCACAGCAGAGGAGGCTCTGACCAGCCCAGGGCTGGGCAAACGCTGCTGCCTGCCCCCTGCTCCCCGGGGTGCCGTACCTGGCGGATGGGCTCCGGGACGCGGAAGCGGCAGCAGGCCCTGACCAGGCGCACGGCCGTGGCCAGGCTCACCCGGTGGCCCACGGACACGTACAGGGGCTTGGAGCTGTTGCTGTGGCTCCGCAGCACCTGGGCAGTCAGAAAGGAGAGACCAGGCGCTGAAGAGGCTCATTTGAACACACCCAGAGGGGCAGTGGAATTAGGAGCCAGCCAGAGCCCTCGGGTGGGGTGGTGGCTCTGTGTTTGCAGCTCCCAGCCTTCCCAAACATCTTCTCCTCCATCCCAGCGTCTCCTCCAGGGACTGTTTGTCCCCCGTGGCCCTTCCCCACACGCCTGAGGCTGCTCTGGGATGCAGGAGCTGTGCCAGCCCAGGCTGACAGCACACACAGAAGTGTCTCCCAGCTGCCTGTTCCCGCTCTGCTCTGAATCAGCTGCTCCCAGACTGATCCCGGGAGGCTGCCAGGGAACTGGCACCCCTCCCAGACTGCAGCTCGCCATCCAGGCTGCTGGAGCACCCCAGGTGCCACAGCCAGGGTGTGAACGCTCCCAGCACTCGAGCTGCCAACTCCTTACAGCCACCTGAGCTCTCAGGAAGGGGCCAGCAGTGTCACTGGTCACCTGTTCACACCTGCTCTCCTGCATGGGATCACTGACACAGCCCCACTGTGGAGAGGGACAAGTGGCCAGGTGACAGCTTACCATGCCCAGGACCTTCCCTGAGGTGCCTGTCAGTGGGAATGCCTCTCCTGGCCTCTGCAGGGAACGAACCTAGGGATAAACACACACAGGCTCAGCTTATTAGCACACAATTGTTTGTGGCTGCCCAAATTCCCTTGGGATATGAAAAAGCAGAAACAAATCCCAGCCTGGCCTAACCTGCTCCCTGTGCAGCTCGTCCCTGACCAAGCCATCCACGTGCAGGAGGTTCTTGGCCACACCAATGCATGGCAGGTCCGTCAGGACTCCCAGGTGACAGGCTGTGCCAAATTCTGCCAACAAGGAGCCACTGTAGCTGTGGGACACCAGGGAACAGGAATGCCAGGGAGCAGCACAGGGAGCAGGAGAACAGGGCTCTCCAGGAACAGCCTACCTCTGGGATGGAGCAGGCCATTCCCATCTACCAGAAGCACCTGAAAACACCAAAGCAGAAATGTTACTTCCTGGGCACTGAGAGCACTCCAAGGAGCAAGCAGGGATGCTGGCTCTGGGGGAAGGAGAAATCTCTCTTGGCTCCTCAGTTCTCCCTGTAAGGCTCTTCCTGCCTGTGCCTGACCCTAAAGCAGCAGCAGTGTGGGACTGGCAGTGCCCTGCACACACACCACGGGCTCCCACTGCCACGGGAGGCCTGGCTGCTCCCAGCTCCACATCCCTGCTCCCCAAGGAAAGGGAATGGCTGCTCCAGCACAGCTCTGCCCGTGCCCCTCCTGCCCCACCGGCTCAGGCTCCGGAGGGACAACACTTTTCCCAGGATTCTGCAGCCAGGACAGCCCAGCTCGGGGCAAGGGAAACACACCAACCTGAGGCTGGAGCTGGGGCTGCTCCTGCTGAAGTCTCTGCACAGCTTCCACCAGGACAGGCACCTCTCGGAAGGCCAAGAACCCGGCCACGTACGGGGCAGTGACGGCCACCATGTGGCAATCCTGGTACAGCACCTGGGCAGGCACAGACAGGACTCTGCCAGAGAGCCCCTGGGTGCTCCAGAGGCTCTCCTCTGCCTCATGCCCTCTGCTCATCCCTTTTAAACCCAGGGACAGGTCAAAGGAAACGGTGTAAGGCAGCACAGAACAGATTCCTGCCTTGCCCTGCAGACCACAGCAGGACTTGAGATTCAGTTCATTAAAATCCCAGCAGACAGCATCAAACTTGATTTCTCTGCTTGTTAGAGCTTTTACAGCTAAAGATAATTTTTATATCATTTTGAAAGCTAGGAAAGAGACCAAAATTCTTTATTAGTTCAAGTAAAATGACTGTGAGACGTGAGATCTACGGTGGGTTTGGAAAAGCTTTCCTGTGTCCCAGCCCATACGATCAGCTGGTTCCCAGCAAGAGCTCTCCCACAGGACTCTGCACTGGAGCACTGCAAACACCTCCCTCTGCCCAGGGACACTGCAGCTCCTCCGGACCCCGGGTGAGCTCCCAGCCATCCCACCAAACTCCTGCACTCGGGAGCTGTTTGCAGCACCCCTTCCTAAACTTCTGCCTAAATCCCTACACGCATTGTTTTTCTGTTTATCTTTCTTGGGAACACACAACTGGAAGGTTTCCTGAACACACACAGAATCACGGAATGGTTTGGTCGGGAGTGACCTCAAAGCCCATCCAGTGCCACCCCTGCCCTGGCAGGGACACCTTCCACTGTCCCAGGCTGCTCCAAGCCCCGTCCAACCTGGACTTGGACACTGCCAGGGATCCAGGGGCAGCCACAGCTGCTCTGGGCACCCTGTGCCAGGGCCTGCCCGCTCTCACAGGAAGAATTCCAGCCCAATATCCCATGTCCCGCTGCCCACAGCCCCGCGCACGGCCCGGCCGGGGCGGTACCTCCAGAGCCGGGTAGCTGAGCACGACCAGGGAGGCGCAGGCACGGCTCTCGTCCCCCTTGATGTAGGATAAATCCACACCTCCCACTCTGTGCAGCCCGGAGAAATGCGGATCCCTCTGCCACTCCTCGGTGTCCTCCTGCACCACGCTGGCCCTCAGCCGGGCCTGCTCCCTGCGAGAGCGCCGCGCTCGGACTGGGCCGGGCCCGGGAGCCGCCTCCCGACCGCCCGGCCCCAACCGCGCCCCGCTCGCTCCTCGGGGAGCCCCCAGACCCCAACCGGGGAGCCCCCAGACCCCCACCGGGGCGCGGGGCACCGGGGGCTCTTCCCGACGGTGTCCGTGCCTTGTGGGGACGCGGTGCCGGGGAGCCCCGAGCGCGGCCGGGCCCCGCCCGAGCTCCGTTACCGCTCCCAGCAGCGGCGCTGGGCGGTCCCCACGGCCTGTCTGAGCCCGATCCCGATCCCCGTTACCGCTCCCAGCCCGAGCCCCGTTACCGCTCCCAGCCCGAGCTCCGTTACCGCTCCCAGCAGCGGCGCTGGGCGGTCCCCACGGCCTGTCTGAGCCCGATCCCGATCCCCGTTACCGCTCCCAGCCCGAGCCCCGTTACCGCTCCCAGCAGCGGCGCTGGGCGGGGGACGCGGCCATGGCGGCGCCGGGCCCGCCCGTCCCGCAGCGCCGCCGTTCCCCGGAACGCGAGGCCGGGCGCGGCCGTTCCGGGCCGGCGGCACGGATCCCGGCACGGATCTCGGCACCGATCCCGGCACCGGGCGCGAAAGGAGGCGCGAGCGGCCGCGGAAGCTGGAGGAGTTTATTGGCAAGGGGCGGGGGAGAACGCGGCCCGGGACAAGCGGTGCGGCGCGCTGAAGGCAGGGAAGGAGCCCCGGCCCTCAGGGCTCCCGCCGCGGGAGCGGCTCGGCAGGAGCCGGTTCTGCAGCCAGTGCAGAAAGGCAGGCTGAAAAACATCAACGCTGTGCCAGCACGAGGGCAGCATGGTTTGTAAAAAAAAAGTCCTTCATGTTCCTCCAGTGGTTCTGGGGCTGTGGCGATCCAGGGTTCACACGGCGCTGCTGGGTCTGTTTCACCACCCTCCTCCTCCACGGCCACCTCTCCTCTTCACATCAGGTGTAAAAAGAACAACCCCAAACCCAAAGAACAACCAACAAGCCCCGAACAAATGCCCAGAGTTCCAGAAGCCCTGACACGGGTGTTGTGGCATTCATTCCCTGGCAGGGTCCTGTCCTAACTCTCCCTGTGGTCCCGTTTGAAGACAGCAGCTGCTTTCCAGGTAGCAGCAGCATGAGACAGAAGAATCTCATCTGGGAATGTGTCTTCCAGCTCTGGAGCTAATTCAGACTCTTTGGCATAGAGGTAAGGCAAGAGTGATTCCTTCAGGCTGGAAGAAAGAGCAGAATGGCGTTAACAGCTGGGGCACAGCAAACCACAGGTGCCACAATGCGAGTGCACTGCAGCACCTGAAATACTCAATATCCACAATTGAACAGGTGTGTGTGTAGTGAGAAGGGTTACAGAGCCAGGTGGAGGCACAGAGCCCAGCAAGGGGAGGCTGCAGGGCAGAGCTGAGCTCTGGGGCCAGGCTGTGCCTGTGCAGAGCTGAGTGTGCCTATCCCTGAAGGCTGGCCTTGACCACCGTGGAGGTTTTTTCTTAATTAAACCTTAATGAGTTTGTGATTCTGTTATTATTTTATCCAAGTGCCTGCAGAAGTGCAGGTTTGTGCTCTGGACAGCAGCTCCTGGAGTGTTCCAGCAGTGCCCCAGGAGAGCCTGTGTGAGAACAAGTGACACCTGCCAGAAATGAGTGTGGATATTCCTAATGCTGCTGCTTGGGCCGTGTTCCCAGGACACACATGTGCCAAGGGAGTGCTCCCATTGTGTGCACGCTCAGAGGCAGAGAAGCTTCAGTTAACAACAACTGTGGTGGCTTTGGGTGTGTAACTCCTACCCCCAGCTGGGTCTGAACTCCTCCACGGATTTGACACGTCTCAGCTTCAGGATGATCATTTCATGGAGCTCCTGCAGGAAGGTTTCCAGCCTGGAGTGGGCCAGGAAGGTGTCCAGGAGCTTGGCAAGCTCTGGGGTGAGCTCTTCTTTGTAGTCTGAACTGACATCTGCAAAAGGATCCTAAAAATGCAAGCACACATTTGAGCAGCTGCAGGCAGAGCAGAGCAGAGGGGGTCACACAGAGGTGCTGGGGGTTCCATACCCTGCCGAGCCGCAGCAGCTGCTCAGATTTGTGGGCACACAGGAGCTGCCACAGGGCCATGCTGTGCCTGAGCTGACACCGTCTGAGGGCCTGCAAGAGAAGGACATCTGTGAGGAATGTCCTTGGAGCCTGTCCCCAGCCTGCCCTGCCCAGAGAGAGCTCAGCATGGAGCTCATCCAGCCCCTTAGCCTGGGTGGAGCCCATCTGCCCTCTCACCCTTCCCCATCTGCCCTCAATAATCCACTTTTTGATACCAGGACAGGCAGTGGGAAAGTGAGAGGGCTCTGGCACACAGGCTGGATTTAGCATAAACCAGGGCAGGTTTTATCCTGTAAGAATCTGAGCTTTGCCCTCAGGACTCACCTGCAGCACCTGAGGGTTTGTCTGATCCCCCATCTGCAGAACTTGCTGAGTGTACTCAGTCAGCAGCATGTCAGCATTCTCACCAGCCATGGCCAGGAAGCCCAGGGTGATCTCAGTGAGGGACAGAGCATCACACACATCACTGTAGGACTGCAGCTCCCCACTGATCATGCTCATCAAAGAACTGGGCAGAGCACTCTGAAAACCACCAAGTCACAGTTAATATTGTTTTGGAGCAATTCCTTTTTCTGCTCAAATTGCTCAAGTCATGGAAGACAACAGAGCCCCAGATTTAGGAAACTGAAATGCTGAACTATCTCCCTTTTCTTTGCAAATCCTGGCTGACAGCACAAGGCCAGACTGCACGTACCCAGGGCATGCTGAGAAATCAGCAGGCAGGCCTTTGGATGGACAAGGCAAGGCACAGAAAACCCTTGGAAAAGCAGGGATTTCATGCTTGCCCTGCCTCCTGCAGTGCAGAAACTCACCTGCTCCAGCTTATTCCTGACATCATCAAACAGCTGCTCGTAGTTCCTGTCATGTCTGTGCACCAGGGTGGGGATTCCCTGTCAGGAGAGAAACCCACGGATGTGAAGCCCTGGAATATTGTGGTGGTTTGTGTATTGATAGAGGACTTTTGATAATAATACTAGAAGCTTAAATATGATTTATTAACATGATTTTATAATACAAAGGATTTTGGCTATTATTTGCTCGGTTTGGAGCATTTGAAGTTTTTGCTTCTAGCTCCGTCTAAGGAAATGCTAGAATAGCTTACATAATCAGAGATAACAACTTTTTACCTCATAGGTTGAAAGAAAGAAAACTCTCATCTCCTTTTATTAGGAGACAGGCAGAGAAATTCAAATGTCTTTGAACACAGATCAGAGATTTTTTAATAGAAACTTATATTTATATTTTTTTAATAGAAACTTTATACAGAGTAAAAGACAGCAAAAAGATGCTTTCTCATGGGAAGATTTTTCTGCAGGCTTGCATACAGAGAAACTTATAATATGTTCTTGCAACACTGGAACACTGCTCCCAGTGCCCTCCTGGCTGCACAGCCCCTGCCCCTCCTACCGTCAGCCTGATGAGTGGCTTCCCCTGCAGGAACTTGCTGATCACTTGCTGCTGGATCCTCTCCAGATCGAAGTCCTGCAAGGTCTCCCCTCCCTTCTCCATGCTGTACTGGCAGTTGGACAGGATCAGAGGGATCAGGTCCCTCTCCACCTCGTAACTGATCAGGTGCAGGTCGGCCACTTCCGAGGGGCTGATCAGGTACCTGCAGGGAGCAAAGCGCCTCTCTTCAGAGGGAGAGGCCTCTGTGGGGCAGGGCAAGCTGACTGAGAGGGAGCAGGGCATGCAGGGAGGGATGCAGGGGAAGGAGCAGAGCAGCAGCAGACCTGTCATCCTCCTTGGTGTGCCTGTTGACAGAGTGCACGAGGTCGTTGTGCAGCCCGATGAGGTAACTGGCCAGCGCCGTGGAGCACAGCCCCAGCCCCTGCCGCCGCGGCAGCAGCACCTCCAGCCTGCTCTCCAGGCTCAGCTCAGCATCACAGTAGCTTTTAGGCAGCTTAATTTCCCCTGCAATACAGACAGCAGTGTTTGAGGAGGCCCAGAGCCAGCCCAGGCTGAGCCAGGGCAGGAGGAGGTACCGAGCCTGAGAAAAGCCACGCTCTTCTTAGGGACAAGCACGAAAGGGAACAAGTTCAGGTGAGAAAGGAAACAAGTTCACATGAGAGTACTACAACAGGGAAACAAATCCTTCTCCTTGTACCTAGGTTCTTAAAATTCAATGGCCAAGCCAAATTTTGAGGATATGCCTCAGCATCAGTGATGGGAAGAACCTGAGCTCAGAACGAGGAGCAGGGCTGGGAAGAAGCTGCTCACCATTGGTGTCCAGGGAGCTTCTCAGCTTGTTCCAGACAGACAGAAACAGAGTCACTCTCCTCTCTAACAGGTCCCTCATCACATCTGAGAAACAACAGAAAGATAAATCCATGAAACACCTTTTCCTGGTGAAACTCTCCAATACAGGGATCTTCAGAGCACACCACTGAACTCCAGGCAACTGCTCAAGAGACTAAACAGACACCAAACACTTTTCTAAATGGAGTCATTTGCTCAGTTTGTTACTTTTCCATTATTGTCTGTTCCTGGCCCAGGCCACAAGGATAGATTGGTCCTTGGTCTGATTCTGGATGACCTTTATGTACTTTCCCAGGAATGCTTAAAAACATCAGTAATTGCTCTTTAGGCAAGCCCTGCTCTAGGGCTGGGCTTAAAATGCCAACAGAACCACTGCTGCATCCCTCATGAAAAATCTCCTGTACTTAATTCCCTTTAAAGTCATCTGGTAACTTTCCCAACCCTATCCAGGTCTCCAGTTCATTTGGGTGAGGATTAAAAGGAAAAGGTGAGTTTCCCCCTTCACTTTCAACTGGATAATCCAGCACTTTCTGTTTCATTAATTACAATTTTGGCAGAGTCTCCTCACCTGAGTGGGGTTCCCTGAGGAATTCCCTGATGGAGCAATGTTTGATTTCTGCTGTGTTCTGGAATTGCCTCACCAAATCTCTCTGCAGAGCCAGAATCTCTGGTAGGAATTTCACCAGCCTCAGCTCAGGTTCCTGGAAGAGGAAAGGGAACCTGTGGGTAAGGCTGTGCTTGGACAAACCAGTAGGGAATACTCTTATGGAATCCCTTCTTAAATGTTCAAAAGGCAACAATATCTTCCATGTTCATTCTCAGGATCATAGCAAGTACTGAGATAATCCAAATGTGGTTTAGTCCTGGGCAATCCCAGGCTCTCACCCCTGTGCCACCCCCACCTTCTGCAGGAACTTCCAGAGGAGAGGGACAGTGTCCTTGGCATTCTTTTGCTGCACAACGTGGCCCAGGTTCTCCACTGAAACCCTCATGCGGCAGCTCCACATCTTGGAGTGGTGGATGTGGCTGTTCCCTGGCAGCTGGGACAGGAATGCAGCTGGGTCCCCATACACTATTTTCACTATGGGGTTGGAAGAGATTCTCTCATCCTCTTGTATCTGTTGGTTTAACTTCAGAAGCTTTTTATCCAAATCCTGCATTAAAAAAATAATAAATGATTGGATATTGTGAAATACCTTCAACTGAGCTAAGCCATTTCTGCTTTTCCAGCTACACAAATTCATCCCAGAACAACTCCAGTCTCAGACTCCCATTTCCCCAGGTACAATAAAGGTGGCTAATCCTTAACCTGCAGCTGTGCCATGGATGGGTTGGCTTCAGGAATAGCCAGGTGAAAAGTGTAGCACAGGTATTACAGTACATCAGATTTCCAGTGGATTATGAACTGCTCAGCTACTGACTCTGTACAGCAGATTTCTCACCTTCAGTTCAGGAACAATAATTTTGTCTGCAACAATTTCTTCCCATTTGTTTCTATTCCTCCTGGTGGAGAGAACACCATCAAACTGCACCAGCCCTGCAACAGGAATATTTCACCTCTTACATCTGCAATATTTCAGTGAAAAGAAAGCACAGATTCACAGGTGCTAGAAGTTAACTGAGTATCTTGGTCCAGCTGGAGAGTGACACCCAAACATCACACAGTGATCCAGGTTTCCAGGAGCTTCATGTGAATGATGGGGACATTTATACAACCCCTTATAACCCCAGAAATATTGAACAGATTGTCCAAGGTCAGACCATGATCAATGACAGACTGAAGCTTGGAATACTGACTGGTGCTGTCCCACACTCCAAATATGGGCTATTTACACATAAATGGCATAAATGGCTCTGTGCCACAGTGACTCCAGATCCCACCATGATCCCCACTGTGCCATCCCTCTTCTCCCAAAGAACTTCTGGGAGTCACTGAGAGGCAGCACAGAACAGGGACTGCACACAGCACGAGCTGCTGTGCTGGGAGAGCAGCCCTACTCAGGACCTGCAAGCTCTGCCCATCTGTCATGACATTATTTTGTCAACAATTCATTTTCAGAGCTATTGATTGCACCAAACCTTGCAAACCTCACGTACTCGACTGAAAGAAGCAAACAGCCAAAAATTCTTCCCTCCCTGTGGTAAGAAACAAGCTTCAAACTCTCTATTTTCTCTTCAGCTCAGCTGCTGCTGTTGGAAGGGGTTTATCAGCAGGGTGGCTGCATGGCCACAGCCCTTCAGCCACAGCCCCAGGTGTGATAGGGCAGGTGGCTTTTCTTACACTCACCTGGCTGCAGCTGGGGGGCCTGCAGGAGGCTCCTGAGCATGAGGTGCACGATGTTGACACTGTCATCCACACTCTTCCCCAAAATCTTGGTCAGCTGTGCCAAGTCCTCCTGAATGTGCTGCTGCAGGAAGCTCATCACATTGTCCACTGCTGGCTTCATCATCCTTCCCAGGCACTAAAGACAAGAAAGGCAAGAGTTGAGCACAGCCAAAAACATCCAGGGAAGCACAAAGCACACAGAGTTCAGTCCTGCCAGGGATTCCTGTGGGATTACTGCCACCTGGGCCCATCAAGGCAGGGCTGGGTGCATGTCCCTGCATGGAAGTGCAGGAATGAACCAAAATCCCTCCTGGGCAAGGAGGGAGGGAATTTGGGTCTTGCATCCTGGCAGACTATTGCCGTGGCCCGTTCATTAACAAAGGACTCTTGACAATAATATCGGAAGGCTAAATATGATTTATTAAAATGACTCCATAGTTCAGAGGATTTGAGCTATTATCTGCTCAGCAAAGAGCATCCGAAGCTCCAACTTCGAGCTTCGTCCAAAAAATGTTAGAATAACTTACAATATCAGAGAGATAACAGTCCTTCACCTCATAGGTTGAAAGAGAAACTCATATCTCTCATTATCAAGAAACAAACAGAAAAATCAAAAATGTCCTTGAAACACAAACTAGAGATTTTGTTTACAGAAACTTATACAGAATAAAAAACAATAAAAAATGCTTTCTCATGAAAAGGTTTTTCTGCAAGCTTGCACACAAAGAAACTTATAATATGTTCTTGCAACAGCAGGCTGCCCTGGTCACTTGGCAATATGATGAAAAGGACCAGCAGCATACAAAGGTTTCCCTAGATTTTGTGTGACCACTTGCAGGCATTTTTGGAAGATACCTGAGGGTGTCTGGAGGCTCCCAGCAGCATTGAGAGGTGAGTGAGCAAACGGAGCAGCACAAAGCCCACGGGGGTCACGCCCCGGTCAGACATTCCCAGCGTTCTTCTGTGCTCAACATCTCCAAGGACGTGGCCAGTTTGAGTTCTGTCTCTACGAGCTCTGTAGGAAAGTGCATAGATGGTTTTTTTCCACCTTGACAAAAACCACACAAGACATCTCTGATACCCAGCAATGCCTTTTTGACCAATAATGTCTTTGAATGCCATAAGAGCTGCCAATTCAAAGTGCCACAGGGGAGTGAAGGCTTCCAGTCAGTTTTGTGCACAGAAAAGCAAATTTCTTTGGTTTTGCTGCCTGACTACTCTTGCTTGGACATCCCTTCCTTACACCTTCCAGAGAGCAGCATGAAATGGTTGGTACCTCTGGCCTTTGAGGGCGCCACAGGCAAGTCCTGCATCATTTAGCACTGCCAAGGCATTGAAGCAAAGCACACCTGGACAGATGGAAGCCTTGCACAGGATTGTGGTTGATGCCTCCAATGGGGACGTGGCAGTCGGGACAGCGGCTCCTTTCCATGGGGAACCCACACTGGGAAAAGCAACAGGAGAACACTGAATTCCAGAGCAACAGCTTCTCCAGCAGAGAAAGGGAATGAAACAAAAATCCAGCCTCTAAGTGGTTAATTCAAACCCTGCTACAAACTGGGCCTCTGCCTGATGTTTCCTAATCTATGGTATAAATGCTAGGGGTATTCTAAATTTTACATTACAATGACAAAAGGATCAATAATATCGAGTTTAGGAGTGGAACTCTGTGCATCAGAACACTAAAACCAGTAAACAAAATAAAACAGTTTATTGTTGAAAACTTTGTCTGCTTAAATACCCACCAGTCCCAAATTCTTACCTCTCCCACAGTGCAGGGGTGGCCATTGGGACAGTCTGTCAGAAGAGAAACAAACAGGACAGTATTCTAAGACAGATTTATACAGACTCTGTTATTCCCTTTCCTAGGGGCCATCATCCTGGAGCAAGGAATATGCTTCGAGATCTAATCAAAAGCCCTGACTATCCCAAAGCCCAAGGGACTGACAGGCCCACGCAGGAAGCCCAGGAATTTTTCAGTGCTGCTTGTCCTTGAGAAACAAGGAATCAAAGCCTGACAGATTCTGCTGCCAAGGGCGGGAATGCTCCCACCCCCCACTCCCAGCTGCAGGAAGGTCCAGCTGTGGGAAGCAGAGACAAAGCTGGCCAGGAAGGTGGCAGAGTTCTCCTCTCACACCCTGTTCGTGTTGCCTTTGTGCCCCCTCAAGCTCTGTGAACAGCTGCAGGCTGAAGACTAAACAGCATTGGATATCCTTTGGTGCATCACCCACACAAACGGTCTCTACAAATCTGGATTTACCAGAGATAACTCATGCTGAGGGGTGTGTTTGTCCTCACATTTGGAACAGTTTCGTTCTCCAAACCCAAGGAATTCCTTCCCCAGGCAGCAGCACTCACCATACCAGCGCAGACCACGCATTTCCTGCCAGGTCCTCGCCTGAGCCACCATGTCCTCGGGCATTGTGGGCAGAAATGAGTTCTGAGGAGGGAAAGGGGGCAAACAGTCACAAATGGATCTGTGAATCAGCTCTGTCCTGCAGCAGTCACTCACTGGTTCTCTGTTCACACCGGGGAACAAGAGACATCTGAGAGCAGAGGTCAGGCAGGTGACGCAGATGTGGATTTTCAAGTTCACCTTTGAAAATCCACTCTTGGAACTGTCAGTATTGTTAAGACTTGCATGTGCACTGTGCAGACATCCTGCACTGCATTGCTGATGCGCCCTGGTGCGTACCAGCACGTTCCCTTACGCCTTGGGTAGGCAGGAGTAGCAGAGCAGCAGCTCCCTCCCCCTGCCTGAGGAGCCAGTGCTCTCTGAGCAGGCAGGTCAGCACAGTGGGAGCTGCCAGCTGCTCTCAGCCTCGCTCACCCAAATATCACCAATGGTATTTGCTTCATATTGCTCAGGATGGAGAGGTGCCTTGAAAAGATACCAGGCCAGAGCTTGGTGTTGAGCTAATTAACCCCAACAGCACGGAAATAATCCCCCCACCCAGTGTTTCACAGCTCAACCAGTGAGCTGGAGCATTGCTTTTAAGAAAGAGGATCCAGCAGAGACAGGCAAGGACCAGGGATGTGCTGAAGTGCACCTGAGCTCCATGCCCTTACCAGCATGACGTGTGGCTTGAAGGCCAGGTTCCTGAGGGGCTCCAGGACAGGGCTGTGCCCACAGAGCAGCACAGCAGCCACGTGCACAGCCATCTCCACCAGGGCTCCGTGCTGGCTGCAGCCCCGTGGCTCCACGGCCAGCCCGGGCAGGGTGTTCCTCACCAGGGCAGCTGCAAAGTGCTGCAGCTCGGGGGAATTCAGCACTTGGGAGCTCTGGATGAACTCAGTCATCATCTCTGTTTGCTGGAAGCACAGATTGGATAAATCAGGATATTCCCCACCCAAGTGAAGAGCACTGGCAGCTGCTTCCCACACTGGGTTACCCTGCTCCTAAAACCTCCCCAGCCTGCTCAGCTCAGGCCATCACCCTGGCTGGGGCACAAAAGCTCCTCCACCACTGATTCAAATCCCCTTCATCCTTACCCACAAAGCAGGTTTGCCACAAGCTGCCAGAAGGGAGTGTCCTACCTGCTGCTTGGGACGAAGGCTTGGATCCCTGTACAGGGCAGTGACCTCTTGGAAGATGGCCAGGAGCAGGTGGGCAGATTCCAGAGCTTGGGGGCTGCTGGAGGCCTGGGGAAGAACCAAGGATGTGGCTGGGGGCAGGCCAGAGCTGCCTCAGCTACAGTGCTGGGATGTGCAGGTGGGAAAGTAAAGAAAACGCGCTTGAGCACAAACCCCAGTGACCTCCCAGCAAAGGCCCCCAGGTGCTGGGAACAGACACTGCCCACAGGGACACAGCAGAGCTGGAGCCATGCAAGCCCCAGCAGGGGTCTGGAGGGAGGACTGGGCTGTACCTCCTGGGCCTCGAGCAGCCTCTGGGCCGTGCCCTCTACCATGGCTTGTCCCACGGCGTCGCGCAGGGCCCGGTACCGCTGCCCACACACCAGGTACCGGTCCATGTTGGACTGGCTGTGCTGGACCTGCCAAGAAAACAGCCATGCAGAGCACTGGGGACAACAACCCAGCTGGAAGAGGCAGAATCTCCTCTTCTTCCCCGGCACTGGGGCATTTCAGGCTCCCCAGAGCAGCAGCAGCAGACATGGTGCTGCCAGGAGAGACCCCATTCACCAGAGAGCAGGACAAGTCACCTCCTAACCACTGCCACTCTGGCCCGTCCCCCAGGAGCCACACAACACTAGGAACACCCCAAAGCAGCACAAAGTGGAGACCAAACACAATGAGGAGACCAGAACCACCACCAGGAGACACCTCTTGTCTACCTGTTGCAGAATTTCTGGTGGGAACACCCAGCTGAACTGAGGCTTGGTGACCAACTTCTGAGCAAATTCCATCCCATGCTGGCTGGCAATCCTCCTGACCAGGTACACACGGTGCCAGTTGTTCCTGGCGAGGCTGCAGAACTTCTCCACATTCTTCAGGTAACACTGCTTCTCCTTCATCTGCTCTGGCTCTGCAGGGGAAAAAAGAGAGAGGTTAAAACAAAGAGGCAAAAGCACATCCCATCCTGTAAAACTTCTCTGTCTTCCCCAGCCGTAGCACCAAGTTTATTAGCACTGTGTGATTACACAGAACTTCAGAGCCCTCCCTTCCTCAGGTGTTGTCTGGAGCATTTGCTCAGCCAGATTTCAGACAATGATTCATTTCTTTGACAGGGAAGATATAAACTCCTCAATATAAACTCTTAATCCCTTCTAGCTGTGCAGGGCTCTCATTCATATAAAACAATAACCCTTACAGCAGTCCTGGGTCTGAAGCAGCATTTATGCTTTAAAGTTCAATTTAGTGGGCTCTAAATAAATCTCATTGTTAGCATCAGGAGGATAAAATAAATCTCCTTCCACAGGTGTTAACTGCCATGTAACTACACTGGGGTCACCAGCACAGCCTTGCTACCTCTTACAGAGCACTTCTAACACCTGGTACAGGGGACAGACACTGACTACACCCCCAAGGAACAAGGGGGTTGCTGCTCTCCTCCTTGGCCATGCACCAAAACAGATCCTAGCAGAGCACAGGGCACCGACAGCATCCAGCCCACCTGCCCTGCTGGCTTTGCTCTGCATCCAGCACTTCCAGCTGGCAGCAGAACAATCAGACTCACCTGTGTGCTGCTGCAGGTCGAAGATGAGCTCTGCAGCCCTGCTCAGGCACAGGCGCACCTTGGCCACGGCCTGCAGGTATTCCACAGAGGACTCCTGAGGAGCCTCTCTGCTGCTGGCTGGAAGGTAGTTCTCTGGAAAGGCTCTGTCCTCAGGCAGACTGTCTCCATGCCCATATCCCAGGCTGTCCTCTGACTTTTCACACATGGAATCCTAGAGAGAGGCCGGAACACTGGTGAGTGGCAGAGCCACCTCACTCTGCCACCCCTGTGTCCCCATGGCACCCACCCTGCCACGAGCACAGCAAACCATCCCTGCACTCTTCCAAACCATCCCTGCACCCTCCACCCCACTGCCATTGTCCCCTAATCCTAAACCTCTGCCATGTCACCAAACACCACTTTTAGGATGTGCCCCAGCTGTCCCACATTCCCCAAGCCTGGAGCTGAGCAAGAGCCACGAGCAGGCTGTGAATAACACACATTCCATGTTCCAAGATGCCAAGCTCTACCTGTCTGTCCCTTGGCAAGGACATGAATGGTGATTTTAACTACAAAGTCACTTTAAAAAAACCAATAAGTAATGAAACCTCTCCTATGCTGTCACATTCGTTTCAAGTTGTCCAAAGTCCTGAAAGTTATGCAAGGGGAGGAAAGGCAAAAATCCAAAAGGCATAATAATTTAAGTTCTGCACAGTAATTTAAGAGTCTGTGGAGACAAGAAGGCAGTTCAGCAGTGGGCTACTGCCATGAGAAAGGCCCTGCTTGCTGCACTCCTGTGCTGGAGTTTAACACTCAGACACTTGTCCAAGGGACAGAATTTGTGTAACACTGCAAAGACACACAAGCCTTTCCTTGAAAAGCAAGGCTCTTTCCTGAGAATAAGTTCTGACCAGGTGATTTGATATCAACTCCTTTTGGGCTTTCTAGCTGGAAAAATAGTTATATACACAAGAAACACACCTAGAATTGCAGAAGATTTTCTGTTCTTGACTTTTGCTACTCATGAAACTGCAACAGTTTCATGGCCCAGCTCTTACCTCCAAGCAGTTGACAAAAAGCAAGTAGAGCTCTTTTTTGTCCTTTTTCTCTAGGAGCTGGCTGTGCTCCACCTCAGACAGGTAATGCTGCACATCAGCTTTCACTTCATTGAAGCTACAGGAGAGAGAGAGACCCCCTGACACAGCTGCCATGCTGGCAGGGCTGCCCTGCTCTCAATCACAGCAGAGCTCCCAGAGCTGGCTGTGTGACAGCTGGGGTCACTCTGGATCCAGCTGCAAGATGGAGAAACACTTGTGCCATTTTTTGCAGGTGACATTGGGCAATGAGCCAGGCTTTGATCATCAACAGTGCTCAATGAATACTTCCAGGGCAAAAGGCATCTGATTCAGGAGGTGGTCACACCTGAGAAGGGGCTTTTGTGCCCTGCCTGCAAAGGGAGGCTGGGAGGGCTGTGGGCGTGGGGAGGTCTGTGGAGCAGACACAAGATGAGTTTAAATCCTGATTAAATCTCAGAAAATGAAGAGTTTTGCTTTGCTGACCTAGATCAGAGCAACTACTCAGCCACCTTGCAGCAGGCAGGCAGCCACCCTCAGCCCAGTGTTAGTGAGGAACAGCCAGGTAAACCTTGCACAGGCTGCTCACACTGCACCACAAGCTCCAGGCAAGGCAGCCAAGCTGCACGACTAATGCGAAGGGATTCAGATTCAATGAAACTCAGGCAGGTGAGGAGAACAATGGGATGGGTTTGATGAGGAACAGAGCTGAACCTGGCCCTGGCCTAACCTCCCTCAGCTGATTTGATGAGGAACAGAGCTGAACCTGGCCCTGGCCTAACCTCCCTCAGCTGAGTGTGCTCACCTGTACTTCAGCAGCAGCTTCAGCATCACAGAGCGGATGATGGGAGTTTCATCCACCTCATCATTAAATGGGGACAGGAATTTTGTGTAGACAGCAGGGTGATCTGTGGAGGCAAGGGAAGGACAGGTGTGGCAGGTGAGAGAAGGTGGTGACACATCCAGCTCCATAAGACTGAGAGTCAGGGTGAAGGGAGCTCACCTGAGTCTTTCATGACACTTCTGTGAACAAACAGCAGATCCAGGAGACTCTGGATCACCTCTCTGTCAGGGGGCTCATTGTCCTTGAAGCACATGGTGGTGACCATGTCAATGAAGAAATTATTGCACCTCTGCCTGAACAGGGCCTTCTTTGCTATGGCAGCTCTGGGAGGGGCGAAAGCAAACACAGAACCTCCTAAACCATCCAGGAATCAAGCACACACAGGAAAAAGTCACTAAAGGGAGATACTTTTCAACCTTCCCAACAAGATGATCCTTAAGGTCCCTTCCTACCCAAACCATTCTATGATTTGCATGTTTTTACAGAGGCCAAGGCAGCTTTCCCCTTTTTTTGAAACAACAGAACAGACAGGACCTGTTCAGTTCCAGAGGGATGAAGCAGAGTTCACCCCCCACTCTGCTCGTGTTCACCACCTCAGAGTTGAGAATTTCCTCACAAAGCCTCCCCACCCAACACTCCCACCTTGGAAAGGGTGGCTGGAGTACCTGAGCTCCTCGGAGGCAGTTAACTCCACATCCTCCACAGCAACCCTGCAGCAGGGACAGTGCATCTGTGCTGGCACCAGCCACTGGCTGATGCACTTGTGGCAGAACACGTGGTTGCAGGGCAGGCAGACAGGGTCCTTTGGCTCTCCCAGGCAGATGGGACATGACTCCAGACCATACCTGGAATTCAGAAACAGCAATGAACACAGCTGCTTCCACGCTGCCTCCCCAAAAGCCTTGAACAAGATGTTCAGGTGCAGCCAGACCAAGAGCAGACGGTGCAAGGCAGGCTGGCTCACTGCTCAGCTCCGGGTGCAGAACCAAACAGGGTCATGGCTCTTCCTCTGGCTTTCCCTACACCCCATGCAGCACTGCCGGGAGTGTGCTGGCAACACAGGCAATGTCCCTGCTGGCCCCTGCAGCCTGTCCCAGTGTCAGTACCTGCAGAGCTTGCTGCTGACCTCGTTCTTGCACTGGCACAGCATTTTCATCACCGCCATAAAGGTTGGATGAGACTTTATGTCTGGATCGTGCTGGAAACACTGCAGAGGGAAAGGACAAAGCCCACTGACTCAGCTGCAACACCCAAGACCAGAATTCCCGTGATCAGCAGAAGAGGGAAGAGGTGAAATCGCAGCTTTGCTCACCTTGGCAAGAAGCAAAGTGTATTTTCTCACCAAACCCTCGAATTCCGGCATGACGGCGTGGATGTCCAGCAAGACGTGCTCCACGAAGAGTGCCATGGCAAACACACGGCTCCAGCAGGCCCTGTGGGGACAGCAGGCTGCCACCACAGCAGCAATGGCAACCAGGGCAGCCACGGGGCTCACTGCTGCTCCTGCTCCCCTCCACAGCACTCCTGCTCGCTTGCTTTGCCCTTTGGCTTTCCAGAGGGGTTTTTCTCAAGCACAGAATATTCCAGCACTTAACCCAAGGAGCTCAAGGGCCTGGCCTGGAGGCAGCACTGCAGCAGGACCAGCAGCACTGCACACACCTTCTCACACCTCTAACTTCTACATCAAAAATTTTTTAAAATACCAATCACAATTAGCTGCACTTTCTTCACTTCAAATAAACTAAACAAGGTCTGTGAGAAACTGGGGTAGTGCTCTGGGCTTTCTTCCAAAACACAGGGTGCAGTGAAATTCCCCATCTCTTGAGTCCTTATGCACAGAGGATGAAACGGGGAGACACTGCTGGTTAACAGGAACCTGAGGAGAGTTTTAAATAACCCCTGAACCCAGATGGAATGCACCAGATGATACTGCCAGATTTAGAGAGAGAATCTGCAGGAGATGAGGGAACAAAAATGTGGTTCTTGTTGCTTGGTATGTAATTGAGCCCAGCAGGAACCTGGAAAGGTTTGCAAAGCCTGAGAAAAGCAGCACCAGAACAGCTTCAGGCTGCTCCAATGCCCCAGAGAACCATCAGGGCTGTGAGCGGAGCTTGGTACCCACCTGAGCTCCCTGAGCAGCTGCTGGCACCGGCTGCCCCTGCGCTGGGCACCCTCCTCTTTGCACAGGAATTCAATGGGGGTATGGAGGTTCTTCACCCTCTGCAGCCAGAGCTCAGGGGGGGCTGTCTGCACCTGCTTCTCCAGCTCCTCAGCATACACCATTGCAGCCAGCACGTCCAGAACCTGCACACACACAGGGCCAGGGGGAACAACAGCTGCAGTTCAGAATTAGTTATGGACCTTGGGCTCTCAGTCTGGTTTGCTACAGCACGTGTTCTACTGAATAATGTCCTACTTGATTAAGTATTAGCTCAAGCTCTGCAATTCTCATGTTTGTAGCTCGGCTCATTAGCATGTCCTATTAACTAATGCAAAAGCAGGGCAAACTATATTAAAACCTGCCTGTAGCAATAACAACACAGCAGATCATTCCCAAGTCTGAGGAACCCGAGCCTGTGCTTCCCCCTCTGCTGTTGCTGAAATCCAAAGGAGACTGAACAGCAGCTAATTCAGTGCAGACAGAGCTCCCTGCCAGGGCTGAGGAGCACAAAATGCCTGGGAGTGACCCTACCATCTCTGAGCGTGGCATTCTGCACTCCTGCTGCTTCAGGAGGTAGCCAGTCACACGGGGGTACACAGCCAGGATCCTGGAGAAGTTCTGCAGGCGGCTCTTGAACTGGTTGTGTGCCAGGTGGGCCCAGGGCAGGGAGGGCACCAGGTCCTTTCTCCAGGGGGACTGTGCCACCCACTCCTCAATGCAGGACATGAACGCCAGGCGCAGACACTGCAGGGGTGGGAAACACAAAACCAAAGGTGAGAAAGTACTTTTATAATTCATTTTGTACTGTAAATCCTGGCGAAATTCTCTGAAATATGAGAATCACTTCCCCACAAAGACAACCTTAAATGTGTCAATTTATACAGGCGTTGCCTTTCTGAGTAACCCCAGTGTCCAGTGGTCTGCTCTGGGGTTCCCCTGCTGTTGGGCTGTCTCAGAGGGCCATTTTCCCCAAAGCAGGACTGATTCAGAAGGACACATTCACAGGCACCACACTCTTCTCCCCATCTAAAGGGTTTCCAGCCCCTGTTCCAGTCCCTGACCTGCAGCTCATCCTGGGAGGACACACCAACGGTCAAGACAATAAAGTCTGTGATGTAGCGCTGGAAGAGCATCTGCCTTTCTTCCTCAGTCAGAGCAGAGATGAATTTTCCCAGGGCAGTTTTCTGGAAGTATTCCACAAACTTCTCAGCGTGGCCTGGAAAATGAGGATGCAGAGAAAAGCTGGATGTTGGGAGGAAGCTGGCTTTGACACAGCATCTATCCTAGAGACACTGACACCTCATTAATCACTGATGCATCCAGCACTCCCCTCATCCAGGGCACTGAGGAGGGACTCAGGCCAGGCCTTGTCAGCCCAGCATCGGTGCCGTATTTCTGGAATCTCACCTTGTCATTAACTCTTGGCTGCTCCACAGCATTTCGAATGCAAGGGCATGGAATAGGTGAGAAAGATGAATGGTGAGGAGCACAAAGAAAAGCTGCCTGCACAGAACTCTGCTGGCTCACAGGAGCACAGGGGGACTGAAGGTGACTCCAGTGACAGGAGGGGCACAGCAGTGACAAAGGGCAGTGGATGGAGACACTGAAGCCAGGCTCTCACCTTCGGTGTTTTGGATGTACTGAGCCTCCAACCACATCTCTTCCAGGTACTCTTTTATCCTCCAGCTGAAGGGCATCTCATTCCCAGCATCAGCAGATACCACCATGTTGTTCTGCACCAGGATTACCTCTGACTGAGGGCTGGGGGGTTAAAAGGTCATTAATGCACTGGGAAGCACAGTGCAGACAACAGAGGCAGAGGCTGCAGAAAGCAACTGAGCCCTAGCAGGGAGGGGAGAGAGAAGGGGAGGGAACTTGCAGGACTCTGAGAAGAACACACTGAACTGTGAGCAGTGCCCTGCTGCCCTCATGGAGCAGCCACCAAACAACATCCCTCTGCCTCGGGGTGTTAGAGCCAGTGCTGGGCTGCTCCCAGTGCTCCCAGCCCAGCCCAGCCCTCCTGCTGCTCCCCCAGGCTCACCTGCTCTTCCCCACACCAGGAAGGACACTCAGGAATTTGGTGTCACTGAAGATGAACATCCACAGGTTTGTCACCCACTTTGCTCCTGGACTGGCCAGCAGCTCCAGATTGCCATTCCTGTCTATGACAGCGACCAGGAGAGCCAGGAAGGGAGTGACCACATCCTGCACTCGCTTCCACAGGGTGTGCCTTTGGGGAGAAAGAGATGGGGAAACCCAGAGGGAATGTGAGCAATGATATCAGCAAAACAGAAGGTGCCTGTCCTGAATAACTGCTGATATTTGCATGTGGCAGAATCCTAATGCTGCCTTTATGGGAAAGAATTCCACCAACAAAAAAACCCTGCACTCCTGTAATCCCACTGTTCCACTCAAGCACTTGTGCATTCCTGTCCCAGTACAGCCCCTTCAGCTCTAATTCACCCCTCCCCAGGAGAGGCTAAAATTGCCTTCAGAGAGTTTCCAGCACAGCCTGGAGACTGACACTGCAAATGTGCAGATTACACAAAGCTGCTGTCTCTGCTGCACAGGTGCCACTTGCAGGCTCTTCCTGGGAGGCTGCAGGTGATAAGGCAGTGCTGCTGTCCTCACCTGAAGGTACCTGCCTCCTGCAGAGCACTGAGGTTGGAAGCCTCCCGAAGCACCCAGTTTTTTGGGTGAAGGGAATTTTCTTCTTGCTTCTTCAACAGACTGGAGAGACGAGCCTTGGTTATCTTCAGGAAAGAGGCTACAAAACAAAAGGGAACTTGTGTTTTCTCTTCTATTAGCTTGGACCCAAATATCCCCCACCAAGCACAGCACTTGACAGTTGTTCCAATAATTGGCCAAGTAGGGAAAAAAACAGAGCCAGAGAAAAAGCCACCACTTGAACAGCAGAAAAGCCCTACACCCAACAACACACTGCAGCATGGGCACACATGCTTAGGAGAGCCCCCTTGTCTGCACCACAGCAAGGACCTCTGGATCCCCAGTGACCTGGGGGACTGTGTGGTGGTCCCCAGATGTCCCTGCAGCACACACCTTTCAGCTCATCCTCTTTGGAGAAAAGGCCAAGTAGAATCTCAATTCTCCTCCTGCTTCGACTCAGGTCTTCGTTCTGGTCCTGCAGCAATCCCACAGCACTCTGCACACAGGTCCTCAGCAGCACAGTGGTGTCCAGGATCTCACCCTGCCCAGGAAAACAAGCTCGTTCCCCTGCAGTGATCCTCCTGTCCCCAGCACACTCCCTTGAAAGCTTTCCAGTGCTCCCTCAAAAGGTCCTGCTGCCTGGCATCCCTGTTCCCAGCTTCCCTCATCTCAGTTCTTTTGCTGTCAAGAACATGATGCAGCTCCCATGGCCCTTTCAAACTGGCCTGTGACACAGTATTTGTGCTGAGCTGAGATCCCTGCAGGGGCAAGATGCAGCACTTTGAGGAAAGAAGTGGAAATAATCAACGTGACCAGGGAAAATCTGCCCTTCCTGGGAAATGCTACGTGTCCCTGGTGCTGGGCACATCCAGCTGAGGCTGTCAGGGCCACAAGAGGCAGTGGGAATGTGGCCAAGTCCTCAGCCAGCTCCAGCTCCACTGCTGTATCTGAGCACACAGCTGGAATGAGGCTCATGACCAACAGCTCCCACCTCCAGGGGGAGAAAGGCAACAGAAACTCTTATAGTTGGTTTCTAAAAATCAGAAGAATGAAGTGACTGAAGAATTATAGAGTCCTTAGAATGGTTTATTTCTTTAGTGATGCTGATTTTGACTGGGCAGTGGGGAGGAGGAACTTGTGTCTGATCAGTAATATTCATGATGTAAATATTGCTGATAGGTTTCAGGTGAAGGGGGACACAAAAGGTGTGTTGTACCCATGGATGACAGAGCAGAGAGCCACAGTGACAGCTGAGAGGCAAACAAATGTATTCTGAACTGACCTGATGGTGCTCTGCTCCTGGCACTGGTGTTCCAACCTCCATCTCCTCCTGCTGTGCTTCTCCATTGGCAGGCAGAGCTGCAGCTAAGGAGTAGAATTTTTATTAGAAAGCAGCAGTGCACCCTCCATCAGTCAGATGAGAGTTTATTTTAGCAACTGCATCCCAGAGCAGCAGAACATCTGTCAGAGACCCATTAGCACCTGCATGAGTAGCTGAGATTCACCTCTCAAACACAGCCACAGCTGCTCGGGCTGTCAGGCTTCATGCAGCAAAAGCTGGAAGAAACGTGACACTGAGCTAATGCCTTAAGCTCTCCCTGACTCCTGTCAGGCAAGAGAAAGGAAAGAGAGTAAGAAAAAGCTGAGGGGAAAGAAAGATCCTTGTCAGTGGTTTCTGCCATGCAGCATCTGCTGCCTCCTGTGCTGGGACAGAGCACTCAGGCTGCTGAGCAGTGCAAATGCCACATTTTTGTCAAAAAGAAAAGGGAAAAATACCAAATTAACTTGCTCGATGACCTAAAGTTGTAGTAATGAATTAAACACAAGTTGGGAGCCATGTGGTGACCCCCCCAAAACCAGGTGCTGAGCAGGGAAAGTCATGGGGTAACTTGTGCCAGGCATCAGTTCCTGCAGTACCAAGTTTGGGACCACAGCTCCCCCTCTCCCCAGCACACAGCTCACCTCTGGTTGCACCTGGATCCTGAGAGAACACCTGGCTGATGGTGAGGTTCTGCAGGGCTGTCAAGTCAGAGATCATGTCCTTGGATCTGCGGAGGTCATCGATGTGCACCGACTGCCACAGCCCTGCAGGCACAGGACAACAAGGAATCATTCCCAGCCTGCAGCTTGTTCTTCCCAAAGAGCTCCCCCAGAATTACCTGCCAGCACCTGGGGTTACATTCTGAGTTCACTAACTCTCACCTCTTGCTGTAGGAGGGGAAAGCACAGTGCCCTCAGAACCTGCTGCTGCACATGTCCCTGCCTGACAGTACCAGGGTTCTGAGGCTCTCAGAAGCCTCCAGACCCAGAGGAACGTTGCTGAACACATCAGCATCTGCTCCAGAGCCTCTGGAGGAGAACACACCCACAGAGTTACCCTGGTGGCTGTGTGCTGCTCTCCAGCTGACTGGAGAGGGGACCTGTCTGTCAGCAGGCAAGGCAAGGTGCTCCCACCCAGGACTGCCAGGTACTGATCCCCTGGGCAGTCCTGTGGGACAGGGAAGCAGCTCTGACAACCCACAGGACACACCGAGTCCAGATTTTCAGCATTTAAAGGAACAGTGAGCAAGAGAAATGATTGCCTGAAGGCAGCTGAAGAGTGAGGAGGGACAGATGGGCACACCCACCTCCAGGGAATCCCACGTAGGATGTTCCTCCTTCCAGCCTGGAAAGCTTCATGATAAAGTAAACAAAGACAGAGACTTCCCCCAGGTCCACCTTGTTGATCTCATTAACAACAGTGTACCTGCAGCAAAGAGGAAATGCTGTTGGCAGAGCAAAGGCAGACAGAGCCTCATGGCAATGGATCTTTCCTCAGAGAGGACACGTTTTCTCTCCCAGAACAGACACAGGTGACTCCCACTCCTTCCTCCCAGCTGTGGTGCTGAGCTGCCACCTCCAGCTGTGCCCTGAATTATCCCACCACCCTCAGCTCTTCAGGGCTTCTGCAGCCAGTGGCCAGAATTCACACTTCAAAGGGGATTATCTGCTCATTTCACCCAGTTTAGTTTATTCTGACTTGGGTTATAGATTATTTGAAATACAATTAGTGCATTTAGATTCGTTCTGCTACAGAATAAAGAACTGCACATCCCTGAGTGTGAGATCCCCAAAGAGCACCAATAACCAGACACAGTGAGGAGTGGCCAGGCAGAACTGAACCACTCCACACCCGACTCACTTGGCTGAGGCAATGAGCTGGGCATCCTGAGAGCCATCTTCAAAGTCTGTCTGAATAATGAGGACTTTATTTCCTGAAGTAGCATCCAGGAAATCCCTGAAGAGCGAAAAGAGATTTAACAGAAGTCACTAAGTATAAAGATCAAACATTAGAGACCACAGAACCAGTCACTCCACATTAATTTTGGCTGCTGCAGGAGGAGAGAGAACACCAAACCCCATCTCATGTGATGGAGCTGATAAGGTTTGTCCCTTATCAGCAGATATCTGGGCAGAGCCAGCCCACTGCCAGCACAGCCTCCCTTTTCCATACGTGCTACTCCAAATACCCTGCCCACACAGCTTCCACACAGCTGCCAGCCCTTTCCAAGCAGGAAAGCACCGGCCCAGACTCACCGGATGGCCTTCAGGAAGGAGTACTCCGTGTCAAACTGCTGCAGGAACAGGATCTGGGGCCTCTGGGCCTTGCCCTGCACCTCCCTCTCCAGGCAGGCAGCGTCAGCACTGGTGAGCAGCCGTGAGAAGGTGGTGACCTGGGCAAAGAGGGGCAGCAATGCAGCA
The DNA here is from genome assembly GCA_013399835.1 of Leptocoma aspasia. Lineage (NCBI taxonomy): Eukaryota > Metazoa > Chordata > Aves > Passeriformes > Nectariniidae > Leptocoma > Leptocoma aspasia. The sequence goes on along the minus strand of VXAX01004539.1, from coordinate 99,678 downwards.
CAGACCCACCTGTGCTCACAGGGCCGCCAGCCTGCTGCAGTGCTGCACTGTGCCCCAGCCTGCTGCAGAGCTGCACTGTGCCCCAGCCTGCTGCAGAGCTGCACTGTGCCCCAGCCTGCTGCAGTGCTGCACTGTGCCCCAGCCTGCTGCAGTGCTGCACTGTGCCCCAGCCTGCTGCAGTGCTGCACTGTGCCCCAGCCTGCTGCAGTGCTGCAGTGTGCCCCAGCCTGCTGCAGAGCTGCAGTGTGCCCCAGCCTGCTGCAGAGCTGCAGTGCGCCCCAGCCTGCTGCAGAGCTCACTGCACCCCAGCCTGCTGCAGTGCTGCACTGTGCCCCAGCCTGCTGCAGAACTGCACTGTGCCCCAGCCTGCTGCAGTGCTGCACTGCACCCCAGCCTGCTGCAGAGCTCACTGCATCCCAGCCTGCTGCAGTGCTGCACTGTGCCCCAGCCTGCTGCAGAGCTCACTGCATCCCAGCCTGCTGCAGCACTGCAGTGCACCCCAGCCTGCTGCAGAGCTGCATTGCACCATGGCCTGCTGCAGAGCTGCATTGCACCCCACAATGAACGTTTATTTGGCACCACCCAGCTCTGCACACCCCGCATGCAGGCGCTGCCGTGCTGCAGCCCGGGCACACGGAGCTGAGCGGGGTCAGGAGGGCTGGCAGCACTGGGCTCACCTCGGTGAAGGCCGTCTGGGGCCCGGCCCCCGCGCACACCTGGGCGCCCAGGAAGTCGGCGAAGGACGTGTGCTGCTGCTGCCTGAAGTAGGTGTGGGCCAGGGAGTGCGCCATGAACACCCCCACGGAGTTGCAGTGGCGGATGACGGCGTCGGGGGTGGCACAGTTGAGCAGGGCCAGCCGCGCCTGCTCGGTGACGCGGGGCAGGAGCTCGGCGGGGGCGCAGGCCGGGCGCAGGCGCTGCGTGCCCTGCAGCACCAGCGAGGCGCAGGTGTTGGCGTGGTAGCCCACGAACACGTCGGCGGGGCTGTACTGCTGCTGGCTGATGAAGTGCTCCTCCGTGTTGACCGCCGTGAACTCCCGCACCCAGCGCTCCAGCGCCTGCACGGCCTCCCTCTGGCCCTTGTCCAGCACGGTGCTCATGTCCAGGTAGTGCTTCTCCAGGCGGTTGATCAGCGGGATGGGGAAGTGCTTGTACACCACCTCCTTCTCCTCGACGACGATCAGGCGGAACTTGGGGTGCACCCGGCACTTCACCCGGTGCGTGCCCAGCCCCAAATCCACGTACTTCTGCCCAGCACAGTACACGTAGTACTGGTTGAGGGCGTCGTAGAGGCTCTCATAGAGGTTCTGCAAGTTGAGGAGCACAACCATCTGGCCGGTTTCCATGCAGACCTTCACTCGGTTGATGTTCCTGCATATCTGGGTGTATTCTTGGTCCCTAGGAAAACTGGAGCCAAAGATGATTTCTGGCTGCTGTCGGGCAGTGAAAAAAGTCTGCTGGAGGATCTGCAGCGCCGCGTAGTTCTTGGTCAACACAAGCAGGTACCTGCAGTCCCCATCCTCAGCACTGCTGCAAATGTTCTGTTGGATCAGCTCTGTCCTACTGATGTCATGCGCAAGTATCTCCCCTTTTTCTAGCAACTTGGCAGTGAATATTTCCAAGGCGTTGACATCATCTTTGCCACTGAAGTTACGAAGAACCGCTGTGGCGATGTCCTGAGGTGTGGGCTCACCTTCGGAGCTCTTAGCTAAGGCAAAAAACATCTTTATGAGGCTGTAATAGTCACGCAGGCCAAAGAACTCCCTGTCTTGGGCCTTGCAAATGTTTTCATACGCATCTGCAAAGTGATGGAAATACTGTTCGATCTTCTGCAAAGCCTCTGGTGCTGAGCAGCAAATGCCCTTTGCGCTCTCGATGAGCTCCTCTCTGCTGGGGTCCCCACGAGACACAAATATGCCTCGATTCATCTTAGCAGGGTCCAAAGCCCAGTTGGAAATCCCGATGAAGCCAACCTTTTTGTGAGGAACAGGGACATCATCTATGCAGCCATCCTCCAAAAGTGGATGCAAAGTCTTCAAGGGCATTTTGGGAGAGTCTTCTGCCAGCCCAATCTCATCCAAAACCACCACTGATACATACTCCTCCAAGTTCTTCCCTTCCTGGAATCGAGCACAGTGCTTGAAAGTGCCTATGATTCCCTCTGGAGTGGAGAGGGGGCTGCACTGAAAAGACATGAGATAGGTCTGCTTCAGTTCCTTGAACAGATCAGAATGAGCTGCTTGGCCTCGCATAGCATCGCCCACAATGGTTTTTGCCAGGGATTTGGAGCTCCCAGGCTTCCCGACAAGAAAAAGAGGGATTTTCAGCTCAATACAGATGACCATCATGAAGACATTTTCCTTCAAGGCCAAGTTCCTTGCTATAGTATCCTGGAGTGGCACCCCACTCAGGAATAAGTCCTGCATCAGGGAGATTTCTTCCAAAATCTTCTTCTGGGTATTGTACGGCTTTGGGAGGACCTGGCTGATGGCAGCCCTGTACGGCTCCTTCCTTTCTAGGGAGGCGTGGTAGCAGACCCCGACCGCCAGCACCAAGGACCAGATGACGACGTTTCTGTCACCGCCGCCCTTGGGAGCTTTCCTCTCGGCCAGGTACTTCTCCAGCTCCCTCAGCAGCAGTTGGCTGTGGCTGTAAAACCACTTGAACACCTCCACGCAGCGCTCCACGTCCCGCAGGCTGACGAAGCTGCACTCGTCGTCCCTCTGCCTCATGTACTGCTGGGAGGCGAAGAGCACCTCCGTGACCGTCCTCACCGCGTCCTTGGCCATGGGCAGCTGCTTCGCCACGCGCCGCACGATCTGCTGGATGTACCTCTTCTCCGTGCAGTTGTTGAGCTGCCCGAAGTCCCACACCAGCGGGATCATGCTGGGCGGGAGCGCGTGCACCCGGTACACGAGCTGTCTCAGCGGGATGGATCCCAGCCTCTCCCTGGTGTCGTCGGCTTTGACCCGGTAGCCCAGCCCGGCCAGCTCCAGGCGCTGGATCATCTTGTCCGTGTGCTTCCGGTAGGGATTGCAGGCCGCGATGATCCGCAGGCCAGAGCCGGAGGCCAAAGGCTTCCCCTGCACCGTGCGGTCACACAGAACCTCCTTGATGCAGCTCACGGCCTCTGTCGTGTTGGCTTCATCGAAAAAGAGGACGGTGTCCAACCCGTGCTGCTCCTTGTTGGATTTAGCCAGGGCTTCTGCTTCTCTGATCCTGGCGTAGATCATCTCTGCAGTGGTACCTCCATGAACCTTGACAAGCTTCATGTTCTCCACCTCTATAAAGTTTCTGCGTAACTGGCACAGGAACCTCACCAGCCTGGTTTTCCCACAGCCCGTTTCCCCCATGATGACGACCGGGATGTCGCAGCGGAATCGCATCTCGATGGCCAAGATTTTCAGCACGTTGTCCATGGTGAGCTCGTACGTCTCGTCAGGGTCAAACACCCAGGAGAGCCCCAGCACCATGCACAGCCTCTCAAGCTTCTCCTTGCGGGGCAGCCGATCAAAGGGCACGTTGAAGGGAACCTTCTGCAGTAACAAGCCCTCATACAGCTGGGTAGTCATGATGTCCTTCTTGATGACACTGCCGTTCAGAGGATTGATGGCATCGATGCGATTCCCGGTGCGCTGGAAGTGGAAACCAATGAATGTCATGGACACACGATCCTCATTGAAAAACAGGTAGGGGTGAGGCTCTGACTCCCACTTCTTCCTGATGCGAAATGGAAGCAGATCTTCCTCCGTGACGTTCTCCAGGCAGGAGGATCGTCTTCCCGAGCTCTGGTCGCAAATGCTTAGGGAGGGCGTCGCAAAATCCCGCGCCATTAAAATCATGAAGCCAACCACAAAGTTCTTGAAACCATTCAAAGTGTCCTTGACAAAGGCAGGGTCACAAAACAGAGAAGCTTCGCAGTCTCTCAGCTGGATGTTGAGGAACCAGGTGAAGTTGCGGAGCTCTGCCCAGGAGGGATCCATGACCCCGCAGTGCAGGAGGAAGATCTGCAGACATTCTGCAGGGCTGCCTTCCACCGAGCGCGCCTCGTACCGGAACGTGTCCAGGTCACACTCCTGGTCAAACCTCTTCAGGTACTGGAAGGGTCTCTGGAAGGCCTCACTGCAAAATTCCTCCTCGTCCATTCCCACATACCCAGAACGGTTCCCAAGTGTCTCCAGTTCTAGCACTTCTTTGGGAGACTTGCATGTTATTTTAGGGAACACATCCAAGAAGTGATACTTCTGCCTCGCTGACATCTGGAGAAGAGAAAAAGAAAAGGTCATCACAGGGATGTAGCCTCAATCTTCATCAGCTTAGTTAATCTGTTCTTAACAGTCTCCTTGCCTAAAACCACAGACCTGAGGAACAGGAGCCAGCCTTTTCCCCATGCATCCCTTCTTCCACTCGAAGTGCACCAATGAATCCCACTCCCTCCTACATTTTCCTTCCAGGAACATGAGCCTGGCATCACCTCCAGCCCTTTCTTAGGGCTACTTCAAAGAAAACTAAATCAAAGAAACTGTTGGTATTTATTCCAGTCACTTCTACATTCTGTTCTTACAGCTATATATAAATATTCCCCTACTTTCAAACATGCAAATTAACATGAGGGAGATTAGATTTTGCATTTTTATGTTTCCTACAAATGTTACAGTGGGGGCAGTGAGGCTTGGACTAACAGGCCTTCAGAAATCACCAACCCAAGGAAACCAGACAGGCCTAACTTGCTGTCTGGTGTTAATGTCACTTTGTACAACACCAAGGACACCAGTTTGTTATGGGATACAGCACACCCCCAATGAAACAGTGAACTCCTGTGCTGCATTTACAGTTACAGTCCCTACAACTCACCACAGCTATGCACAAACATGTGCAAAGTGACTGAGAAATTCCCAGAAAAGGAGCATTGCTGGTACGTACAGGTCTGGCTGCTGTCTTTGGCACTGGGGACGCCTCCAGGATTTCAATGATGTACAGATGACACTTCTGCCGTAGCCACATCTTGCCATTATTATCTGTCAGGTACTGCAAAACCAACAGCTTGAAGAGAAACTCTGGAACTCCACGCTGCACCTATCAGAAGAAGAGATACCAAGGCATTTCCTCTTTATTTACCCATCACAACTTCACAGAATCACAGAACAGTTGAGGGTGGGAAGGCTCTCTGCTCAAAGCAGGCCCAGCTAGAACAGGCTGTCCAGGGCCACATTCAGTCAGATATTTAATGGCTCCAAGGTGGAGACTCTACAGCTTCTCTGGGCAACTGTTCCAGAGTTCAATCACCTTGAAGGTGTCTGTGTTACTTACACAATAATGAGAGAACACGTGCTAGGGAAATGGCTGAATGAGAAACAAGAGCTTTAAAGAAACTCCTGCAAGGGTCCATACAGGACTTGTAGGACAAGGCAGCTGTGGGAGGGATGTACTCACTGAGGAGGTGATATCAAAATGGAATATCATGGGCTTTGTCTGGTGTTCTCTCTTCAGAAAAGGCAGGAGAGATTTTAGCACTTTATCTTCATCCACTTCTGGTTCAATCAGTCTGACGGTCTTCAGAAGTTCTGTGCAGTCAGGCTGCCCTTCTTGCAGCTTCTCATGCAGCCTCTTCACGTACAGAGATTTCCCTGTTATTAAAAACACCACAAGAATTAAAGCCATCAATATCAGACAGATCACATTAAGAGCATAATAGAAGGAAATAAAATGTTTAAGTTCCCCATGCCCTAAAATCTCTGAATCTTACTAAAAGGCATTCCAGAAGAAAGTCTAAACCTGGTTTGAGCAGCTGGAGCCTGGAATCCAACACATTGCTCTTGTTATCTATATGGCTTGTTTTCCTTCCACTGCCTGAGAGAAGCTTTACTCTTTACTAAGACTTTATTCTATTTTGTGCTTGTTTCTAAAGTCAAAACAGGGGACAAGGTGACTTCCAGCTTTCACCTCACTGCACTGACCGGTCTGAATTGCTCTTTTTGACCAAGATACTTACAGCTTGGACACAAAACCTGGCAAGGTAAACCCCACCCTGGTTTAGAACTCTCAGCAGAGCCCACTGTGCACATGCCACCTTACCCATGCCAGCTCTCTTGGAGGACACAATCCCAACACACATGTGCTCCTTGAAGACGGCCGCAGCCGAGCCAGAGGGCTGAGCCACTCGGAAGTGGTGCTGCAGGTACTGCTGGATCTCAGCCTGTGACCTCTGGGGAATCATGTGCACCTTGCAGTGGCTGAAGGCAGAGGGGAGGTAGCTGTTCTCCCGCTCGCAGTTGCACAGGATGATGAGCCTGTAGGAGCTGCTGTAGCACTGCAGTTGTTTGAACAGCTCCTCTGCCCTGCAGCTGACGTCGTAGCTCAGCTCATCTGCGTAGAGCATGGTGTAAATCTTGCCTCCCCTCCGGCAGGGGATGAGGCACCTGTGCAGGAACAGCTCCACCTGCTCTGCACTGGTCTGGGGCGTGCACAGCAGCACCTCGTCGAAGGTGGGGAGGGGCTGCTTGGGGCTGTTCATGTAAATGGCCAGGGCAGAGGTGAGCACCTCGGAGTGAGGGCAGGTGATGAGGTTGGGCTGGCCCACAGAGAGCAGGTCCTGAGGGAACTCTCTGGTGACACATTCCCTGCCCATGCTGGCCAGGTTCTTCAGCCACACGCCCAGTGTGTCAATGTCCAAGCAGTTGGGGAGGAAGGAGACCATGTTGCTCATGAAGCAATCCCAGATGTGCTCCAGGCAGGCACTCAGGTCCTTCTCCCCATCCAGCACCAGTTTGAAGTCAGAAACAGCCTTCGTGGAGCTGGGAGGCCCCTGGCTCCTGAGGGCTGCAAGGATGTCCTGCTCAGTGAAGTTGTGGTTGAGGAAGGAGAGCATCATGAGGGCAGCCTGGCTGGGGCTGCCCTGGCCCAGCTCCCAGCACAGGTACACCAGCTGCTCCGTGCTGTAGTAGTTCAGGTAGAAATGCTCACGTCGCTTGGCATTCATGAAGCTTTTCCAGCTCGCCAGAATACTCTCCATGGTCTTACAGAGGGCTGGGAGCACAGCTGCCATATCCCCTTGCGCTTCCAGCACAGGGATGAGGCCCAGGGAGAAGTCTATATGAACACAGAATTCTGTGTCAGGTGAACAACACACCCGGGCGAGCCAGGAGCGGAAAAGCATGTTCCCAGCTGAGTAAAGGTCTATAAAGGCCTGGGCAAGTCTCTGGACATTGGAAAAGACCTGTGTGAGGACAGAGGAGAGAGAAACAAGCTGATTTACACGTTTCAGCCATGAAACCACTGGAAGGACATTCAATGAAGAGCAAGTCTTTAGTCCCAAGGTGTGTCAGGCCTTGTACAGCAACTACAGACTCTCTGTGACTTTTTAACAGCAGCATCTGCAGGAAACCAGTAAGGAACTCCCAGCTTGCTACAAAAGCACAGTGATGCTGCCAGCCAGGACAATCCCCAGTACAGCCAGGGGATAAGGCCACCAGCTCACTGTTCTGTCTGCAGCTTAGTTCCACCTTAGCAAGGAACCAAAGGCAGGAACACCCATGTGCCTGTGACAACCACCCCCAGCAATTCCACTGTCAACCACAGCCTTAAAAGCTTATACTCAGGGGGAAAACCAGCCCCGGCCCCAACACCAGTAACCCCTTGGGTTTGGAATCTGACCTCAGAGAACCTCTCCACCTCCAGGCCTTGCTCTCCCTTGACCGACATGAGCATCAGTTTGTTCTGCAGCTCGTGGAGCTCTGCCAGCGGGCACTTCCGGGAGTCCTTGGCCTCCCCCGAGCTCCCCGGGAGGGTGAAGCTCAGGACAGTGTCCAGGGAGACCTGCCAGAGCAGGGGTTGTCAGTGTGGCTGGGGCTGAGGCTCTGCCCGAGGCCAGGGGAGCACTGGGGCAGCAGCCCCCAGGCAGGAGGGGCAGCGGGAGCTGAGTGACCTCAAACTCACCTTCTGGCCATCAGTTGGTGCCCTCAGCACATAGAAGCCTCTGCTGTTGAAGGCAGCTGCCAGGGACAGCGAGGACAGCTCCACGGAGCCATGGGTGTCCTTCACTGCCTTCAGCCACTCCAGGTTCCGAGCCGAGGCGCGCTGTGGGGAGAGGAGACACAGCACTGTCCTGACTGCTCTGACATCTGGCATCTCTGGCTTACACCTGACCAGGACAAACAGCTTGGGCTGGCACAAGTTTCGTGATGGGGAAGGAAGAAAGGAATGAATACTGGCTTCAGCCTGCTCTTTCTGCACAGCTCTTCCTTACCCACTCCATGGGAGGCTGAACAGAGCCCACAGTGCTCCAACACCTCTTGCTACAGAAGCAGACCCTGCTGCAAACGGATAAGAGTTCCCAGGCATCTGCCTCCCCTCTTTCACACCATCAAACTTGCACAAGCAAAGGTACACCACATCACACTGGAAAGCCTCGCAGTGCCCGGGAGAAACCTGTGCTACCCCAGTTACAGCTGCTGCAGTGAATTTTTGTGGCATAGGAAAACATCAGATGTTCTTCCTCCAATAACAAGAGCCACAGTGATGTCCCCACACAGGTGCCATTTGCCCAGTGCAGCCCAACTTCCAGTCACTCCCGGAAGGCAGAAATGCAGGAGGATGCAGAGGCCCTGCTCCAGCAGAACTCACCAGTTTCTCGGGGAGGGTCTCATCGCTGTCCAGGGCTCGCCACAGCTTGTGCAAGCAGTTCATGAAGTCCTGGAAGCCCGAGTCCTGGTGGAGCTCGTAGAGCAGGGAGGAGTAGCCATGCACAGCGTCATGGAAACAGGCCACACGGTCCACATCCATGTCATTCTCCCCCGCCGAGATGGAGGCCAGGTCAACAAACACCTTCAGCTCATTTATGCCTGAAACGAGGCAACACAGCAGTGAGCAACACCAGAGGCAGCTTGGACACCACCCCTCATCACCACCTTCTACAGGAAATGCAGGAAGAATGCTTTGAACAGCAGTTCCTGTGCAACTGCCCTCTCCCCATCAGCTTTCCCAGGTCAGCCATCCACCCATCCATCCATGGATCCCCAGCCAGGATGGGAGCAGTGTCTGGGGGGTGTGTGCAGCTGAGGGTGTCTGCACAGGTCAGACAGCTCAGCTGGCAGACACACAACTCCATCCTCTGAAACAACAGGTCTGAACTGAGCAGCAGCAGCTGCTGAAGCCCTCCAGGCCCAGTCCAGCTCCCAGCAGGGTGGTCACCATGTGCTGCACCAGCCCACAGTCCGTGGGCACATTTAAAAGGTCCTCATAGCACATTCCACACCAAAGCCAATCAGAGATATAACTCTCAACACCAGAAGCTGCCAAGGCACAAAATAGATGGGTCAGGGCTTCAGTGTTCCTTCTGCCCCCACACAAGCTGCCATCCCTTCTAGTACTCTCTGTCTAATTCCTGGATGAGCAGCACACACCTGACAGTGCATCTTTGACCCAGCAGACAAACTCCTTCTGCTGGGCCAGCTCCCTCAGACAGCCACGGCGGGGCACAGTGATACACTGCAGCAGGTCCTTGGCTTGCACGAGCTCAGGGCTGATGGAATCCAGCTTCTGGGTCTTGGAGGGTTCAAGATTTTCTGTCTGGAAAGCAAGAGGTGCAAATACACACTGAGTCTGAAACTGGGAAATGCCACTGGTTCTGCAGCAGGGAAAGGAAAGCCCTCTGCAAAGCCACAGCCCAACAGAGCATTCTCTCTTTAAGGAATGACTACACAAAAGCACTTGGAACATCTGAATTTTACCTCAAATAAGCATTTTGGGACAAGGAATGGCTCTTTACAGACTGGGGTAGACTTGTGGGAAGGCTCAAATTTAGCCAACACACTGACGGTACAGAGCCACAGTCAGGGATACTTACTATATGCAACAAGTTTTCCAGGATACTGAAGTCACCAGAGAGGCCTAAACACTCTTTGACACGGGCAATGGTCTTGGCAGTAGCAAAGGCTAAATGCATTTCATGGTACTGCTGGATCTGCTGGACTCGCTGGTCAACCCAGCCTCTGTCTTCTGCAGGCCGCAGCTCACAGATGGTGTTCAGCTCTGCTCTGAGAGGCTCAGGACGATCTGTGAATTTCTGGAAAATTCTATCAACTGCAGAAAGTGTGAGACTTCCTGACCTGAGATCATAATACAGCGTTTCATAGCTGTCAAAGCAAGGGCAGATCACACTGTTCAAAACATCACTAAGGTACAGCTCAGGAACAGTCTCGTCCTCATCCTCCTCTGGACTGTCACACGGATACTTCTGTCTTGCCTTCTTTGCTGCTTCTTCCCAGAACTGCCAGAAGACCCAGCTGTCCTTTAAAGAATGCATTTTGTGGACAAACTCTTTCAGCTCTGGGCTCAGGCTGTAGAAGGCCTGCAGGGGCCTCTTTCCCATCATAACAACTTCATTCAGTTTTTTTGAGAGAACATCTTCTGAGTATTGAGATTTCAGTTGATCTACATTCACTGTAAACCAGAGACAGGTCAGAGGGAGGTCACGTGGTGCAGCCTGGCTCCAGCTCACTTCATCCCATCCCCCAAGCCACAAAATGCTACCAGGCAGGTGGACCCCTCTAAGTGTCATTTGATGCACAAGCACTCACTTGATCCCCCCAGTGCTCTGGGTTTACTTCCCCCACCCATCCTCACCCTCACTTTGGGGCTTAGAATCAAACCTGTTCCCAAAGCCAAGAGATTCTCAAGGAAAATACTGTTTCCTGGAGTTGCCACTTTCAGACTGCTGCCCCAGGACCCTACCTCTCACAGAGTCCTGCACCCTCCAGCACATGTTCAGGAAGGTTCCTATTGCTCTTCTCTCTCTTCTGAGCTGTGTGACTTCTTCTTGCCTCAACTCCAGAAGTTCTTCAAAGTTTCTCTGGAGCAGTTTCCTTTTCTCGCTTGGCTGTTGCTGGTGCTCTGAAAGAAAACTCACCTGTAGTCACAAAGCAGACACTTCCCAGGCCCTGCACCCTGACTCAGGTTGGGAACTGCAGAGTCACAAACCCTGCAGTGACAACACAAACTGGAGCTGGGAGCTTCATGCCCAGGCCAAGGGACAGCACTCCAAACTGCTGGAGCACCTCCTGAGCCTTTCTAACCCCTGCAGCCCCTCCTGAGCAGGCCAGCATCACTACAATGATGCTCCCAGGCAACCATGCCCCCTTTGAACCCATCTCTTACGTGTCTCCCAAATGCACATGAACTGGTGCTGGTGCTGGAAAATCTCCACCAGGTGTTTCACAAGGATGCGGCCGCTGTGGATGTCATCGGTGACACTCGTAAGCACTGAGTTTGCTGTGCCCATGACATCCTTTGCTTCATCTGTAAGTCTGTCCAGAAGCTTCCTGTTTGCTCCTGTTCCAGAAACAAAGCATGTCATGTTTCCCAAAAACCAGGCAGAATCAGGAACCTTTCCACGCCATGGCACAGAGTCCTTCCATTTCTTACTGAACCCCTACCCAAGAGCCTGTGGACTCACACCACCCTCCAACCCCTCATGTCTTTCTGAACAAAACCAGGATCTCAGGACAGCAATTTGGAAACCTTCCATGGAAAGTCCAGACCCAAACACTGTGGGGCAAACAAAAGCCATTTGGATCCCTTCACCTGGCCAACTCTTTGGAGTTTTTGTGTGCCAGTAACTTGTGAGAATGGTCCACAAACCCTGAGGAAGCTGCAGTGGATTACAAGAGGAACAGTGGCTCCCTCTACCTTGGCCTTCCCTCTCCAAACCCTGAGTAGTTCAAGCTTTGAGATAGGGTCTAAAACAAGTGCAGGACAATTTCTCTCTGCTGCTCTGTGCAGTGGCAGCAGTGAGGCAGAGAAAAGCTTCTCAGGGCCTCCTAAAACCCAACTACAGACCTACCATTAAAGCTGAAGATGTGCTTGGTGTCAGGCCACGTGAGCAGGTGGTGCAGAATCTTATCAAAATCCTCCTCAGACTGCCCAGTCTTGACTGGCCATGACTTCACCATGACAGCAGACACGAGCTGGCTGAACTTGCCCATGTTGTAGGCAGAGATCTGCTCCAGGAGATTGTTCTCTGTCTGCCAGGGCACACAGAGAGGGCAGGGATGGGTCAGACTCTGGGGTCCCACTGTGTCTGTGTCTCAGAACTGGCACTGACACCACAGAGTCACCTCCAGTGCTGATATATATTCCAAACCAGCCCTGTGACACAACTGACACCAGAGATCGCGGTGGAAACACATTACAAATGTTCCTCACAGACCTCATTTCCTATTGATATTTTTTGTTGTTGGTTTAACAAACAATCCACAGCAACTCAAGCAACATCCACCTCCCCTTCCACCACAAGGCACATCCCTGTGCAAAAGAACTGCTGTGAAATTCCACTTTTCTTTCTCCTCCCTTCCCTGCCTTTCCTTTCCCCTACCAGGGCACACACAATACCTGGCAAGCTGCAGGTACAGCCTCTGTGGCACAGTTCTGGAAGCAGCAGCTGATGGAGGAGTCCACCCGTGTGATTTCATAGTACTGACAACAGTACACCAAGATTTGGTTCACTGGAGGCTCCTAAAGGGCAAAAGGGAGATTTCTCATCAACCCAAAGTGTTTCTCCTGGCAGCATGAAGCAGTGCTGCTATCAAGACAGTAAAAGGAACCTGAGCATCAGCCCACTTCTAAGGGCCTGGAAGAGAGACTAAACAAATAAATGCTTGGAAAATATTTTAATGATTTCCAACTAAAGTGTGTGATTAGTTAACATCCACCTCTCCAAGCCAAGCTCACAGCAGAAAATATTTATTTCCTAACTTCACCGTGAAAATCCATGGCTTACAGAAATGTGTAACTACTGTAGGAAGGAGATGAGGAGATATACAGGGTCAGTTTGGAAGAGACTTACAGATGTGGGTGTGCATTTGGGAGCAATGGGAACAGCACCATTTCTGCACAAGGAATGAAAAGAGAAGCATCAGCTTGGCTTCTCTGGGCCCTTGGGCCTTGACTTTGCACTTGCTGGTTCTTAAAACTACAGAGGTGACAATTGCTAAGAATGTGGATTTCCTCTGAAGCACCAGGCCCTGCAGCCAGGCCACTGACCAAGATTACAGCGTGGGACATGGCCATGGCCAACTGCTGAGCCTCCAGAACCTGGTTTGTAACAGCCATGGCAATTGTTATGGCCAAAGGCAGCGTGTTTGCACGTGCTCCTGCTCCAAGCACAGCACAGGTCACTCCATCTGCTCTGCACCACCAGCCAAGACTGCCTGGAGTCTCCCCTACCTGCTGGATTCTGTTCTTCAGATCTGAAAGTAAAGTCTTCCTCCACATCTGGGTGAACTGCTTATCTGGAAAGCTGATACCCATAAACTTATTCCAGGCCTGCAAGGGACAAGCAAACAAACCCAAACCACTAAGTGCTTAGATTTAATAGAGAAAGGAAATTAAAAGAACAACATAGAAGAGATGCCCCACACGCCTCAGACAGTCTGCAGCCCTTCCAGATGTTTCCATCTGAGGAAAAGGAACATTCCCAGAGCTGCAAAAGGCAGCTTTTAAGCCCAAACAGTGTGTAAGTGTCTCAGCTGCTGAAGGAGACATTTGGATGAGCCATTTCCACCCTGCTGCTGGAAACTGTCCCAGGGAGGGCTGGGAGCAGCAGCTCAGACTGGCAGGGCTGCTCTGAGCTTTGCCTGCTGGAAGGCCTGAGGACAACCAGTGGGACACACTGGGAGCAAGGCAGCACCAAGGGGCAGCTCCTCACCCCAGCAGTGCCTTTAGGAACAGCCAAGGAAGAGCAGAGCTGAGGCGAGCTTCAAACACTGCCCATCCCCACCCCATTCCTTACCCAGCCACAGCTACAGAGCCCAGCAAAGAGCCAGGAGACTCAAGACCCTGGCTAAGCTACAGTAAAGTCCTTTTTAATTGAAATTATCAGAAGATGACAAACCCAAAGCTCAGCAGTGGAAGAGAAGATCACGTGGTCCTTGTCCTTCGCCAGGAACTTGTGTTGTAAAACATTTCTGAACCAGGTTCGAGCTTCCCTCAGAGCTCCATCGAGCAACTCTGCCATTGGAACTTCCTGCACAGCATCTCCTGGAACCTGCCCCACACGCAGGGGAAGGCAACAAAACAAACACAGTTCAAGCAGGACAGCAACAGACAACTGATTTAAATCACTGTTTCTAAAGAAAAGGCCCAAAAGCATCCAGAACACACACAGTGCCCAGCAACAGACCCAGCACTGCTTGAATAAAGAGCAGAGAGAGGCTGGGAAAGTGCAGTGCTTACAGGCAGGTTGTGCTTGAGCTTGTTCCAGGAAGTAAAGACAACAAATGTTTAAGGGGAAACAAATCCAGACTTAAAACAAAGCTTATCACAGCAAACCTGAGCATCTGACCTTATTTTCACTAAGAACCAAACTCATTAGGTGACTCCACAACACTCTGGAAGTACCAGAGTCTTGCTTAGAGTGTGAAATTCTTCAAATTGAGTCTGGATCTGAACTAAACCCAGTCTGTTGTACCACACTTGTGATATTTCTGGGTACCTTGCCTGTATCAAGCCAAGAGTTCCTTGGTACTCACTGCTGGAGGCCGAAGCTGGGCAACCTTGCCAATCAGGGTGGCAGCAGTGGCAGGGATCAGGAACAACCCCACTGTCCTCGTAGCCTTGCAGAGCTTCTCGTGCAGCCTGAGGCAGCAGGACAAGCAGCACTGCCAAGAACCAGCCCCCAGAGCACTGCAGGGCAGCAACACAGAGGGAGAGTTAATTTTCTGCTCCGAGGAAAAATAAAAAACTAAAAGAAAAGTAAAAACCCAAATTCAACACGGTGTGGCAGCTGCCTTCCTCAGATGGATTTTAAAAATGGGATAGAACTCCAGGATTCTTTTCTCCACAGAGATTTCAAGGCATACAAGCATGACCCCAGCCCTGGTGCAGATGCAGACAATGCTCTCACAAAGGTGCACTGCACTTACCTAGCTGGGGCCTCATCCAAGGCACACAGCACTGTTTTTAGAAGCTTCTCTACCACCTGAGAATGGAAAGACAAAAATATGACTGTGGAAGAAATTTTACAGACCGATTTCTGATCAGCTGAGGAGGAACTCACTATTCTTTCGCATCTTCACCAACATTTTTATAAATACACTGTAAAATAGCAGAACTTATTTACTGGATGTCAGAGCCAATACCTGGGCAACTTTTATATGCACAAACCCAACCTATACTTCTTACAATTTGGAGGTTTCAAATCTATTATTAGTTGCAAGGTCCTACTCCTGCTGTCCTCACACAATTACAAGAGTTTTCACAACAGCAGGACAATCTGCCAAACCAGCAGCCCCTTGCCCAACCCTGCTGTGCACAAAAACCAGTTCGGGTACACATCTGAGGAGGTTAAGATTAAAACATTTGCCATCACTAACCAAGAGCAAATCTAGCTAAGAACACCCTCCTCTCATCAATGCCAACACCACTTTTTGCTGCAGCTACACCCCCAACTCTCCCCCTGAGGAGTGTCTGTCTTCAGAGCAACTATTTTTGCTCTTAGCTAGGTTTGAATCTCTTTGTGCTGTCACCTGCTGCCAGCCCCAGTGCCCTCAGTGGTGGTCAGTTCTGCCAAAAGACACCCAGGAGCCCAGTTTGAGCCTTCCTCCCAGAGCTGGGTAAAGCTGCCAGAAGACAAACCTCACAGCTAGTCCACAAGAGCTGAACATTCTCCCATCTGTACGAAACACCTTGAAGAGTAACTAAGAGGTCACTGGAGAAGTCTCTTATGAACTCAGCCAGGCTCTCCAGGGGCAGCACACAGAGCCAGGACTTGACCAGAGTCACATCTAATTTCATCAAGTACTTCTTTTCTCTCATTCGTTTCAGCAGGGTCACTCTGGAGGGGAGACAAAACAAAATCTTCAGGATTCCAAGGTTCAAAAGGCTGTGAGCTTGTGCAGCCCACAGAGGTGTCTCCTCCTCGTTCCTGTGCTTTTGTCACTGCAGCTGAGGATCAGTGGGAGTCCCCAGAGCAGAGCCAAACCACTGAGCACAAGCACTCAGGGCAAATAAACTCTGGGTCTTGCTCAGACCCTACACAACACGAGCAGCTTCAGCTCCCACCTGCTCCCTGGCTGGCAGAACTGGGGGGTTTGTGTTCCAGGGGTCACTCAGTGACCTCTGAGCCACCAGTGTGGCTGTGCCCAAACAGCCCAAACATCCTCCCTCAACACGCTACATTTCATACTCTTTAAAAAGGAGGGAGGGAAAAACAAAAAAAAAAAGAGACAAGGAGGGCATTGGGTGTAACTGGGAGCTCTGGAAAACTCACCCATCTTGCTTCCTCCTGGTTTCAGCAAATGGAAGCCCCTCCAGCCCTGCCCAGACATCCTCCTCCACCAGCTCGTGCCCCTGCTGCAGGGGAGCAGAAAAGAAATGCAGAAGGGGAAGGATCCACACCCACTGGTCTACGTCACACTCAATGCACCTCTGGCACAAGTTTGTCAGGTCAACCTTCAAGCTAAATAAAAAAACAAAACAAACACACTGAGTGAAAGAACAGCTTTATCGTGGCCTTGAGAATGCCCTAGGGGTATGGGAGGCTATGTTTCAATCTCCTCATTTACCTTCAATTAACCTCTGATCATTATTTTAGCTCCATCTACTCTTCATTGCAGTGTACCTGTCCTGGTTTAAGACCCTGAGCTGTGATGTTACTGAATCTCTCTGCACAGACCTTGCTGCTGGAGCACTGGGAAGACCCAACCCTTTATCTACAGCCTCCCCATGAGCTCCCCCAGCCCTGTGACACCCACACAGAGAAGGACTCCAGAAAGAAATGCAATGGCTGCAGCTGTGTGAGTGAAGAACTCCAAATCCAGCCAGGTAAGCAGTCAGATTACAACCTGGTGAACTGGCACTCCAGGGGAAAACCAACCAAGAAGTGTGGAATGATGCACTGCAACCTTGCCTGGATGTCAACCCTGCTTCAAGCAGGAGGCTGGAACTGAGACCTCCAAAGATACCTTCAAATGTAACTTTTTCTCTGGTTCTCTGGCAGTAGAGAGCTGGATTCCTGTTGTTTTATCAAAGGGTGCTACACCTGAGCAACACCAGCCCAGCCAGTCAGAAGGTTCATGGAGCACTTACTTGGTAACTCCTGCAAAAGCCTGTTTGATGTGATGAATCTCATTCTGGACAACCTGTGGTGACACATGATCCAAGCACAAGAGGCTACACAGGTCAGCCAGGTCACTTTTAGGTGCTGGGAGTGAATGGTTCTCAAGTACCCCAAGAATGGTGAGCCCCAGAGCCAGTTTGCTTTGGATGACTTTGTTCTCTGCAGCTGCTTCTGGTTCAAGGAAAGGGTGGGCTATTTTCTTCATGTATTTTAGCAGCAAATCATTCACCTGGGACAAAGAAGAGAAGAAACAAACCAAGCACAGCATTAATCTTTCTCTTCTGAAGCCTTTTTCTTCTGCCAGTTCCAGCAAGGCCACGGGACAGGAAGGAGCAGCCCCAACAACCAAAAAATACAATGTGGCATTTCTGTCACATTTCCTGATTATGTCAAGAAGGAAATTTTCGATTCCAGAAGCCCTGCTGGCATCACTGCTTAGAACAGGATCAGGAGCTTCTCCCAAAAAGCAGGCAGGTTTGGAGCAAGAGATGAGTGCAGAGAAGTTAGTGACAGAACAACTGGCAGCAAAACTTAATGGCAAGGCTTAGGAAATTAATACCCAGACACAAAACCCACTGAGGTATGAAGTCACCACATCACAGCTCTGCTGCTGACCCACACGGGGTCCCAGAACCACACCAAGGTGCACAGGTTGACTGAAGCCCCCAAGGCAGCAGTGACAGTCACCCCAGAAGGATCCCCACTGCTTCTGTACCTGAACTTTGGCCGAAGAGCAAAATTAACCCAGCGAGGTCAACAGCAAAATTAAAGTTTGGGTTCAGTAAGGGAATGTTTTCTGTCTCTGTGCAAGAGAAGGGATTACCTGCTCTGTGCCAAACTTCAACTCTAACCATGGCATTGCCTTGCCATCAAACACCCGCTGGGCTACTGCAACGTAATGGAACTGCTTCAGCTGGCAGAAGAAATTCCTCAGATTATCAGGACTCCACGTTCCAAGGACGCTGAAGATCCTTTCTATCATAATATTGGCAGCTATTTTCTTCCCTTCCACCACCTTGTTTTTATCAAAAGGAAGCACCTTTTTGAGTTTAGCAAAGGAAGGCTTTGCACACACGATGTCATCGTACTGGTGCCACTCTGCAACAGCAACACAGGGAGAACACAGGAAAATAACCATTGCAATCAGGTGCCTTCTCCCTTCCAGCTGCCACAGCAACACCCCCAGCAGCCCACTGAGCCCACAGCTTCAGGCAGGGCTGTCTGGCAGGAATGCTGGGCCATAGGACAGCAGGGATCACCCCAAGCAGCCAGCAGAGCTCACCTCCATTGTTGAGAAAGGCCTTGTTTATCATTAAGCAGCGATTCACATGCTGATTGGATTCTGATTTCTTGTAAATGAACTCATATTCCCCCTTCCCACAGGTCACCCAGTACTTGTAAGGAATGTATTGATCCAGGATTTCTTTGCTGAGAGTTACAGCACCTTCAATGAGGTATCCATGTTCTCCCAGATGCCTTGGAAACACAAACACAGCAAAGGTAGGCAAAGGACACGTTAGCTGATCTACAGACCTCCTTTTCCATGCATTCCTCCTGTTCTCAGTTTTTAATACGCAGGGTGACTGCTCTTTCAGAAGAACATTTTAGAACAGTTTTCTCCACTGTGAAACCCTCTGCTGCAAGCCCCACCTGCGGGCACAGAGCCACACCTTGCAGAGCAGCTGAGGCCCCAGAGGGACCCCGTTCCCAGAGCAGGATTACTCACTGAGTGCAGTTCAGCTCACAGATGTTGTCACTCCAGTCGGCGTAGGAAGGAATGCCCTCAGCCCTGATGAACACTTTATGGGTCTCGGGGTTGAGCTTGAAGTCTTTGGATAATATTGCATGGAAATACACTCTAACACCCTCATTGCGGCTCACAGAACTGCAGGAAAGAGTTGGAAGGGAAATAGAGAGGATTCTGTTGGGGTTTTTTAATTGCACAAATCACTGTAGACCTCAAATCAGACTCGAACCACCAGCTGAGTGGCTGCAAGACCCATGAACTCTGGCAGCAGTTCACTCAGACTGATGTTTGTGCAAAGCCCAGTGCAGAAAGGAAAAATGGGCTCCTAAAGGTAGCAGGAGATGCTCTGGCCCAGCAGAGTCACCTGGTAGGGCTACACTTTTGACCCCTTCCAGCTCATACACATTAAGCAAAACATCAGAGCAGCTCTTCATACTATTCACCTAAAGCGTTGTGTGTGTGAAGCACATGGTGCTCCTCAGAGCAAGAAATAAGAGAATAATCTCTTTTTTTATCCATCAGATGCTCAAGCAGGTTCAACACATCACCCAGGACATCACCTATGCTGCAGCTCCCATCCAACAGTGGTTCTGTCATGCACAACCACTTCACCTCAGTTTCAAGACAATTCCACCTCCACAGGTCCAAGGTATGTACTGACCCAATCCCAGCACCTCAATCTGGAGTCCTGAGTCCTCCTCACAGCAGCTCCTGTGAACAATGCTGGGAGCAGCAGGGCTGTTCTCACCTTTGTTTAATCTTTACCACAGGTTTCTGGTTCGTTTCTTCCTTTGTGTTCTTGGGGCTGTCTGCTGCAGCCACAGCACCCTCCTTTCTGGCAGCCTCAGCTCCTTGGCTCAGACTTGTCTTCTCACTCACTTTAGGCACTTTCCCACCTGGGGTCTGATTTTTCTCTTTTGTGTTTGTGTTCTGCAACAGGGAGACAAACAATGTCCAATGAAACAGGAGACTCTGGAAGCACAACATCTCCTCCTGGTGTGTCAGTGATTGAGAGATGGGACTCCTGGTGCGAGCAAGAAGCCATTTATTGTTTCTACAACTTAGTTTATATTACTCTTACAGCTTTAGGTAAAATTTTTCACTGCTAAGCAATAACCACATTATTAATGTTTCTTAGCTACACTGCTTAACCACAGTTTTGCACCCACAGTCTTGCATGACTTCCTTTAAACGATACACAATTTCCTTTTTGCTTCCTCCCTTACATTTCTGTTTGATGCTCCCAGGGCTTCTGACCCACCAGAGTCTGGGCTAGAACTGACACCCAGGAGAACAGAACTCAAATAAGAGCCTCCCCATAGTCTTCCCCAATTCATCCCTGCATCCCTGGGCTAGTGCTTCTCAGCCTCACTGACAGCATGAGCAAGTCACACTAGCAAAGGGAAGCTGTGCCCACTGGAACACTCACCAGAGCTCACTCACACTCACCTTGACAGTGGAGCTGTTCCCCTTCTGCTTGGGCTCCTTCCCAGCCTGCGGGCTCTGAGCCCCAGGGGAGGCTTTGGTCTCAGCTTTGCTTTGGGGGGCTCCCTTGGCAGGAGGCAGCCCAGAGGGACTCGCTCCCTGCCCTGCTGCCTGCAGCTCCTTGCTGCTGCCCCGGGCCTGGGAACCTGCTGTGGCTGCTGGCAGCTGGCCAGGGGCACCACTGCCCTGTTCCACATCAGCCCTGGCTGTTCCTCCGTGCTCCGGGGTTGTTCCATCCCCCACCTTGTCCCCTGGGGCTGCGGCCCTGGTAGCCGGGGCAGGAGGGTGGATTTCTTGAGGAACAACACACGTGGTTTGAGCTGGTGCTGTGCTTTGAGGAGGCAGGGAGTCCTGTTCCCCAGAGATGGACGTATGTTTCTCTGCTTTACTCTTCTTCCCTTTCTATTTAAAAAAGAAAAACAAAGACCACAATGTCTGTTTATTCATTGCCAAAGGGAAACTCTTTGTCGGCTCCTCCACTGCAGCAAGTACCGGCATCTTCCTGCTACACGGGGCTAACAGAGAACCATCAGGAAGAGGAGGGACAAGACCAGCCAGTGAAATGCAAATAGCTCTTGAGAACTGTGTAGGTTTAATATCCAAGACTTGCTCAGCAGGAGCACAGAGCAGCGGTGCAGTGTCTAAACTGACTCATGTAATTTGTGGTTTTCCCCGTGGCACAGCAGCGTCAGCAAACACAGCCAGCTGCTCCTGGAGGAAGCCAGGCAGCAGCTCCCCGACGTGGCCAAAGGGATGAGGGGGATGCAGCCTGGCCTCCTCACTTCACACAAGAGAGCAACAAGTCACAGCTGCTCCCCAGCACCCAGCAGAACCTCACCTTGTCCAGCAGAGGAGCCACCCCAGCGGAGTCGCCAGCCCCACGCTGAGCCGAGGGCTCTGCGCTGTCCCCTGGAGCTGTGACATCCTCCAGCAGCGAGGATCCCTCCTCCTGCTGTGTCTCAGCAGAGTTGGGAGATCCACCTGCAGTGTCTGAGGTGTTGGGCAGAGCTCTTGCTCTGTCCATCAGTGACTCGCTCTCTGTCTCCTTTGTCTCAGTGGTGGAAGAAGGCCCAGCAGCACCTTCTCCCTTCACCTCTTCCTCTGCATCTGGGACTGGAGGGACCTGCACCTCTCTCCTCTCTGCAAAGGAGGGAAATTAATCGTTAAACTGGAAACTCACCCCCCAGTGGAGTCACAGGATGGTTTGGGTTGGAAGGGACTTTAAAGCCCATCTTGTTCCACCCCTGCCACAGGCAGGGGCACCTTGCACTGGACCAGGTCACTTCAAGTCCCTGGATGGGGGACAGAATCAGAAAAAAAGGTAAAACTTGTGGGTTGAGATAACCACAGTTTAATAGGACAGAAGAGAAAAGGAAAATTACAATAACCATAAGGGAATATCCAAAGCAAGTGATGCACAGGGTGCTTGCTCACCACCCACTGAGCAGTGGCCATCAGCCCTCACCCAAATGCCCCCAGTGCTTCCTTCAGCACCATGCCCTGTGCTCTGCAGCATCCCTCTGGGCACTGGGGCAGCTCTCCTGGCTCTGCCCCCTCCCAGCTCCTCGCTGCCCGGGAGCCTGACAAGTCCTTGGCTTAGTGTAAGCACTGCTCAGCAGCAGCTGAGCCTTCAGGCTGTTATCAACAGGAGCCTCATCCTGAACCCAAACACAGCTCTGAAACAGCTCCTGGGAACAACAGACTGTCCCAGCCATGAACACACAGGAGCTGTTTGTTGTTCCCTGTTCATCTCCCACCAGCAATGCCACCACTCTCCCTGTACAGCCCCCTACCCCCTCCAAGGCCCTGCTAGATGCAGAATAATGAAGGAACCACAGCACCGAGGTAGAGCTCCGTTCCTGCCCCTCCTGCAGACATGAACGCAGCAGCAGTGCTGGCAGCCAGCTGCCTGTGCCAGTGCCTGGAGCCCAGGATAAGCAGGGGCAGGACAGTGGCACCTCCCAGCTGGCACAGCCTTCTGGGGTGGCACTGTGACCGCTCCTACTCAGCTGAGACCTTTCCAGGAAGGCAGAGGAAACTCCCTTTTTATCTTCACAGCTCTATCCAGTCCTTAAAAAACCTGTGGAAGGGCAGCTGCAGGCCCAGTCAGGCAGCAGAGCAGATCTCTGCCTTCTGCAGGGGTTTCACAGGCTCCACCACACTGCCTCTACCCCAGTTCTGAGAGCAAAAACTTTGAACCTCAGCTACTTTGGATGTTCTTCCTACAGCATTTCAGAGCTGGAGATCCCAGATTTGTTACCCTGCCATGCTGGACTGCAGAAGGATTTGCTAAGAACTGACCCTGTTGGGACTGCAGCAGCTTGATTCTGATTTTGTGTGTTTTTCCAGGATCCCATTCACCCTGCCAACAAATCAAAAGCTATTCTGGTGGCCCAGGTAATTCGGTGTTAAACAATTAAAGAAAACAGGATACATTTCCCCCAGCATAATCGTGTTGTGCACTTGATTCTGCCTCTGTTCAGCAAGGCAGAATTAGTGTGTTTTCAGAAACAATTCAGGGCTGAGTTCTAAATCTAACAAGGTATGAATTGGAAATTCTGTGTCAAGGACTCAACCGGTATTTTAACATAAAAAACAGCACTACTTCATTGGCAAAACAGAAACTAGTTCAACACTGGAGACCCAAGGGTGGAGACTGTGTGTGGGATGTGTCACCAACTGAATCACTTTGACAGTCACTGCAAAGTGAAGAAAACTGTCTCTGGTCAGGAATGCCAGGGGAGGTTGAGATGAGAGATTGGGAGGGGAGTTTGGGACGAGAGCAGCGTGGAATGACCCGGGCACAGCAGAGCAGAGCCACACGGGCACCAGAGGTGACACGGGGAGCAGCCTCTGGTCAGTGTGAGCCTCAGGGCAGCCCGGCCTGCCGAGTCCGCACAGCCGCTGCAGCAGCCGGCAGCGGGGACAGGCAGGGACAGGCAGGGCCACAAACACCGACACAGCGTGAGGCACCGCAGCCGTGTCGAGTCCCCCTCTGCCCGGCCGCGTTTTACTGTCAGCGAGCGACCCGCGACACTGGAGAGCCGGGCTGGGAGCGTGAGGGGAATCGCAGCGCCTGAAGGCAAATAAACCCCAACAGCGAGCGCTGCCCTGCGCTGAGGGCCCGGCTCCCCTTCCCGAGCGCGGCCCGGGGCTGCTCCGCCGGGCTGGGCCGCGGCCGGGAGCCTTCTCCCACCGGCGGGGCCGGGCCGCGGCTGGGCCGAGAGCGGGGCCGGAGCTGGGCCACGGCCGGGAGCGGCTCCCGGGGCGG
>VXAX01004539.1:56494-68850 GCA_013399835.1 Leptocoma aspasia | reverse complement strand
GACAGCATAGTCTTCCACTCAGGATCTTGCAGAGCTCCCCCAGCGAGTGCCCTGCTCCCCCTCCTGCTACCCACCGGCCAAAGCTGCCCGTGATGGGGTACGAGGAGACAAAGGAGCCCAGGACATTGGCCACGCCTGAGGGGACAAAGGGACAAAGGAGAGGGGCCGGGGAGGCACTGTGGTGACCTCCCTTCCGGCCCTTGTGCTCCATCCGGCTGAGCTTTTCCCTACCTGGCATGTCCTCACAGCTCAGGAATTTCCCGAGCAGGCTGAGCTTGGAGCACTTGGAGCACCAGNCCCCTCCTGCCAGCTCCATGAACGGGAGCCCAGACCCTCCCAGTGCCCCAAAAGGAACAGCACCTTCCCCAGCACCCCGAGCCGCCGCAGAGACCCCTCCCCAGCACCCCGAGCCCCCGCAGAGACCCCTGTGAGCACAGGGCAGGGCCCTGGCACAGCCCTACCAAAAGCCTTGGCGATGGCGATGGTCTCCAGCAGGCCCATGAGCGGCACCACGGCCAGCCCGACCCCCATGTCCTGGGAGAGAGGGATCCAGTCAGGGGGGCTGGGAGCCAGCACACGCAGGAGGGAGCAGAGCAGCCCCTGGGGAGCTGCCAGCACCCACCTGCACCATGCTCTGGAAGGGGACGGTGCCGTTGGGCGCTGCCACGGAGAAGCGTGGTGGCCGGAAGGCTGGGAGGCCCTGGGGGATGCTGCCAGTGAGCCTGAAGGGCTGGGAGCCCATCACCTGGAAGGAGTAAGCCACCAGGCCAGCAAAAAGGACAACGAGAGCATTGCGTGCTGCCAAAGTGGAGAGAGGAACTGTGAAAGCTGCCCGGAGCCCAGGGCAGCAGGAGGGGGGCAGGAGATGGGCATCCGAGCTGCTGAGGACTTCCCAGCCTTAGGAAGGGGAACAGGGGCAGGACCCTTGGGACTTTGTCCTCGCTGACCCACCTCCAGGTCCTGGCTCCTGCCAGCCTGGGCTTTACCAGCTTCAGGCTCTGTCTTCCCAGACCCAAAGAGATGAGCCCCCGGGAGGGGACGGGGCAGGGGACAGCTGACACACCTGTGGCAGAGATCCAGACAATCAGGTAGCTGATCCTGACAGCCAGTGGTTCTGCAGGGGCAGCTTGGGGCAGGTGGCTCTTCATGGCCCGGAGCCCTGCCAGCGCGGCCAGGCAGGTCAGCCCCAGCACAGCGTCCCCAGCCCTGCAAGAGGCACCACATCAGTGCCACCCCAAACACGCTGTGGGCACAGGGAGAGCTCCCACAAAGCCCCAGGGAGGGGGGGCTGTGTCACAGCGCTGGGCAGAGACCAAGAAACCAGTCCAAGGTGTGACCAGAGAGATGGGGAGGGGAGCAGCAGAGCCCAGGACTGCAGGGGAGGGAGCAGGGCAGGCTGGTGCTGACCTGGTCTCCCCAACCCTCCTCAGGGTCTCATAGACCTGCAGGAAGAACTGCCTCGGGATCCCCTGCAGCCCCAGGATGTTCTGTGCAGGAAGACAAAGCCTGGTGACAGCCCGTGGTGACCGCAGCCATTAGCCAACACCGGCCTGGAGCTGCTGGCTCTGATTTGGGTTAACCACAAAGGAAGTGTGGCGGCCCAGCAGAGCCTCAGGTCCCTGGAGGCCAGCGAGGAGCTGCTGGGGCTGCAAAACCCCCCCCCAGCTTCAGAATTTGTGAACCCACCGTGCCAGAGAATCGCCCAGTGCCTCCTGCAAGTGACCAAACCCAATGTCCTGGTTTTACTGGTGTCCTGGATGCCACCAGCTGGTCACCAGCAGATGGTGTGTTCAGCCTGGTCTGCTCCCAGCAGAGTGCTCAGGGACCCGGCAGAGTCATTGGCAGGGGGTCCCGTGACCCCTTTGGGGCCCCTTCCCCCAGCACAAGCAAATCACCCAGCCCCAGTTCCACAGCACTGGGAGAGAGCTGGAGAGGCAGCCAGGACAGGGCAGATCCTACCTTGATCTGGTTGAAGCTAATGGTGATGGAAGCAGCTGAGGTAAACCCTTTAATGACAGGGCAGGAAATGAAATCCAGAAGGAATCCTGCAGGGGATGGGAGGCAGTGATTAGTCTCCTGACCCCAGTGGGGCCTCATGTGTGTGCACAGAGCTGTCACAAGCATTGCAGGACAGCCCCAGCGTCCCGGAGAGCAGAGAGGAGGAAGGAACAACTAGAGGCTGTGCAGCAATATCCTAAACATAATCTGTGCACGGCAAGAGCATCTCACCGAGGTGCAGGAGCCCCATGGCCAGCTGCATGCAGCCAGAGAGGAAGGCGAGGAGAACGGCATAGGCGGGCTCGTGGAAGGCGTATGAGGACACCAGCAGGGACATGATGGCCGTGGGACCCAGCGTCACGTCCTTGGCCGTGCCCAGGAAGAAGTAGACGAAGCAGCCCATGAAGGAGGAATAGAGCCCGTACTGCAGGGGGACAGAAGGGACACTGGCACAGCCCTGGGAGCCGGGAGAGGCCGGACACCTCCCGGACTGGGAGGGCTGGGCTGATCTCGGGTCACTCCACGGCCCTTGGCACACGCGTGGCATCCCGCCCGGGAAATGGGCGACTGCACAGCGCCAGCCCTTTGTCACCCAGCCCTGCCCGCCACGCTGCCAGGCTGCTCCGGGAGCGGGGCTCCCGGCTCGCCGCGGCCAGAGGCAGTCCGGGCAGCGGCCCCGGCACCCACCTGCAGCGGCAGCCCGGCCAGCTCGGCGTAGGCCAGCGCCTGGGGCACGGCGGTCAGTCCCACGGCCAGCCCGGCCAGCAGGTCCAGCGGCAGCCACGCCCGGGAGTACCGCGGGAGCCAGCGCAGCACCGGCAGCGCCGGCCGCGGCCAGCGGGACCCCGGCATGGCCGGGACCCCTGCGGGCCGGTACCGGGGAGGAGCGGGACCCCCGCGGGGCCGGTACCGGAGCGGAGCGGGACCCCCGCGGGCCGGTACCGGGGAGGAGCGGGATCCCCGCGGGGCCGGGGCTGCCAGCCCGGCACCGACCGCGGCTCCGCCCGCGCCGGATCTGAGCGGCCGGGGCGCCTCATGTGACCGGGGTGAGGAGGAGCCGGGGCGGCCGGAGGAGCCGCCGAGCCCCGCTGCCACTGCCGGTGCCGCTGCCGGTACCGCTGCCGGTACCGGTGCCATGGGGCCCTGGGCGCTGGTGCTGCTGCTGGGCGCGCTCCGGACCGGCGGAGCCCCGGCCCCGGCCCGCAATGTGCTGCTGCTCCTGGGTGAGTGCGGCCCGGCCGAGCCCCGGAACCGGCCCGGACCCCCCTGCCCGGGNACCCCCCTGCCCGGGGCCCGGCGCTCCGGGCATCCCGCGGCTGGGACGGAGGGAGGGACGGGGCTCCGCGGCATCCCCTCCGCAGCACCGCCCGGGCCACCCGCAGCCCGGGGATGCTCCCGGTGTCATCAGTCCCCCGGGCCTTGCCCCCGCCCCCGGTCAGGGACACCCCCGGGCTGACCCCGCACCCGTCCCGCAGCCGATGACGGCGGCTTCGAGAGCGGCGCCTACAACAACTCGGCCATCCACACGCCGAACCTGGACGCGCTGGCCCGGCGCGGTTTGATCTTCCAGAACGCCTTCACCTCCGTGAGCAGCTGCTCCCCGAGCCGGGCCAGCATCCTGACCGGCTTACCCCAGGTACGGGCACCTGCCTGCCCCGGGCCGGGGCTGCCAGCCCACGGCACGTGTCATGGGCACGGCTGGACGTGTGTCAGAGCCGGGCTGGCAGCCCTGGCCCGACCGTGCTGGCCCCTCCTCGCCTGCAGCACCAGAACGGGATGTACGGGCTGCACCAGGACGTGCATCACTTCAACTCCTTCGAGGGCGTGCGGAGCCTGCCCCAGCTGCTCAGCCACGCAGGAGTCCGGACAGGTAGGTGTTGCTAGAAAATATTATAAACTTCTCTGTGTCTAAGCCTGCAGATGAATTTTCCCATGGGAGAACGTCCTTTTGCTGTCTTTTTACTCTAGATAAGTTTTCTATAAACAAAATCTCTGTGTTGTTCTTCGAAGATGTTTTTAGATTCCTCTCCCTGTCTCCTAGCAATGGGAGATATGGGTTCTATTTCAACCTATGAGGTGAAGGACTTGTCTTTCTGATATTGTAAGAATTCTAGGATTTTCTTGTACAGAGCAGTGAAGAAGAAACATCTGAGCTCTGTACCTGGGCACATTATAGCCCAAATCCTCTGGCTATGGAGTAATTTTAATAAATCATATTTAGCCATCTGAAATTATTGTCAAGAGTCCTTTTTCAATGCATGGACCACGGCAATAGGTAGGGACCTGGGACAGGTAGGGAGCACCAAGCCCCGCTGACAGAGCTTGGTGGCTAAACTGGGCCGGGGAGCAGTGCCTGGACCTGTGGCTGTCCCCGCAGAGAGGAGACAGCAGCAGCCACATCCCCCCCCGGCACTGCTGCTGGCACAGCACCTGTCTGCATTGTCACAGGGATAATTGGGAAGAAGCACGTGGGCCCGGGGGCCGTGTACCCCTTTGACTTTGCCTACACAGAGGAGAATAGTTCTGTGCTGCAGGTTGGGAGAAACATCACCCGGATCAAGGCGCTGGTCCGGCAGTTCCTGCAGAGCCAGGACGAGAGGTGAGACTGCCTCCTGGCCCTGGGAATGGCTGTGGGGAGCAGGGAAACTGGCTTCCCTGAAGATGTGTCCCCATGGCCCAGCTGGTCACAGACAGGCAGGGGCCCCTTGTCCTTTGTCACCCCATATCCAGATTAGCTGGGGGGAGGCCTGCTGACCCCAGCTCGCCACGGCACAGCCCAGGAACTGGGCACTCTGGGCAGTCCTTTGCTTCACCAGCTCCACATCCCCCCTTTCCATCCCTAGGCCTTTCTTCCTCTATGTTGCCTTCCACGACCCTCACCGCTGTGGGCACTCCCAGCCACAGTATGGGGCCTTCTGTGAGAAATTTGGCAATGGAGAGAGTGGGATGGGCTGGATCCCTGACTGGAAGCCACAGATTTACCACCCGGAGCAAGTGCAGGTGAGAACCCATGGGTATGTGTGGGGCTGCACATGATGGCAGCCTCTGATGGAGACAGGGCTGGCCCCCACCTTGTCACTGCCTCCAGTGTCACAGCAAGAGCTGGTGAAGGCACAGTGGCCTGTGTCAGCCACGTGCCCCTTTCCCTGTCTCTGTTTAGGTCCCTGCCTTTGTCCCGGACACGCTGGCTGCCCGGGAGGACCTGGCTGCCCAGTACACGACCATCGGGCGCATGGACCAAGGTGGGAGCCGTGGCCAGGCTGGGGCTGAGCTCTGCAGCCCCTCCCTCCCTCCCCGCTGAGCTCTGCCCCTCCTTCCACAGGGATCGGGCTGGTCCTGCAGGAGCTGCACCGCGCCGGCTTCCTCAACAGCACCCTGGTGATCTACACCTCCGACAACGGCATCCCCTTCCCCGGGGGCAGGACCAACCTGTACCGCTCGGGCACCGCCCAGCCGCTGCTGCTCTCCTCCCCCGAGCACCCCCAGCGCTGGGGGCAGGTCAGCCCCGCCTTCGCCACCCTCCTGGGTGAGAGAGGCAGCACAGCTGTGCTCGGGGCTGTGGGCTGCTCCCCACCCTCCCTGCACCAAAACTCCAGGTCCTGTCCCCAGGGGCTGCCCTGAGCCCTCAGCACTGGCAGGGCCAGTGCAGGGAAGGGAGGGGAGGGAGGACAGAACAGGGTCCCCTGCAAGGACACCATCCCCAGGGACCTTTCTGCCCCGTTCTGGGGCCGACTTTCCCCCCACAGTGCCTGTCCCTCCTCTCACCCGTTCCCTCCCCTCCAGACCTGACGCCGACCATTCTGGACTGGTTCTCCATCCCCTACCCTGCTTACAGCATCTTTGGCAAGAGGCAGGTGCAGCTCACTGGAAAGTCTCTTCTGCCAGCCCTGGAGTCAGAGCAGCCCTGGGACACCGCCTTCAGCAGCCAGAGCCACCACGAGGTGACCATGTACTACCCCATGCGAGCCGTCCAGCACCGGCAGTTCCGCCTCGTCCACAACCTCAACTACAAGATGCCCTTCCCCATCGACCAGGACTTTTATGTCTCTCCCACCTTCCAAGACCTGCTCAACCGCACCAGGGCGGGGCAGCCGACCCACTGGAGCAAGACCCTGCACCAGTACTACTACCGGGACCGCTGGGAGCTCTTGGACTGCAGCCGTGACCCCGCCGAGAGCCACAACCTGGCCGGTGACCCGCGCTACGCCGGCGTCCTGCGGCGGCTGCGTGCGCAGCTCCTCCGGTGGCAGTGGGACACCGGGGACCCCTGGGTGTGCGCCCCCGACGCTGTCCTGGAGGAGAAGCTGAGCCCGCAGTGCCGGCCGCTGCACAACGAGCTGTGAGTGCCACCTCTGCCCCGGGACAGCCCCGTGCTCCCTGTGCTCGCAGCGGGATCGCCCACGGGCTGCTCCCAAATCCCGGGTGACACCACCAGGCTCTGCCCTCTGAGCTGCCAGCACCACCCAGGGCACTGGGGGATTCCTGGAGCCTTCGCTCTCAGCCAGAGGAACCAAGCTGTCAATAAAGCCTCTGGAGGATAAGGCTCCATTTTCACCTGGAGCTGAGCACGCCCCTGCAGAGCCCCCAGCTTGGAGCCAGCAGGACAGCCCAGGGCCTCTGTGGCACAGCCAGGGCTGCAGGAACAGCTGGGGACCCCCAGCACTGTGGGAAATGGGGCAGAGCTCTCAAGGGGCACAGGGGGTCCCACTGGAGACCTCCAGGCAGGGACAGAGCTGGGGTGTCCCAGCCAGGAGCTGAGCACATTCAGGACCAGGAGAGGGGACAAGGGCTCGACCTGGGGCTGCTCCCAGCAAACAGCAGCTTTATTCACAGTGCTGCTCCCTCAGCACATCCCCCTCCCCAAAACCACAGCCAGGAACCTCCCTGCAGTCTCTGCCCCAGTTACCAGTCCCCCAGAGTAACTGGTCTGCTGTCTCACAAGGCACTTGGATCTTTTTCCTCCTGATTTGATGATGATGAGGTTTTCCCTGTCCGTGGGGGCTGTGCAAGGCCCCCCTCCATCTGCCAGTCCTGTGCACACCCCTCCATCGATGCCCAGCCACCACTGGGAGAACAAGGAGGGAGAACAAGACCCAGGAGTGTGGGAAGAGCAGGGGCAGCTCCAGGTACAAGGGATGGGACAGATTTGGCCTTGGATTCCAGGGGAGCAGCGTGGCCTCTCCCTGTGACTGACGTTGGCTCAGGACCAGGAGATCACAAACTGCTCCCACATGGGCAGTGACACAGGCACTCTCAGCACCTGAGGGGAGAAGGAGGGTGAGAGCCAGCCAGGATGGAGCCCAAGAGTGCCAGAGCCCCAGGGGGGTCCTGCCCCTTGCAGAGCCACAGCCTGGCACAGTCCTGGTCCCACAGATCCCCCGGGAAGGGCACCCATGGCCCGTGTTGTGCCATCGCTGGGGCCAGACCCCACCAGCCCCAGCAGGATCCCTTCCTGGCCACCACCCCTTCCCAGGGTGGGAACACTCACCTGGGTGTCACCGCGGTAGGAGAAGTCACTCACGATGGCACCGTTGGCCAGGACTCTCCGGGGAGGGCTGGTGACCCCCAGCACAGTCACGGCCTCCAGCAGGACCCCGTCGAGGTGGGCACTCGCCCGCAGCAGCTGGCTGAGCACGGCGTCCTGGGGACAGCGGGGATGTCACCGTGTGCTCCCGGCCTCAGCCACCCCACCTGCACCCAGGGCTCCTCCAGGTGCCTCTCTGCAAGCCACTGAGCAGACAGAGGTGTGCCAGGGCCACCAGCAGCCCCTGCCCAGGTGCCCCCCAGCAGCAGCTCGCCGTGCTCACGTTGGAGGCCAGGAAGAGGATCTCGGTGTAGTCCCCCCTCTCAAAGGTCTCCCAGCTCTCCCCATCGTCCCAGAACAGGTCTCCCCTGGCGAAGCCGTCCGGGGTCAGCGCCACCACCAAGGCCATGCCCTTCCCCCGGGACTGGGCAGTGCTGAACGCGGGCTCCTGGGGCGCAGGCGGGCACAGCTCGGGCACTGCCACAGCCGTGTCCCCCAGCCCTGCAGCTCCTCTGGCACTGTCCTGGCAGCAGTGTGGGCACAGCCCCTCCCAGGTCACCGTGGTGTCACCACAGAGCAGCGGGGACTCACCTGCAGGGGCAGGATGTGCCCTGCACGGACGTGGACGTTGATGGTGTCCAGGGGCGCTGGCAGGAGGACCCACTGCCCTTTGCTGTGGATGGTGGAGTCCTACACGGGGACAAAGAGAGAGAAGAGCAGGCACAGGGTGCCACATGCCAGGGGGGGCCCAGCCCAGCGCCAGAGCCCTCAAGTGGCCACCAGCAAAGGCAGGCGAGGCACAAGACCCCCACACATCCCCAGGGGGCTGGTGGGATGCAGGAATGTGCACGAGGTGCCACAGCAAAGCCCCCTGTGGAACACACCAGGAGCACCCACCCCTGTGAGGCTGTACCACGTCCCTGCTGGGAAGTAGCCGCTGACTTTGCTCTGTCCTGCCTCCAGCACGGGGGTGACGAGCAGCCCCCCGCCCCACAGCAGCTGGCGGTCCACGGCCCAGGTGTTGGGGTCTGTGGGGAACCTGGGGAAGGAGGGCAGGGCAGTGCCAGGAGACCCTGCAGCCCCTCCCGCCGGGCCCTGGCGGGGCTGGCACTCACTCCAGGAACAGGGGCCGTGCCACGGTCTGGCCAGCAGTGTGGGCCCGGTGGAACAGGGTGTAGAGGAAGGGCAGCAGGGAGTAGCGGAGGCGCAGGGCGTTCCTCATGGCAGCCTGGGCCGGCGGGCTGAAGGCGTAGGGCTCCTGGGGCTGGGGAGGGGAGAGGCCCGAGGGCATGCTCAGCCCACGTGGGGAGGAATGCAGGGTGCATTTCAGGGATGCAGGGTGGGCTCTGCCAGCCCTGGGGGCACACAGCCCTGCGGCTGAACCTTCCCACGCTGGCAGGGCAGCCCTGGCTCGGCCCAGAGCCCCCTGCCCCCCGGGGTGAGGGCTCCCGGGGCTCACCCGGGTGCCGTGGTCGTTGTGGTTCCTCATGAAGGGGTAGAAGGCGCCCAGCTGGGTCCAGCGCACGCACAGCTCCTCGCTGGTGTCGCCCAGGAAGCCGCAGATGTCGGCACCCACCAGCGGCACCCCGAAGAGGTTGAAGAGCAGCACCTCTGCAGAGGGCACAGAGGGCACCAGGGCTCTGCAGCACCAGGGGACGGAGCCTATGGAGAAGCTCGGGGCAAGGGGGAAGCAGGGGTGTGGATGCAGGCCCAGTGCCCCACAGCCTACCTGGTATGGAGTAGTAGAGCTGCTCCCAGTCGCTGCCAACATCCCCCGTCCAGTGCCCGGCGTAGCGCCCGTGCCCAGCGAAGGTGGAGCGTGAGATGATGAAGGGACGCTTGCCCCGGACCCTCAGCAGAGCACTGGGAGTGGCAGGGGTCTGCTCAGCACCCCCTGGCTGGGGAAGGGGCTCAGGGCTCCCACAGTGACCTGTGTTACACATCAAACCCCCACCCACCACCCCGTGCCTGCCCACGCTGGGGCTCTCCCAGCTCTGCATCCCCCAGGATGTGCAGGAGCTGTGCAGGAGCCCCGGGCTCACCTGTGGGAGGCGATGGCCTGGGTCAGCCCATACAGGCTGTGCAGGTTGTAGTGAGAGGACAGGTACTGCTGGCTGGAGGCACAGATGGTCCCGGCTTGCAGGCGGCCCCCAAACACACCTGCACGGGAGAGGTGGAGCTCAGAGCATCCCCCGGGCTCCTCCTGGCTTCCCCACAGCCCTGGGCAGGGCTGGAACCCACTCCTGTACCTGGCACATAGGGAGGATGCTCCAGGTTGTTGTTGGGGCAGCCCTCCTGGGAGCCCTCCACGAAGTTGGACGGCTCATTCATGTCCTGGGGAGGGGAGGAAAGGATGGGATGGCCCCGCTGCTGCACCTGGGCCCAGCAGAGGTGCAGGGCAGGAGCCACGGCCAGCAGCTACAGCAGGGCCACTCACAAGCCACATGCCATCGAAGGGCACTTGTTCGTGGAAGTCCTTCACCATGTCGTGCCACCACTCGTGAGTCTCTGGGTTGGTGAAGTCCGGGAAGGCCGTGGGGCCTGGCCACACCTGCAGGAGGGAGAGCGTTGGGCAGAGCCCCCAGCCCCACACAGCGCCCCACCTTCCACCACGGCCCCCCAGAGGTTTCTCTCCCACTTTTGGGGTCCTGCTCCCACAGCCCCACTCGAGGCCTGTCCGTGGGCACTGGGGCTGCTCCCCACACGCACCTTCCCGATCAGGGGCTGCCCCGTGGCGTTTCGGATGAACACCCCTCGCTTCAGGCCCTCGTCGTAGGGCTTGTAGGTGCCGGGGGGCCCCGAGCTGCTGATCCCAGCATCCTGCAAGGGCACAAAGCCAGGGCTTTACCAGCAGCAGCAGGGAACAGCCAGCCCTGCCTTCATCACCACCCTTGGGCAGCTGAACCCCAGCACCAGCCTGCCCCTGTAACTCACCACGATCATGATGTACCTCAGCCCGCGGCTGTGGAACTCCTGCACCATCTCTGGGTAGTCCTTAAAGCTGTTCTTGTTGAAGGTGAAATCCCTCTTGGCATCTGCGTAATCCAGGTCGTTCCACTGCACATCCTGTGGACGGAGGCACCGCAGCTTGGGGAGGAGCAGGGACCCCAGAGCTGCTGTGGGACCCCCAGCAGCCCCCCGCTGCGGGCAGAGGCTCCAGGAACAGCCCAGACCTACCAGGGGGAAGCGGGCTGCTGTCATGTTGGCCACCACCTGCCGGGTGATGTCGGTGGAGGAGTAGCCCCAGCGGCACAGGTGGAAGCCCAGGCCCCAGTACGGGGGCATGAAGGGGAACCCTAGAGGGCAGAGGGTGGGTGCTGGCAGGGATGGCCCAGCCTTGTGCCACCCCAGAGCCCTGCTCTGCCACACCATTCATGGCATCCAAAGCTGTCCTGGCAGAGCCCGTGGCTCAGCCGTACCAACGACGTCCAGGTACTGCCGCACCACGCTCTTGGGGTCGGGGCCCAGGAAGATGTAGAAGTCCAGGATCCCCCCGGTGGTGCGCCAGGTCAGGGCCGGGCTGGGCTGCAGGAGCACGTCTGGGGAAGCACAAGTGCCAGGGGAGGAAGGTGAGGACGGGGACAGGGCCAGGCCCACGCCCGGTGCCTCCACGGGACTCACCCATCGCGTTGCTGTTCAGCAGAAAGACACCGTGGGCTGAGCCATCGTCCTCCATCACCAGGTAGAAAGGGTGGGAGCCGTAGAGGTTGACGTGGGGCTGGAGTAGAGCACGGTGTGGTGCCAGTGAGGCTCTGCTGGAGACCCCCACACCCACCCAACTGCCCCTCGCCTCCCATCAGGAGCACTGGCTTCAGGTGCAAACCCAGGGCTTGTGGTCCCAAACTCAGTCAAGTCAGCAGAGCTCTGCCCTGAGCCGGAGCCCTGCAAACAGCTCCCAAGCAGCACAGGGCTCCAGGGGGACAAACCTGGGCCTGGGGACAAGGGTCCCACGGGCTTGTCCAGTGTTATGGCCAAAGCCCAGAGCTGAACTAGCACAGACACATCTCCACAGCCCCAGAAGAGACGTGAGAGGCCGCAGGGCCACCCCCAGGAGCACAGATGAATTTGTCTCCCTTTCCCTCAGTCCCGCTCCGTACCGTGGGCGCCATGTCCCGATTCCAGAGGGTGACCCTGGTCCATGCTGTGTCAAGGAACAGCGGTGTCAGGTGCTCCCCCAGCCCCGAAATGAAATGGGAGGGCAGGGAGGTGGAGATCTGCAGGAACTGGTCTGTGAAGAAGAGGGGTGCGACCGTGGTGTTCAGCCTGCGGAGAGAAAGGGAGACTCTGGCCAATAGCTGGGAGAGAGGCACTGAGCTGGGGCCACCAGTGCTGGGCAGGGACAGGGATGCTCATCACCACGAGTTTCGGCTGAGCTCTG
This sequence comes from Leptocoma aspasia, assembly GCA_013399835.1. Classification (NCBI taxonomy): domain Eukaryota; kingdom Metazoa; phylum Chordata; class Aves; order Passeriformes; family Nectariniidae; genus Leptocoma; species Leptocoma aspasia. The sequence goes on along the minus strand of VXAX01004539.1, from coordinate 56,950 downwards.
GGACTCCTGATTCCCCGTCCAGCCACTGAACTGCAGAGCGAACCAAAGTAAAGCCCCCACAGCCACACCACTGCTGCCACCAGTGTCCCAGCCGAACAGCAGTGTCCGTGCCCCAGCCGGGCACTGCGGAGCCGTGCAGGGTGCCAGCCCGAACCCCTCGGGAAGCGGGGGAGCGGAGGGGCACTCACAGGACCGTCCCGCCGCGCTGCCGGCACACGACGAGGCCGAAGGGCTCCTGGCTGACCTGCAGCCCGTAGAGCGCGGAGGGGGCTCGGCCGCGCACCCGCGGCGTGCCCAGCGGCACCTCATAGCGCTGCCGGGCCGCGTCCCGGAGCTGCGGGCGGAGAGCGGTCAGCGGCGGGACGGGGCACCCGGGCACGGCCGGGCGGGCCGGGGCGCACCGTGAAGCGCAGGCGGGCCGGGGTCTCCAGCGCCAGCTCCAGCCGCACGTCGTCC
>VXAX01004539.1:45894-56454 GCA_013399835.1 Leptocoma aspasia | reverse complement strand
GAGCTGCTGGGGGCAGCGAAAGTGAAATGTAAACAGAAACGTACCGAAGGAATTACAATGGTACGTCTGAAATAAACATTATACCCGACAAAGTAAATATTATACCCTGCACCTGCTTGCTTATTTATTCATTTATTTATTTATCTATTTATTTATTTACAAATCTCCCGTGGAGGGATATAAAAGATACTACATGTATTTCCTATGTTTCTGCCAGGCTTTCTCTGACCGGAGCTTGGACCTCAAGCAGTGACTCTGACCGGAGCTTGGATCTCAAGCGGTGACGGAGCCACTTCAGAGCCCTTAGGTGCTGCGGTTGTTCCTCCTGGATCTGCTGCACGATGGTGTTAATGGCCTGCAGCCGAGCCTGCAGTTTCTCCTGCTGGTCCATGCAGGCCTCTTCAGTGTGGTACAGGGCCTTGTACTTCCCTTGCTTCAGTGCCTGCAGCAGCTTCTGGTGCGCCTGGTGGGCCACAATCTCCAACAGGTTCTGAGAAAAGCAAGAAGAGAAGGGGCTGTGACAGCAGGAAAAGCATGGGCGGGACCGGTGTCAGGTGCTGTGAGCGTCACGCTGGACACAGGAAGGGCAGTGCTGTGAATTCCCCACCATAACAGCCAAACAGCACCTCCAGCCCAGCTGTTGTAGGAGTACAGCTGCCACAGAATTCCATAGATCAGAGACATTCCCACATATGTAGGGCAACCCTTGCCAGGACAGGGTTTCAGTATGTCGAGCTGGCTGTTGGTGAGCCCCCAAAACGTGCTCAGTTAATGTGTTGCTATAACACGTGTGGTGTTACAGCACACTGAGCACAGCCAGTGGAGGAAGCAGCAGGCTCTGTCTGGCTCACATGCTGTAAGGGAGTGGATGTGCTCACCCATCGTTTCTCGTTCTGAAGACATTCCATGTCCAAACTGAGGCTGTCGATCTCAGCCTGGAGCTGGAGCAATTCCTGCTTCTTTTCTGAAAAGTTGTCACTCAGGGACTCTTGGATGGTCTCCAGCTCCTGCATGGTTTGGTTGCATTCATAAATGTTCTGGTAAATGGAAGAGAAGAGAATGGCAGATTTCAGTTCTCTAGTTGAGCTGCATTCCTGAGCATCCTCCCAGAACTGGGTTTTGGGGGATTTTCAATGAATGATTTTCAGAGCCTGCCCCTGTGCTGGTGCAGGGACACTGTGTGTCTGTGCACGGACACTGCTGTGCTCACTGCTGCTCACCACCAGGCCAGCCCCAGCTGTGTGAGCTCCTGCAGCCCCACTTTCCTTGCTCACCTCCTGGGTTTCCTTGATCTTCTTCTTCAGCTCCTGTTTCCTGCTTTGGAAGTCGTTCTTGGCGCTGTGTTTCAGTTTGCTCTGAGCCTCTGCCCGATCTGTTATTGTCTCTCTGTGGGACACACACGTCTCCATGGCCCGAATCAACATCTCCTGCTGCTTCTGCAGCTGCCCATAGCGCACCTGCCGTTTGCCAAGACACAAACCAGCCTCAAAATACCAAATGTCTACCAAAAGCACCAAGGGAAGCTGTCCAGGTGGCACATCCCACCAGCATAAACCAGGTATGTGGGACATGAGTGCCTGCAAGCCAGATTTGGTCCGAGTCCAAACCTGGTTTGCTGTGTGTGAATCTGGAAGGATCCTGGATTATCAACTTGTCTACATCAATATTAAAAATGTTAGTCTGAACATCATTAGCGAGAGCAGAAGCAGAAAAGCAGAAGCATCCTGAGAATGAAGATGAGCTGCTCTGCCAGGAGAGGGAACACTTGCCTAAACCAGTGATTAAAGTGATGCAATATTTAGTAATCAACATTGCACATAAATCAGGGTCACAGAATCAGGTGGCAGGCATACTGCAATTTAAATAGATTTCTTGGGAGTATCCAGATTCTGCTGAGGCTGGCATGGGGAATGCAAGATGTGTGGGCTGGATGTGCTCAGTTCAGTCGAGCTGTGGCGGGTTTAGAGTCCCACCCTGGGCCCTGAAGATGCCACTTCTCCAGGCTGTTTCTCATCTCCTGCCTCATGTTTCAGCCACTCCAAGGCTGAGTACATTGGGTGGCTTCCCCTCCTCAGCCCTCTTTCCCAGTGCCTTACTTGCATCCTCCGAATCTCTGTTTTCATGTCATGGATTTCTCCTTGTTCTATCAGAGCATCTGTTGCTTCCCGCATCTCCTTTGCCAGCTGGTACTTCTTCTCCCACAGCTGGATCTGATGCCTTCAGAGAAGAAAGGGGAAGGAAAGAGAAAGCTAGACCCCCAAATACCTGCCCAGTACAGCACACTCACTCCCAGTTACTGGCAGTCTTCCCATATGGATCTTGGCAACGTCCAGCTCACGCATGCTGGAACTGTTAAAGCCAACATCCTCCCAGCTCCTGCTGGTTCCAGAGACTGCTGAAACACCTTTCAGTTTCTGTGTTTCAAACATTCATCCCGTTCTCCAGGAAGGCTAGAAGCACATTTGCTGGTGCCAGGTTTGGTGACTGGAGGAGAACAGGAATGTGGACACAGTCACACAGGACTGTGGCACTCTGGTACCTACTCTGCTTCTACCAGGCCATTCAGGAGCCTTTCCTTCTCCTCAGTCAGTTGACTGTGCCTCTCCTGCATCTCCAGGGATTCTTTTTCTGCTGCCTAGATTTGGGAAGAACAAAACAATACAGAGTTGTCAGGCTGAGAAGGTTTTCCAGGGTCACTGTTTGCCTCTGATCTCAGCACAGGAGGCTGAGACCTGGGAATGAGGTGCTTCAGTACCTTGAGAGACTGCAGAAACTCATTCTCTGTGACAATTCTGCCATTTTTCAGCTCCTCAACGTTGCTGTTGTTCTTGGTGATCAACGTGTTCAACTTTATCAAGTCATTTGACATGTTCTTCATGTGCCGTTCCACGTCCTTCTGTTCTTTTATTTCCTGCTGAATTTCATCTATAGGTGAACAAGAAAAAAGTCTTAGAATTCCCCTGAGCACTGGGTTGAACACAGACAAGGTGTGACAAATGGCTATCAGAGCTGGCAACACCCCAGGCAGAGCCACCCGTGTCCCACAAGTCCAGCCAAAATTATTTTCCACAAGCTCAAAAACCCAAAAAAAGGTTTTGAAGGAGACTCCTGTGGAAAAAAGTTTGGTTTGGCCAAGGAAAGTGCAGTCATTGCTGGGGACATTTACCTACCCACTACTTGCAAACTTTATTTAACAAGTGTAACAGGTGACATTGTCACCTAGGGTCCGACTGTCAGGACAGTAGGATCAATCCTGATAGGAATAACCACGTGCAATCAGCAGGAGTGCCTGGGCTGTTGGTATTCCTGCTCACACACAGCCAGGAGCACTCTCTGGGGCAGGTCCAGCTTTTCCCATCTGTAACCCTCCACTCCCTTTTCCCTCCCTTGACAGATGAACATTTGAAGGAAGAGCCAGGGAATGACGGACTTTCGACGCGCAGTTTCCTCTGCTGCATGATGATGATCTGCTTCTGGAAGGTGTCCAGGGAGGTTATTTGTTCCTCCCTCTCCCGTGTCAGCTTGACCAGCTCCTTCTGCTCATTGAGCCAGTACTTCTGCAGCGTCATTGCCTCCGAGTTGCATTCTTCTATCTGCTTGTTCAGCTTGTTGATCTCAATTTCCAGTGGTCCCAGTTCTTGCCCCTGCATAAGAGCAAAGTTTGGGATGAATCGGGCAGAAGCTGCCTGAGTTGTTGACAGCATCTGGACATTCCAAAGTTTGCAGAGGTTGTGCCACAGGACTCATCTCCCCATGGGTATCCATAAGGTCTTACACTGCCAGGGACAGATCTGGGGGTCATTCCAATAGGGCCAACCCTCAAACTACTGAAATCTCACTGCCTGCCCCATTCTCCCCTCCTCAGTGTTTGCAGACTTTTCCAACAAGATCCTGTTTACTCACTGATGCCATTTGACATTTTCATCAGGTGCAGGCAATTCCCTGCAGGGATCTGTGCCAGGCACACCCTCATTTCACAATTCCCTTCACTGCATTAATGAACTGATAAACATAAACACCTGCATTAACCAATGCAGCTTTTAAATCACAGTGCTGGTGCCTGCAAGTTTGAACTACCCAACACTTAACACAGTTACATTAATCAGGGGCATCTGTGGCCACCACAAAGAATAAAGTCAAAATTGAGACTGAAACACAAAAGTACCTACCCCTTGCTGAGAAAGAAGCATCTCCAGCTTCTGGTTGTACAGGCAGATGATGCCTCCCTTCCTGTCAGACAGGAGCCTGGACTTTGCAATCTCATTTTCCTGGCAGGCAATCAGCTCATTCATATTTTTAATTTCCTTGTCCACCTCACAGAGTGTTTTTTGGTGAACTGTCAGCCTGCAGCTGGTATTAGTTGAATTCAGAATAATCTGGGCCACGTCGTTCTCAACCTTGTAAAAATGCAGCTCCTAGGAATGTCAAGAGAGAAAACACATCACTGTCCCCAACAGCCCCTTGTTGAGTTGTAATGCCACGTGTCCCAGCACAGGAGTCAGGGATTGAGATTCTACTCCCAGGTCTGTACTACAAGCCATAAACTACTTACCCTCTGTGTATCTTTGCTTCTCCATCAATTGCCAGGTAATACAATATCTACCTCTCCCATACAGCTGTTGAAAAGCATTAAGGAGCCTAAACGTTCCAAAAACCTTTAAGAGACCTCACTCATCCCCTCTGCAATGACCCCTTGTCCAGCTGTCTCCAGTTACCTGCCACCAGTACCAGGACATCACTGTATTGTCCCTTCTCCAGCACACCTGGCACACACACCCCTCACCTAACAACTCAGTGTGAGATGTGCTGGGCTGAGTTTTCTAGTCCTTCTAAATGATCCAGTTATACACTCCCAGAGAGAGCAACTTATCATGGATTAAAGAGCTGTGGGTCAGGTTGGACTGTTCCTTGGATGTTCCTCAGAACTGAGAGCTGCCTGCATCCCTTTCCATGACAAATTATAGAAATAAAAATTAGTTTAAATTAGATTACAGAAGTACCACGTGGTTATTGTTTTTCTTTAGTACATAAGAAATGCTAATAGTTTATAGTAAATACACCCAGGATTCATCATGTTGCCTATTTTTTAAGTCAAGGACAGTGTGTTTTGTGTCAGGACTTTTTGGCCAAGCTCTCTCACATACACCAGAATCCTGCAATAAGATCACAGGGAGAACCAGATTGGAGAGGCAAACTCAGCAGAGCTTCAATGCAGACCTGAAACCAGAACAAAGTCACTGACAAACCCTGCTGGGGACCCTGGGGACCCGCTGCTCCAGTGGCTCCTTCCCTGCCCTCCCAAGCTGGGGGATGCCATACCAGGTCGCTTCTTCTGTTCCGGAGTTTTTCAGCCAGCTGGGAGAAGTGCTTTGCAACTTTGCTGGATATCCTCTGGTCCTGCAGCTTCGCCATGATTTCACTCTCTAGCTGCTCATTGGCATAAGTTCCCTTCTCTATACACTTCCTGATGGACAGCAGCTCATTCAGGTGAGCAGCCTGGTCCTAAAAGGTTGGAAGACAGAGACAGGATCAGGATATTCACTACAACTGCCTGAGGAAGGGTATTCAGTTCAATATTCAAAAGGATTCATTTTCCATGGACTCTCCTCACCATCTTGGTCTTGCTGAGGGCCTCCTCTGTCTCATGGAGAACACGAGTGTAGGTGCCAGTCTGAACCTGCAGGGCCTCCTGCTCCAGCAGGCACTGGGCAATCAGTTTCCTTGTCACACTGGCATCACTCTGGGAGCGGTTCAGGAGCCTGACAAGGTTCTCATTCTTCTCCTCCTCCTTCCTGATGGACTTCCCACAGCCATGGATGTCCCCTTCTAGGGACTTGAGGTCACGTCTGTAGTTGCTGGAAGGGCAAAGAGGATGGAAAGTCATCACAGGGATTGGTGCTGAACAGCCACCCACAAATTCCTCTTTTCAAACACGTTATTGCAGCAACAACTGCCCAAGGAGGAAGATGTTTGTAAGGGCTCAGCTGCTGTGACAGTGCAGAGTCAGCAGGAGATGGATGGAGACATTAAGATTTAGAAGTAAATGTGTGTAAGAAAATGGATTCCTTCTTTCAGTACTGTCCCAGCCCCCATTCTGACCAGGATATCATCATATAAAAGCAGATTGTTTGTTCTCAGAAAATCAGTCAAGCTTTAAGGCTCATGAACAAATAAACACTTCCTCTGGCAATAACAGGGAGGTTCTGCTGAACATTTCCAAAGGCCGCACAAAACCCTGATAATGAGAGATAAACCCTTCCTGACATCCAGCTCTTTGGAGTAAGAGATGTTGCAAAGATGAGGGAACTCTTTTAAAGTAATAAAATACGATCATAAAAATTCCGAACAGCTTCAAGATCCCCCCACATTCCGAGGAGGAGATGTGGTTAGGATAAAGAAAACAGCAACAAAGAAACATGCTTCTTATCCTTTAAATTTATTATGTACTTTAGAGCAGGAAACTTGTTCTGCCTGACACACCCTGCCCACACAGTGCTAAACCCCACAGGAGACACACTGGAATCCCCTTCTAGAATCCCTCCTGCCCAAATCTGAGGTGTCCTCAGGGTCTGGTTTCAGACCATACCTCAGCAGCTCCTGAGTGACAACATAGGCCTCGTCCCTCTGCTTCATTCCAGCCAAGCTGCTGTTCCAGTAGTCCATCAGCTTCTTTTTCTCCATGTTAATAGCCTGGACCTCCAAACCAGCCTGGGGAACAGAGAGACGGCAGACAGGATGAATCTACACCGTGTTAAAAAAAAAAATTGTGTTTCAATACAATTTTTTTCTTTTCTTGTTCATAACATGCTGAGCAGGATCAGCTTCAACTCCGTGGTTGGTTCATTTCTCAGCAGCCCACAGAGCACAGGTCTGCAAGAAAAACTGCTGAGAAGGGCAGGAGGAAGTGATTTACAGGCACTTCTTAAGGACAAAGGAAAAGAAAAAAAAAGTCCTCATTCTTCCAAACAGGAACAAACTGTGAAACTCTGTCCCACATTGTGCACACCACGTGAGCACAGGCCAAAGGGGTCAGCCCTGCCAGAGGGAAATATTAACCACAAGGGACAAGTCCCCTCCTACCTCAGTGACTGCCTGCCGGGTCACTTTTGTGTCCTCTGCCTGGGCCACAAGCTGAGCTTCAAACAGAGCAATTTGTTCCTGGAGCTGGTGGACTCTCCTTGTCAGCTGGTCCAGGAAAAGGTCCTACAAAGCCAGAGCCAAACAGTCCAGGGTGAGTCATGGAACCTCAGTCTAAACCTACTGTATCCTACAGCACTAATATCAGATAAAAAGGAATTAAAACTGGCAACTGGATTAGATCTGAGTCCTACTGAAACTTTCCCATTCATGCACAAATGGCTCACAACTGCAGCAGGGACCACTTGAAGGAGGATGAAGCCTTTGCTGACTGTTTATTATTCATATAAATGCTGACTATTTATTATTCCAGTTGCAGCAGTAAATTGAGAGGTCAGCTCTGAAGCCACAATCTCTCCTGCCAGCATTGAGTCCACCTACTGGGAATCTTAATAATGTATATTTGAAAATCCTTTGTTAAAACCCTCCTAAACCCACTGTATTTCAACAGTTTGCACGGAGTTCTGCACGAGCAGAGTCCCGTGGATTGTGTCCTGGAAGGCAGCAGAGGGAGCTCCAGCACCGACTGGCTCTGCTCGTTCCCAAAGTTCACTTTGCACTGTGAAATTCACTGTGATTCAGAATTATTCTCAAGACCTGTACACATAATATTTCTTCATTAAATATCCTCCTTTCCCCACACCCCTTCTCCTCGAGTGAAGAGTGATTTACAGTCCTAAGGCTTGCAAACCCTCTGGGCAGTGCATGTTGCTGTCTGGGGGTAGGCAGGGCTTTTCTTCTCCTTCTCAGAAAAGCCTCTGGATTTTTTTTTTTTTTCAATTATTTGAGAAAAAGATCCTCACTCATCTTCCATGATTCGATTGCTCCTGACAAGGTGGCACATCCTCCAAGACTGACTGCTGGCACCTGCATTTATTTATTTCAAAGACAGTTTTCTTGGTACCTGTTTTTTCTTTTCCACCTCAGCCTGGATCCTCTCTGCCTCAGCCCTCTTTGCTGACTGTTTCATCAGTAACAGCTTGTGATGTAGGTCCTGGTCCATGTTCTGCACGTAGAAAAGCTCCAAGGCCAGGTTTTCAATCTTGGTCTGCATTTCAGAAACTGGGGGGACAAGAAGCAAAATAGTTACAGAGAAATTTTTTTGTAGGGTACACCTTAAACAGAGATAAAAGAGAAAAAGGTACAGAAGCTCCCAAAGCAAAACCTCTCACACATCAGCTAAACCAGCCCTCCCCAGCATCCACATTTACATCAGCTTTGGAGTACAGCTCCACAAGCAAAGCTAAAGATCCTGGCAAGCAATTCCTGGACTCCCAGCTCACAGAATCCCAGGAGTATCTGTGAACCTTTCCAACGAGCACATTATTCCCGATTCATTCTTTCGCTGTATTTTTCAATCCAGCGCTTGACTTAAATCCCAATTAATTTCCCCACACAGCCCTAGAACTGGGGAACACTGCCAAAGGACTGCCTTGGTCACCTTGCCTGCGTTCATCATCCGTGCTGTGAGTTATTTCCTTGTGAGCACCCCTGAGGCCCAGCAGCTCCTCCTCCAGCTGCTGCCGCGCCGCGGCCGCCTGCGACCAGCGCTCGTGGCTCTTCTGCAGCTCCACCTCCAGCTGCCCCAGCTGCTGCTGGGCCCCAAAAAGGATCACCCCCAGCTCTTCCCTCTGCTCTTTGCTGGTCTTCATTGCTGATCTCTGCAGACACAAGAGGGGAGGAGCTGTCTGCCAGCAGCTTGGACGGGAGGGGCTGTGGGAAGGCAAAGGAGAGGCTGTGTACCATTCCATGGAGGTCTAGGTTCACTTGTTCTATCTGCTTGGTGAGGTAGTTCTTCAGGGCAGCCTGGAATCTTGTCATCAGAGGCTGGAGAGAAGGACAGTATTAATAAGCTTTAACATACTTGTGTAAATAGATTATGAAGAAGCCTCACTGCTACGTCCCCCGCCCCATAAAACATTTTATTTCTGCCACAGACACTTGTGTGCTTATTTTAGCTACACTCACTGTGGCAAGTGAGAGTGGTTAGACAGTGGGTTTTTGCTGATGCCAAAAAGTGAGAATATTTGAAAATCAGAAGCGTGCCAGAAGAGCTGCATCTGAGAACCCACCCGCTCACTCTTGCTGCAAGGACTTCCCTTCCAGGGGCACTGAAGGGATCAGATTTACCCGCTGCACTGCTCACTTCTGAACCTGCAGCTCTGGGCTCAGGACTGAGTGACACAGTCAGCAGTCAATGCTCTGGCAAAACTGATTTTCACACGTGCAGCTGAACAGCCACTGCCTACAGCTCCCCTCACACGTTTCAGAGACACACAAACACCAACTCTGCAAAGAACAGCAAGATTTGAAGACTTCTCACGTGTTCTGGATCCAGGACGACCAGTTCTGTTTCTTCTGTTTTGCCCCTGCGTTTTCTCCTCTCATGTTCCTCAGGTGCCTTTTCCCATCTTTGGTTGCCTTGCTCACTGGGGAGCTCAGAGGTCGGCCCTGCATGGCCAGACCTGGGGCCTCCTTTGCTCCCTGGACACAAAAAAAGGAAAAAGGTAAAGCAACAGGATTAGATTTCACAGCAGTGTGCCTCTGGTTGGATTAACAATGACCAGGAGGGGAGAAAAGCAGAGGCTGTGCTTGAGAGGTGTTGCAGAGGCACGGGGGGATACCTGGCATTGTGCCTGTGCCTGGCTCTGCTGCAGGCGCTCCTCCACCTGGGAGTGGCTGCTCCATGTCACCCTGTTCAGGAGGACAAATGTTGGTCACATTCTGCATTGTCTGGGAAAGTCTCAGGTGATTTCTCCTGGAACATAAACCACCTTTTCCATCTAACTCTATTTACCTCTACACATTTTTGTCATGAACAATGCAAGGGATCCACACAAGGGCCTGGCTCTACAGCCAGCACAGAGATGCTCCCAAAATATAATTATAGTATATATATTTATATGTCCCGGTTCTGCAGACCCCACAAAGCTCTGCTCCAGACTTCTCTTTCTGCAGGGGCAATGACTCTGTTTGCTCCTCCAGAGGAACAGACTCTCCACTCTCATTCCCATTCTCCTATGGCCTGGCACACAGCACAGGTGAAAGGCAGAGCAGCACATTGCCATTTGCATTTAATTTTTTTTTAATTTTGTGTTTGGCTTTTTTTGGGGTTTTTTTTTTTTTTTTTTTTTGGCCACAGGGCGCAGAAGTTTGATTTAGAAGTTTAATCTCATTTGCAGAAATAATTACCCAGCAAGCGCTGAGATCCTGACAAAACTTCCCCACACAGTTTCACGTGCCTCTAGTTCGTATCTATTTAAAAAAAAGTCCTTGCAGATTTATTAAAGAAATTCTTCCAGCTAGCACAACATGTAGTCAAGTTATTCTCATTGTTCTTCTTTCTCTCTTTCTTTTTAAAGAGAGGGTGAGCAGCGGGACTGGGCACGGGGCCCGCACCGGGGGGCCGGGAGGTACCGGGCC
>VXAX01004539.1:30904-41816 GCA_013399835.1 Leptocoma aspasia | reverse complement strand
GGCAGGCTCCGGGGAGGGGCTCTGGAGGCTGCTGGCTGGAACTGGACAGGCTCTGGGAAGAGGCTCTGTGGGCAATTGCAGGAATTGGCTCCCCAGCACTTTCTCACTTGTGAAGCTGAGAAGTGCTGGCACCGACTGGGAGAGCAGCCAGGGCTGTGTGAACAGACACAGGAGCTGGAGCGAAGATTTTTAGTGGCAACTGTTGATGTGTGGGAGAAGAAAATGTGTGTGTGCTTAATAAATATTGGCACTCAGCAAGAGCTTATCAGCTAACGCAGTGCTTCAGCTTGTGGAGAGCTGAGCTGGCTCTGCCACACTGAGAAGAATCCCTCCAGATCAGCAGATAAATACAAAATTAATATGAAAAATGGGGTTTTTTGAATGGTGCTGATTTACTGCTGCCTGAGCTGTGGGACGGTTCCTGCTGCTCTCCCAAGCACAAGAGGCAGCAGCAGTTCCTGCCTCTCCCCACGACCCAGGCCCCACGGATTGTTTGTGCAGATGTTGTCCCACGTGGAAAAGGGTTGAGAGTAGAGCAAACCCTGCAGGTTTGGGCTCTGTGATTTGCTGCTTTGTGTTGCATGAACTCCTGTCTTTTAGGAAGGAGGTGCACTTTCCCAAGCTGAGTTTCAGGGACTTTTGGGGTTGTACCAGTAGACTAGATGACCTTCAGAGGTCCAGCCCACCATCTGGTCCCTGCTGGGACTGACTGGGTATTTATTTCTGTGGCCTTTGAAACCCCAGCATTGTAAATGGCCCCTTGGGGTTCCCTGTTCTGGTGCACCATTGTCCCAGCTACTGGAATGACAAAACTAGGTATTCCTTGCCACAGTTACAACTTCTCCTGTCCTTCATTGACAGCTCTTTCTTTCTTTGGCAGTGACAGTTGCCATGTGTGAAGACTTTTAATACATTTCCCTCACTTTTATCTTCCCTTGGCAATCTCTTTCCCTGGCCCAGATAACTCTTGTCACCCTCCCTGAAAGTGTCCTGTGACTTGCATCTGTTTTTCATTAATCCTGCAAGCAAAGCTACAAAGAATTCCCTGGCCTGTGAGAACAGTGAAAGGATTGAGTTTCCTGGTGATATTTATATATCCCAGTGTGTCTGGCTACTGTCTGCAGCACTGCAGTGGTCTCTGATTTCTGATGTGCAGCTCTTCTGCAAGTCAAGTCCAACAGACTGAATTTCTGAGCTGGCAGGACACCGTATTCCAAACCTTTTGTCTTTTTTTTTTTTTTTTGGTTTCCTCTTCCCAACCCTGTGTGTACCTGCAGCTCTGTCCACCTGCACATGCAGGCAGTGCTGAACAACAGGTGTTCTGCAGGATCAAAGCGGGACTTCCCTTTAAATTCCTCTGGCTTTCCAGGGAGCAGCTTTTGATCTTTACCTGTCACTTTGTTCTTTCTGTGCCTGGTGAAAGCTCATTAAGTTGTGCCTCTGTTGGCAGAGACGTCCTGACCCTCCCCTGCCTTCCTGGGAGCACCCAGAGAGCTGCAGCAGGGCATCACACCACCTCTTGTTTCTCATGTGCCTCTCCAGCTCCAGTCCCTGTGTTTCCTTGAGGAAGCACTCCCTGGCCAGCTGGTGCCTCCTTCCTCCTGTGCATCCACTGATTTTGGGGGTTCTGAGGAAGTTGCTGACAGGGATGAAGGTCAGTGCTGCTGTAGCCAGTGTTGTGCTGACAGGTGACCCTGCCCAGGTGTGCTGGAGGCCCAGGTCTCCGGCCAGGTGGCCCCACATCACTGCCCCTGACTCCCCTGGCCCTGTTTGGAAACAGCATGTTGTAACTCAGTGTGGGGAAGGAGAAGTTGCACCAGAATTTACAGTCTGTTCTTGCAGGGTGCAATGAGGGGAAAGGTGATTTGCTCCTTAAATGTGGTTGAGGCAAATGACTTTCTGCCAGGTGTGACCCAGAGCCTGAAACTGTGGATTTTGGCAGTGTGGACAAGAATGAGCTTAGGGCTTGGCTGGTGTTTAGTTTTTGGGGCTGAGACATGAGGAAACATGTGTCTGGTGCTAGAAGGAGACAGGAGTGTGCAGGGCTTGCAAAGTGATTCTCTTATCCTGAGCACTTGCTGGTGCAGAGCAGGGTTGAGGCTTCTCCATCAAGTCCCAGCAGAGGCTGGAATGCAGAAACAACCTCTGCTGTGATTTGAGCTGACAAATGTGGCAATTGCCAGTTAAACCAATAGTCTGTCCTTTAATGCAGGCTCTGTCAACAGCTTGGCAGTCTCATTTGCAGTCTTCTGCATGTAGCAATCTGTCAGAGGCAGGACAGCTATTTTCCTTCCCTGCAGCCCTCACCCTGTCCTTTGGGAGATGCCCCTTTGCCATTTCTGCCTTCTGCCCTCCTGGGCTGGCTGGATGTGCCATCACAACCAGATTAAGGAAATCAGAGCTGTTCAGCATCAGACAGTGCTTGCTTAGGCCCTTAAGTATTTCCTCAGAAGATGCCCCAGGCCAGGGCCTGTCTGCTTTATTTTCCTCTCTGGCTCTCATGGCCATGCCCTGCAGCCCAGCATGGCGCTGGTCCCCAGGAACACCCTGGGCTGAGCTCCCCCTGGGCCTGGGAGCCTGGCTGTGTGGGGTGTGTGGGTCACACTGGCCTCTTCACAGCAAGCTGGGCTATGTAAACACAAAGGAAAAAAAGTGGGAGTTTCCTCTTCTCCTGTGGTTTTGGCAGAACAGAAACTGCCATGGTTCTGGTGCTTCCCAGCTGGGGATGGCTGCAGGGAGCCTGCTCTGTGCTGGGGTTGCTTTGTGTGAGACCCTCCTGCTCTTCCAACATGTCCTGGTCCATCTGCTGAATGCTTTATAGCTTGGGTGACCCTTCACAGAGCTCACAGAGCTCCTCATCATCAGCCCCAGCAAGCAGCACATCTCATTTGAGCACAGAGCTTGTTTGGGGGTGAGCTGGGGGCTGTGCTCCACAGTTCTGTGAAACTCTGGATGGGTGAAATGTTTGCCTTGAGTTGGTGAGCCACACTTTGCCCTCCCTGGTGAACACAGGGATTTTGAGCCTCATCTCTGGCAAGGCTCTATTTAACTATCACTGCTCAAAAAACCCAAACCAAACCCAAAAACAACCTCACAGAAAAAAAAATCCCAACCCCAAAAACCTCAAACACGCAGAAATGGCAAACACGAGATGAAGTGGGTTTGGTTGATGTTGTTTTTGGAGATGCTGTGGCTGGAGCAGCAGCCCCATGTTCAGTGCTGTGGTCTCAGCCATTTCTGTGCTGAAGGAACCTCTGGGATCAGCTCTGGCTCTGTGACATCCGTGACACATCAGGCAGCTGAGCTGTTCCCTCAGTGGGGGATTTCGGTGACCAGCAGTGCTGTTCTGCCTCCTCCCCACAGTAACTGTTAACGTGTGGGGTTTTGCTGCCTTCATGTTTCTTCATTGCAGAGGAAAATGTCCTGGGATTCTGTGCTTGAGCACTTTTGAGGCATGAAGGTGATGTTACAGATCCACAGCATTTGTGGGCTCTTGCTTGAGGTGTGCATTGGTGGGAGACTTGTCCTCAGACAGTGGGTGGCACGTGCTGTGCTGTCGTTATTTTGGTTCTCACACTGCTTTTTCCTCCTTCTTGGCAGATCTTCTGAATTTGGCTCCTGACTAGAGCTGACAGATGATGGAAACATTTCCCTGGCGATGTCTCTGGGGCGACTCCTCCGTCGAGCCTCTTCCAAAGCGTCCGACCTCCTGACCCTGAGTCCCGGCGGCGGCGGCGGCTCCTCCTCCGTGCTCGATGGGGACATCATCTACTCCAAGAACAATGTCTGTGTCCACCCCCCTGAGCTGCTGCAGGGCATCGGGGAGCACCACCCAGGTGATGGGCTGTGGCAGACACTGCCCATTCTCTCTTTTTCTCTCTCCTGGCTGTTGTTTCTATCAAGTTCTACACCTTGGGCTCTTACGAAATGAAGAGGTGCCAGTGAGGGGACAGGGCAAGGCAGTTTTGTGGAAGGCTAAGGAAAGCCATCCACAAGCTGATCCGTCAGCTCTTCCTTTAGTAGGAAGATTAGTGGTATTGCTCCATTCTCTTGTGGTCCATCATGGATTTACCTGGTTTAGTAAGTCAGAAGTTGTCATGTGAGAACAGTAGTAGCTTCTGTTGCTCGTTCACGTCCCTGAATTGTTCAGGAAATCCAAGTATCCTCTTGTAGCTGTCGTTGCTGGAGTGGCCTCGGCAACCACTGGTAAAGGGAAAATCCAAAAAGCCTGATTGTGGCTGCATGCACTGGAGTAAATGAGGATAAATCCTTCTCTGTGCTTTTATTCTCATCTGTTCCTGTGCTCTTTCATGTTCTCATCAAAGACCTGTGGCTCTTGGCTTAGCTTCACAAAACGAATTATTCTCTGAACACTGACCCTTGCTTTCCTTTTGGTGTGGGTGACTTCTTTTTCCATTGGCTTCCCATAAAAACTGTAGCCCTTTAGCTACACTAAGGTAAATATTCTTGAGAAATCAATGTTCAGCTGGCACTTGAAATTGTTTAACTAAGAAACAGTAGAGCTTTTTCATGTGGGAACATATTTTATAATTTACTCTTGATTAGTAAATCTGTCCAGGAAGTCCAAGTATTTGCATGTCATTTCCCTGTTCAGTTAGGCCAGAGGGAATTCAGACTGTTCAAAAGCCACGTGCAGACTTGAAATGATTTGCAAATCCTGAATAATGCTGAGCGCTCCACAATTCCTTCGACAGAATTCTGTCCTGATAAATTAAAGGGGTTTTTTTGCCCATGTGTAGTGGTAGTGAAGCGGCAGGAATCACAGAATGGTTTGGGTTAGGAGGGACCTTAAAGATCATGTCCTGAAAAGGCAAAGGGAGGACCCTAAAAATCCTCCCTGCCGTGGGCCGGAGCACCTTTCACCAAACCAGGCTGCTCAGAGCCCCATCCAGCTCAGCCTTGAACATTTCCAGGGATGGAGAGAGGGGAAAGGCAAATTTCAAGCTTTTGCAGTTCCCTTAGAACGACTCCGTGTCACAACTGGTGCTCCTGTGCTCTCTCTCAGGCTATTTGTGCTTGTACATGGAGAAGGACGAGCTCCTGGGCACCACGCTGATCCTGGCCTGGGTGCCCAACTCCCGCATCCAGCGGCAGGATGAGGAAGCCCTGCGCTACGTCACCCCCGAGAGCTCCCCGGTGCGCAAAGCGCCCCGAAAGCGCGGCCGCCACCCCCAGGGCTTCGGCCTCGGCCGCCCCCCGTCCCCCCCGGAGCAGAGAGGGGCGCTGAGCCTCAGGGGGGACGAGATCCTCACGGTGTCACAGCTGCCGAGGGACGGGGGCCCCTCCTCGGGAGGGGAGAAGCTGTCGCAGAGCGGCGCCCGCCGGTCCCCGCAGCCGCCCCGCAGCGACTCAGGGACCCTGTCCACTGTCAGCTCCCAGGAGGAGCACTGCAGGTCGGAGGGCACGGAGGAGGGCCTGGACTGCAGGGAGGACGAGGGCTCCTTGGAGCTGTCTGCTGACGATGTGAGCAGGGACAGCACTTTAGACTCTGATTCTGATGCCTTCTCTTCCCCCTTCTGCCTCTCTCCCATCAGTGAAGCCTTGGGGAAAAGCAGCAGTTCCGTGTTCCTGGACAGTGAAAGCAGGTGAGTGCCTCCTTTCTCTGGGTGCTGGGTGCTGAGCTTGGAGATGCTGAAGGAAGTTGAGAAACTTCACAGTGGCGTTGAGCTCAATGTGTCCTGTCTTGCTTCAGACTCCTATGGAATTTACAGGAAACTGTCAGCCAGTTCTGCTTCTGCTCATTGAACCCTGGCCCCAAACATCCAGGGCTGTGTATGTTCTGTCAGGTGAACTGTCTTGAGCCCTGGAAGCAGCATTGCTAAATTAAACAGGTCCTTTGTTGGCCTAATTGGCTCTGCTGAGGATCTGAGCTTGTTGCTTCTCGTGCAGAGCCACATCAAAGGGCCTGGCTGACTTCCTGAGCCGTGGGCACCTCTCCGGGCCCTGTGTTGACACAAAACCTGCGTGTGGGAGCTTGTTCTGCTGCTGTTCAGAACGTGGTCCCACTTCAGACGGATAAATATTAATTCTTGCGTGTCTAACCTGGGTATTTCAGTCAGTGCTTCTCAGTGTCACCTGCAGTAAACTCCACACGGGGAAAGAGGGCACCTTGGCAAGGGAGTAACGAGTGGGAGGGCACCTGTACAACTCCCTGTTCCCAAACCCAGTGCTTCTGACTTTCTGGGCCCCGCCCTGTTGGCGTGTCACTCGTTCCCATCTCAGGGAGGATGGATGTGATGCATTCCTGAAGCACCATGGGGCTGATTTTTAGGCTACAACTCAACTTTGAAATCACACCTGAAATGAGGAGAAAGGAGTTCTCCTTTGTGCCTGTCAGCAATGCACAGACTGCACTGACAGTTGAAGAGATTTTGCCTCTATTTTATGGGCTAATCTCAAGTCCAGAGAATGCCAGTAAGAACGAGGTTTGTGAGGAAGTATTCTAATGGATTCAATTCTCTCTGGATATTTTAAAACCCTTCTGTGAGGTGATGTCAGACTTTGTATCAGCTTTGCATTCAGGATGTGCCCAGGATTTGCTGGGCTTGAGCTCTGCAGCACCTGTGCAGTGGGGTGAGTGGTGGCTGTCCCATCCCGTCCCGTCCCATCCCATCCCATCCCAAGCAGTAAAGTCCAGCCTTGGCCAGATCAATGGGTGAGAGAAATGCCAATGACCACGAGTGAAATGTGCACAGCCTGGCATCTTCTGTTCCTCATGGAGGGATTGTGAAGCTCAGGGCTCAAGAACGTGTTATTACCCCACTGCAGTGGCTGGAAGTGGGAAGAGCAAGGGAAACATTTGGAATAACATCCTGGCTGCTGAAAACCAGGAGGCTGAGCTCATCCTGGGGAAGCCCCAGTCCTGGCATAGGCCACAGCCCACGTGCAGTCCCAGGAATGCTGTGGGCTTGGATTGCTCCCACGAGGAGCTGGTGCAGGAGGGTCCCAGGCAGCGTCCAGTGAGTCAGGAGTGTTGTGGTTTAACTGTGCTGCAACACTTGTGCTCTGAGCTGCAAACAGTGTCAGGAAAGGAAGGAAATACGGTTTATTGCATCTTCTCTGCCTTGTCTGTGAATTCCTGTGGCATTTCCCTGCCCTCTGCCGGCTTTTCCTCACTGCTGCTGGAGCCCAGACAGCTCCAGCCAGGCAGAGCCGGCTCTGCACGCACAGCTCAAGGGTTTTGCTTTTTTTCTTCTTTTTTAACTCCTGTGGTGCCAGTCTGAAGCCTCACACAGTGCACGTGATGCTTATAATTGGCAGCAGATTAATAAAACAGAGCTTTTGTTGTTTGGGACTTTTGACTTGAAAGGGTTTTGTCCAATGTGTGGGTTTTTTGTGCCAATTTGTTCTTCCCCATTGAGCCGCCTTCCATGGAATCTGCAGGATCTTACAAGCTGTTGAGTGGGAGATTTTGCATAGAATCCTTTGCAAAAGTCTAGTCAAAAAGCATCTCGTATTTCCTGCTTTGATCTCAGCATTTTGGGGGACAGGAGATGCTGTTTCAGAAGTCACTACAAACACGGGAACAGCTTCCTTGTTTCTTAAGGGTTTGTTTTGGTTTGGTTTTTTTCTGCTGGCTGCTTCCCCTCTGAGCCAGAATTGGAGTGGGAACAAAGTTTGTGCTGCTGGCAGATTGTTTGAGCTCTCTTCCCTCCCCACCTCCCAGTCACCACCTCCTCTCTGCCAGGAGGAACGACTGTTTCTGGTTGTTTCCTCTGCACTGGGGAGTTGCTGCAAAGACAGCTCTGCTCTTCCCTGTGGTTGTTGTAGAAGCTGAAGGAATATGTTGCATTTCAGTCCAGCCAGCTTCTTGTGTGATTAGCTGTCCTCAGAAATGGAGAAGTGGGTCACTGTGGGAGAATTGGGATGTGCAGGTACTCTTGGATCAGATGAGATCGGGGGCTCGGAGAGCTGCTTAACAGAATTAGTGTGTGACCAGGAGTCAGGAGTCCCATCTGCCTCTTGGAGTGTCCCTGAGGAGGTGGCCTGGCCACCTGGGCGTGAGGGAGCCACAAACACTGCCGTGTGTGCAGGACAAGGACGGGGAGGAGGGAGGGAGGTGGGCTGGGGAGCCCTGGAGTTGCACAACGAGTAAGTCAGTTGTAAGTCACCAACTCGCCTGCTAGAACATAAGGAAATAAAAACATATCCATTGTTTTTTTTTCCTCTTTGCTTCTCAGTTTGACAGGCTGCCAGGGGTCCCATGCAGCGATCGATGCGTCCTCCTCCCGTTTACACAATTCCTTGGGCTGGGAGCAATGGGAGTGTCCCAGCACCAGCATGCACACTCTTGCTTCTCTCTTTAGACCAGCCTGGCACACTGCTGCAGGGTGCCTTCATCCCTCAAGGAAAGGTGGCCCTACTGTCCTGGGGTTTGGGCCTTTCTTAACTTTGGGGACCCCTTAGTGCTCCCAGCACGTGGTTCCTGCAGGAGGCAGGTGGTGTGGGGAATGCCTGCATTGGTGGCAGCTTTGTCAGGGTCTGTGTTTCTGTGGAAAAGGAGGGATTCTGGGAATAAAATCATTCTCTTCTGTCCCTTCCCTCCCCTGTCCCCGTTGTTTGTTGGCTGTCAGGAAACATTTGCCTTGTGGCCTGAAGGACACGAGTTCAGGGCAGCTGCTCTCTGTGCCCAGCTCTGGCTCGCTGCTGCCCTGGGAAATTCCTCTGCTTCCATTTTCCCCAGCAGTAAATTGAAACTAAAAGGCTTTTGTTACATCCAGGCAACCAAACAGCGTCTGGCACCTCTGTAATCTCCATCCACTGATGCTGCTGGAGTTATTGAACTGGCCATGACATCAGATCTGTACAGTCAGTTGTGGAAGCACTTAGTGCTCTGTGAGTGGGGCTTGTTTTGGGGTGGGGTTTGTGCTGTGCCAGAGTGATCCCTGGATAACAGGAGCTTTCATGGGTGCTCGGGCTGCTGGAGACTTTTCACTCCTCAGCTGGGATTGCTGATACCTGACAAGCACCACAACAACACTGAAGAGGAGATACAAACAGTGGAAACATTGATTCCTTCCCTCACTTCACCTTGGGATGTTGGCCAATACAGTCAAAATTTGGACTGAGGAGCCTCAGTGTTGGGATTGTATGAGTGGAGCTTGGGGCAACATCTGGCCAGAGGCTGGAGCGCCACGAGCAGCCCCACAGGTGCTGGGACAGAGGCCAGCAGTGCTCCCACAGCTCAGGCTGGAAAGGACGAGCAGGAGCGACGTGGTCAAGGTGGAATCAATGCAGGAAGGAAGCATCTTTCACGAGACATCGATCGTTTTAGCAGCCGGTAATAAAAATAACGAAACACTGTCATAATGGAGCTGGATGATGGTGAGTTCTCATGTTCTTCAGCAGACATGAGTTCATGTGGCAGATCGATCACAGACAGCCCAGGCAAAGCTCACAGCACAGGGAAAAACTTCTTTTGGCGTCGCAGCTGATGCAATTTTTACGGATGTGTTGCACATCCTGTTGTTAAGCCGCTTCCCAGGAGCTCATCAGTAAATGAGCTGCTCCAGGAGCCGGTGGGAGCAGTGCAGGCATTGCATCATCTTGTTTTGGCAGCTCACCTGAAGGGCTGAGAGCCGTTCCGACCTCTGCAGCAAAAACAGGAGACAAAATTATGAGGGAAATGAGCTGAAATTAGTGTGAACTGGCAGGAGCTCTGGAGTCATCAAGAGATTGGGAATTCATCGCTGTTGTAACAGAAGTGATTATATTGGAACCAGGGGAATTGGTCACAGACTTTAAAATCTCCTGTAAGTTCTTGCAGCATCTCAGTTTTGAATTATTTCAGCCCTGGGGAGGAGCGAGGCGGGTACCTGGTCCAGGCTTCAATTCATTCCCCAGGACTTGCCTGAACTGGTGCCACTTATGATGTAAGACAGCAAAGCTCCTAATTCCATTTGTACCCAAACCCATGCCCGGGAAAAAACATCCACAAATCCTTCTTCCATCAAAAGGATAGTCCTCTATCTCTTCTGTTTGCGTTGTGGGGTCAGTGTAAGCTTCCCTAAGGCAGGGGTGGCCTGTGTGGAGCTGGGCACTGGGAAAAGGAGCTGGCCTGAGCCATCAGCAGCACTGTGTAATCAATTAAAGTTGTTCCCGACTGCAAAGCTGAGAAGGTTGGACAGATCCAAGAGATTGCAGAGGCATACGGCTCTATCTTGCTTTATATAAATATTTGAACAGCAAGAACATTAATTATAGCAGGTTTGTTTCTTCCCTCTGTTGGGTCGCTGCCAGATTTCATTGGAAGAAAACAGTGACAGCTAACTTGGTATCGGGAATTGTGGCTAAGGGGGTCTGTGAAGCTCTTTATTTGGGATAATAAAGTGAGATAATAAATGAGGGAGTGAGAGCGGGCGGTCCCCAGGAGGGAGACCCCAGGCCAGGCAGCGGGAGCGAGGAGGGGACAGGGAGGGTCCCCTCTGTCCCCCAGGCCGCTGGAACCCCGGGCATTGTTCAGGCCTGAACTCCTGCTTCGGGCACAGCTCCGTGGGCAGGGCCGTGGTGGCTTTCTGTGGAGCCGTGGATTGTGGCTGCCGTGGCTTTTTCGTGGCCGTGACCATGGGTCGCTACCGTGGCCGGTGCGTGTGACCGTGGCTGTGACCGTGACTGTGGCCATGACCGCAGCCGGTACCTGTGACCATGGCCTTGGCCGGAGCCGTGGCCGTGCTGAGGGCCGTGGCCGGAGCCGGGACCGGGGCCGGGCGGTGGCGCGGCGGGGCCGCCAGGGGGCGCGCAGTGCCCAGCGGTGCCCCCCGGGACCCCCGGTGCTGCCCCCCCACTCCCCTCAGCGCGGCCGAGGCGGGAGATCCCTCAGCTGTGCGATGGTTGGGGTGCAAAGGGACATTAAAGCACATCCAGTGCCACCCCTGCCGTGGCAGGGACACCT
>VXAX01004539.1:320-28583 GCA_013399835.1 Leptocoma aspasia | reverse complement strand
TTTTTTTTTTTCTTTTTCCATTTACATTCAAAATAATTAACTCAAGAACCCTGGGTTTGTTTTGCTTTAACTCGCAGCACTGGGGGGACCCTTCGGAGGCCGCAGGGCTGTTTTCCTAATGCCCCCTCTCTGGCTGGAATCTCTCAGCTTCCCCTCTGGCCTCCAGGGCTTGGAGGGATGAATTAGGAGCAGGATGGGTAGTGTCACCAACATCTGGGATGGAGATCCATGTCCTACCTGTGCCAGGTAGCCGGGACGGCAGGCAGGGTGCAGGGAACACGGGTTGCGATAGCCCCGCAAAGCAGAACAAATCAGTTTGATCTTTATTTCTCAAGGACAAACCAATTACGCCCGTCAGAAGGCAAAGCTGCATAATTGGGTTTCCGCGAGTCCCTCGTCGTGTTGCAGTGGTTTATTTGTCAGGCTGGCGTTGGCAGAGCTGATGGTAATTCCCAGCCCCGTCCCTGATGTTGAACTCGCTGTTTCAGCCCAAGGTCACAGGGTGCCTGACGAGTCCCTGAACACGGCCACGGACCCTCTGCTCGCTCCGAGGGGACAGAGGGACTCTCCAGATGTATCAACAGCCTGTTCCTTGGGTGTTGTTACTAACAGGAATGCGAGGAGTGACTAACAACAATGCGCTGACTTGGACAAGCGCTTGGATCTGCTTCCCCATGCCCTGCTTGAAAGGATACAATTATTTCTCGTAACTGTTTATTTTCCCTCTACAACAAGCTAAGCCAAGCAAGTTTGTCGGAGGCAGAGTGCTCCTAATTTGGTCTCCAGTGACCTCTGCCGCCGTGATTGGCAGCCCGGTGTCAGGGAGGAACTTGTGCCTGTGAGATAGAAATGAGCAGAACAAATGCCGTAGGACAGCTTGGGTTCCCCGGGGGACACGGGCTCAAAAAGGTGAAAGAAGTGCAATTACAGGAGGTTTTCAGCACAGAAAGTTAATTAGCTACTAAATAGCATTTAGTGCAGTTCAACGTGGGGAAATTTATGTTTTGAAAGCAAACAGATCAATGGAAAGCCTGTGGAACAAGCTCTTGGAAAGTCCATGTTGACATCGTGTACTTTGTACTGTAACAGCCTGAGTAGTTTTTCACAGATTTCCCCAACAAATAGCAGGAGTTGTTAGATTTGTTTCCCACGTGTTTGCAGATGTACAGAAATGCTTCCACATGAGGATGTTTCGACATTTAATTTTAGAAATCGTGGCTAGGCTTTCTAAATCCAGGCTATCCAACGCCTTGTTCCCTGATCACCATGGTCAGTGGAAATCGATATTATTCGGGTTCTCTGAGGCACAGAAACTTCAAGTTCTAAATGTTTTCAGCAAAAGGGTGGATTTAGCACAGTTCTTAACCCGGTCAGTGTGTGACAGCAGCGTTTCCCTGTCTGTGGCTGGCTCTGTGTGGCCACACTCCGTGGGAAGCTGGTGCTGTCCCATGAGCGTCCTCCCAGCCCTGCTCTGCAGAGCAAGCAGAGACATTTCAACATCTCTTTTTTAATCCTAAATTACCAGTCTGGTTTCCTTTGCATGTCTTTCGTGTCACTGAATTCAGCACGTTTCAGTCTATAATATATGTATATTGTCAAGGACACTTTTTTTATCAGAACAATGGATTTGGGTTCCAGATACTCAATGTTACCTTACTCTGTACAGCCACTGCACTAAATTTTTAAGCATTTCAGGATAGCTTTGAACTTTTATTGGTGGATTATTTGTTTGAAGCTGTCTGTCTCAGCAGCTGGTGCTGCCAGGAGCTGTTTCACCTTGCTGGGAAGAAGAGGAACCCAGAAGGTCAGTGTCTGTGGGGAATAGTGGAGAAACAGAGAAATGCTAACCCCTGGGGAGGAAAAGGGGCATGTAATTCCCATTACATGGATGCTCATACATTATGATGATACTCATTGTCTGTAAATGATGGTCCCAGGCCGGCGTGCAGGAATGCTGGGGCCGTGGGAGCTGTTATTAGTGACAGCGTGCGTTAGCGCAGGGGTGATGGAGAGCCAGCTCCAGCAGCAGGGCTTGGCTCTGGCAGGAGGCTCTCTGGGAATCAGGTGGTGCATGCTGACAGCTTGGGTAACTGCCACATCATGGCTGCAGCCTTCAGCCCCTTTCTCTCTCGTAATTATATTTGTCACATCACATCGTAAAACGAGTTATTAGGTCTTTGTTGCTGAAATTGGCTTCGTAGGTAATCAGGGCAGGTCTCTGGAACAGAAATAATAATTGGGTTTAGCTCTCTTCTGTGCCATAGGTGTGTTCCAGTGCTTTGGCACAGTGAGTTGGGTCCCATTGCTGCAGGTTGAGTCTCACCTGCAGTGTCTGAGCTCCTCAGCTGGGCTGTGAGAGGTCCCATGGGGTGGGAGGGGGTTGGTGGCTCCTTGGGGCTACAGAGGCTCAAGGAATGTGGATATGGTTGGCTGCTGTAGTTGATTGTTGATTGGAGAAAATACATCAGCCCCTGGTCTTGCTCCCCAGCAGGAATGGGATGTGTTTTGAGACAAGAGTGGTGGGACTTGGCTGAGGGCAAAAGGCTGAAGTGGAATCACAGAATCATCATTTGGGTTGGAAAAGTCAGAAAACTCAGAAATCATCGAGTCCAATTGTTCCCCCAGCACTGCCTGGGCCACCACTGACCATGTCCCCAAGTGCCACATCCACGTGGCTGTTAAATCCCTGCAGGGGTGGGGACTCCACCAGCACCCTGGGTAGCTTGTACCAATACCTGACAGCCCTTTCCATGAAGAATTTTTCCCCAGTATCCAACCTGACCCTCCCCTGGCACAACTTGAGGCTGTTTCCTTCTGTCCTGTCCCTCGTTCCCTGGGAGCAGAGCCCAATCCCCAGCTGGCTCCACTCTTCTGTCAGGGAATGAGAAGGTCCCCCCTGAGCCTCCTTTTCTCCAGGCTGAGCCCCTTTCCCAGCTCCCTCAGCCTCTCTAGCCCCTTCCCCATCTCCATTCCCTTCCCTGGACATGCTCTAGCCCCTCTGTGACCTTCTTGAACTGAACACATGAACGTGGCCTGGAGTTTGCTGACCCAGGTTTTCTAATCCTCCTTGATTTTTTTTCCCTGTCCCTTTTATTCCCGTGGCCCACTGCACTTGTTGTTTTGCTGACCAGTGCTGTGTACTAGCTGGTGCTCTGTTTTTCCTGGATCCCACAACCCAAAGTCTCTCTGGAATGTTCCTCCGGCTATTTGCACTGCAGTGCTTCAGCTCCTGCTTTTGTGGGGTGCTCTAGGATAAATCCCTCATCCAACAGATAGAATAGCCTGACAAACAATAAAGTCTTCCCCTGCATTTGTCTATCTTGAGTGCCTGGTTAGAGGACTCCCCAAACCCCACAAAATTAGCAGAGATCGTACTGCTTGTTGTTACTGACCTACAGAATGATCTCAATATTAAACTTTTATTTAAAAGTAATCCAGAGATTAGAGTATTTTCAATTTTCTTTTCAATCAAAATGTACAGGAAAACGTAACTTTATACACAGTGAGGGTTTTTTTTCCAAATTTCCCCGGTGACTCAGTGAGCACCAGCACGAGGTGGTTGTTCTCTGATCTCTCCTGAGTGTGAATGTTTGTGTCCATTGACCCCTGTGAGGAGCAGGGAGGGCACAGGTGTCTCTTTCAGATTTCACCCTCTACATCAGTGAGAACATCGGAATTTCCCCGGGCTGCACAGGCTGAGGCACTCTGCTCACCCCTGGTGCTGCCTGCAAGGGGTGAACACACTGACACAAGAGGCTTCCGTGCCTGTGGGATGCGTGTGCGAGCTTGTCACCGGTGGCTGGATGGGAACTGCAAACATTTGTCTTGGAGAAGCATTTCCGGAGGTTCTCCCAGTGCCAGGACTGTGCCTGGGCTCTCCTGCCCGCAGCTCTCGGCTGGCTGCTGCTGCATCTGGGGCAGATCTGGAGCACAGGGAACTGCAGCTGGAAATGCCATGCTGTGCTGAGGGGGCTACGGAATGCCCAGCATCAGAGCCACCCTGCCCAGCTCTACTGGTCACTCATTTCTTGGCAGTTCTCTGGACATTTCTGCTGGTTATTTCACATGATGGTCTTAAAGAACTGGCATGTGGACCTCTGTGACCAGGACCTGCATGATCCTCACACTAACCCATCCTCCAGCCCCTTGCCATACTGACCAGCTTGTCTTTGCAAGAGTTTTAGAAAATGGGTTGCCTCTGCTTAGTCTTTGAGTTAGTTTGAGTCATCTCTTCCAGGAAAATCCTGTGTAACCAGCTGTGGCTGTTATGAAGTGTTGCTCCATAAATACCAGCTGCTCCTAGCAGGCAGTCCAGCCCAAGTGTCTTGTACCAGAACTCTTGTTACATTTGTGTTAATGTTAGATACTCCATGTTTTAGAAAGTGTTACATTTTGCCACTTTATCAGAAAGCAATGCTTGATTTTTCATAAAGGCCAGTACAATCTTCATGGAAAAATTCCCAAGGCAGGGGATGGTGTACAGCTGTGCCTGTGGTCGAAGGTATGCTGGTGTCAGTTTGGATGTGTGGTGTGATCCCTGTTGCCACATCCCTTCTGAGTCCTCATCCTCCGAATGGCCTGAATGTGAGTTCTGCTTTGCTGCTTTCTTCCCAAAAACTGGAGCAGCAGAGCTTCCCAGAGAGCCACGAAGCTGCTCCTTTAGCTGGAGTCAACCAGCCTCGGTCTCATCCAGGGAGTGCCACAGGAGCAGGGAGGGGCTGGGGGACCTGAGACCCACACTGGAGCAGGGCTTGGTTGAAAATGTCCCCACCTGGCTGGGCTGTCCGGGGCACTGTCCCTCGGAATGCCCTGGCCTGTGGGGAGGTGCTGCTCCCCTGGAAGAGGCCCTGGAGCCAGGCGCGGGAGGCACACGGATGTGAAGTGCATGCTGAGTGTGTGATTTCCAGCGTTCAGTGCCCACATTGTTGGATAAGAGGATTAGAAAACACCACATAAAGTGGCCTTGCAGGGGGCTGCTTTGTACCTGCTCCGGGCCTTGTCTGGCAAACCCCGATTTCACAGCAGAGCCCATTCAGAGCCCGCACCGAGATTGTTCACGTGCATTGGCCTTTTTACGAGCCAAGGGGTCACAGTTTCACATTCACTTAATTCCCAAAGCACTGATATTTTCCTTTTGGGATGGGGGCTGGTGGGGACATGGGGGCTTTTTGAGTCTGAACTCAGTTTGCATTTAAAGCTGGAGATCTGGGGTGGATTGGGAAAGGGTCGGGTTCACTTTCTCTACTTTGCAGTGGGTTGAAGAGCTCAGGTGTGATATCCCAATCCTTAACTCTCCCAAGGTTCAAGATTGCAGGTGGAAACCATTTATCTGGAGATTATAGACATGAATCCAGGCTTGGCAGGTCCACTTGCAGAGGTGTAATGAGAAACTCAAGTTCAGGGGAGACATCTTAGGATCTTACTGGTCAAAGAGGGAATTTCCCAGATGAGGTCCCAGGTCCATGCTGCTGTTGGAATGTGCTCATTCCTCCTGTCCCCATCCTGGTGTGGAGTGGCTGAGCAGGACTCTGAGGGCATTGCTTGAAGTTCTTCATTTTGTCTTCTCAAAAGTTGGTTTTTTGAGGAGTGGGTTTGGCTCTCCCCAATTCTGCATGCAAGAACTTTAGGAAAAGGCCAAAACCAGGATGCTTTTTGGCATGGTAGGGAATTAATTTAAATAAAAATAATTTAGTTGGTGAATGAATGGCAGTTTCAGAACTCTGACTAAAGGTTTTTAACATGGAGCATTTTAATCCATGGAGCATGGATTGTTGCATGTACCCACAGCCTCCCATGGCTGACAGGGTTTTTGTCCCCACGCTCTGTCCACAGGGACACGTGTGACAATCGCATGACCTGCTCCACCAGCTCTGCCTCCAGCCTGGACACCAGTGCCCAGTTCCAGGAGAACAATGGGCAAACGCAGGGCACCAGATGGGATGAACAGCAGAAGGTATTTGCCCTCGAGCAGGTGTGTGGTGTCTTCAGAGTAGACCTGGGACAAATGAGATCCCTGCGCCTTTTCTTCAGGTACTGGATCCTTGTGTGTGAGCTGTGTGTGAGCTGTGTGAGCTGTGAGTTGTGTGAGTTGTGTGAATTGTGTGTGAGCTGTGTGTGAGCTGTGCGAATTGTGTGTGAGCTGTGAGTTGTGTGAATTGTGTGTGAGCTGTGTGTGAGCTGTGTGAATTGTGTGTGAGCTGTGAGTTGTGTGAATTGTGTGTGAGCTGTGTGTGAGCTGTGCGAATTGTGTGTGAGCTGTGAGTTGTGTGAATTGTGTGTGAGCTGTGTGTGAGTTGTGTGAATTGTGTGTGAGCTGTGCATGCTCCACCTTGGGGCTCTGGGCGGAGGTGATTTCTGCAATCCCACCTGGAAGCCTTTCCAGAACAATTGTCTCCAGGAAAGTGAGTGTCAGCCTTCCCAAGGAGAGCCTCTGAATTACAGTTACAGAGCCAAAAGGATTTTATTTTTAGTAAAGTAAAGGTTGCTCTTAGCTGTCATACCATAAATGCTTCAAATAACCTGGGGATATGAAAAACATCTTTATCTATGGTACCTTTTCTTTTGCCTCGCTCTCACCAGGCTCCTCTGGAGTCTTGCTGCTCTCAGCCTCTTCAGTTAGCTTTCAAATTATTACAAAATTTATTTCAAATTATTGCAAAAACATTTTTATTCTCTCTTTTTGCTCTCACTCCCTGTTTCTTTGGTCAGAGCTGTGTGTGAGCAAGTCTGCTCACACAAGCATCCCTAGGAGCTGACTTTGTGTACTGCCTTAATGTTTCTGGGGCAGACTTCCTGTGGTTTTTTCTTCAGGGAAGACAAATTTTAATTCCTTCATGTGAAGGAAGGGTAAAAATAGTGCTGTTACCAGGCACAAGTGTAGAAAATTGTCACTCTGACCGTGTCACACAATCATAAGATGTCTCAGTTGAAGTGACCCATGAGGATCAGTGGGTCCCAGAGATGTAAAGCTGCCTCTGTGCCCTGTTTTAAGGGGCAGCTTGGTGTTGCACTTTGTGACTTGCTTTGCACTGTCTCTCCCCGAGGGTCCATGTCCCTGCTGGTCCCTCCTTGTGCTGGGTGGCCCCACAGGTTGTTCTCCATTGTTCCCACAGTGATGAGGCGTGTACCTGTGGGCAGCTGGTGGTGGCGAGCAGGGAGAGCCAGTACAAGATCTTCCATTTTCACCACGGTGGCCTGGATAAACTGTCCGAGGTGTTTCAGCAATGGAAGTACTGCACAGAGACCCATCTCAAGGACCAGGTACCTGGGCAAGGCTCCTGGGGCCAGGTGTGTCACACTTGGGTTGGTGTGTTGGAGAAACGAGGCTTTGAGTTGATGTCACCAGGTCAGGCAGGAAGCTGCCAGATGCTGGCTGTTTAGGATGGAAATGCAAGCCAGACTCAAGGTGTCTCTTGGACTTGTCTGTCTCCATCCATTCCTGTTCTACCTGTGGAATATGGGGGAAGATCATCCAGAAGACTTACTTAGCTAGTGATTTTGCTATACCTGACAGGTCAGCGCTGTCCTTTAGGCACAAAAGGTGTCTGGAAATCTGCAGACATAGGTTGGAAATTGTGTCAGAGCCTTTCATCCATCTTGTGATGCATAACGTTCCGTTTGGAGAATGTTTTGACAAGGCATCTTGCCATATTTTGTTCAATCTACATACAAATGTGATAAGAGCTCTTTAATTATCTGTTTAAGATATTGTATGTACTTATTAGAAACAGTGATTTTTAAATTTCCATCCTTCCCACAGAGCCCCCCGCTGCTTTTCTTATTACGGTCGCATGGGCTCACTTTTTGCATTGAGCAACCTTTGATTTTTAAATTAAATGTCAGCTGCAGCCTTGCACTGGGATCCTCAGTGCCCTCAGAGAGCCTGGCAGCACAGTTCCCCGCTCTCCTAACAGCAATCCCTTTGTATATGGCCAATCATATGTAATTTATTGCAGGCATTCCTGGCAGGGGCAAGTTTTGCTGTAAGCAGCATTAATTCAGTTTCAGGTCAGGGATAAGATTGGAGGAGGAATGGAAACTATTTTTTTTTTTTTTAAAGATGAAGCTGTTTCGTGGTGGATTTTAATTATTCTAATCACTCTTGTTATTGTAATGGTTGGAATTTAAAAAAAAAAATCCAATAAAAAACCAACAAAACCTCCCCAAGTGCAGCTCCTCAGTGCTTAATCCTACATGAACCATGCAGAGGTTTCCCTGCTCTGGGTTTCACACTGTGCTGCTCTCCCTGGCTCCTGCTGCAGCTGTGTTTTTCTCTGCCCCGTTCAGCAGCTCGCAGATGAGAAAACCTGCATGCAGTTCTCCATCCGCCGGCCCAAGCTGCCCTCCTCGGAGACACACCCCGAGGAGAACTCCTACCGCCGCCTGGACGTGTCTGCCTGGCTGCACCACCTCAACGAGGCCGGCCAGGTGGAGGAGGAGTACAAGCTCAGGAAGGTGAGGGGCTCTCCTCCGTTCTCCACCTGCGAGTCCCCAGGGGGAGCTGCAGGAGTCTGTGTTCCTGCCAGGGGCAAGGGCTGGGCTTTTGGGAGGGTGGAGACCCGCGAGTGAAGCCCTGGAGATCTTGCTGGGGGACTGGATTCCCACCTGGACATGTTCCTGTATCACCTGCTCCAGGTGACCCTGCCTTGGCGAGGGGGGTTGGACTGGATATCTCCAGAGTCCCTCCCAAGCCTAACAATCCTGTGATTCTGTGGTGGTGGAGCGTTTCTCTGGCCGAGGAGCTGTCCCACTTCTGCTGCCGTTTGGAATCAATGAACCAAAGTGCCCAGTGCCTGCTGTGTTTGCAGAATGTGTGACCAAGTCACAGAGAACGCTGGGGGTTGCTGAAAGAACTGAGATGGTTGAAATAGCTGAGATTGTATGAACTGAGATTGTATGAACCAATTTGTATGAACTGAGATTGCTGTATGAAATAACAGGGCTGAGGGGAGCACTGGGCCCGGGCCCTGAGAGAGAAGTTTGCAGAGCAGTGCAGTCTCCAGGATTTGGGATTAAGCCGTGACATGAGAACGACACGTTAATCATAGAGCCTCTCCGGGGGTGGTTATTGACATTGAAATGAGCCTGATTTGTGTCTGGTCTGGGAATAGAGGGCCAGCACTTTCCCTCTAAACATGTGCAAATTGCAGGAGCTTGAATCAAGGCATCACTAGTCAGGAAAACTGCAGAGGCACCAACGCACAGCAGCGGGCAGTTGCTTGTTGCTGTTTTTGGGAATGCTAAAACTGTACCAGCCATAACTTTTGCTCCTTCTTCCAGGCCATTTTCTTTGGTGGGATTGATATTTCCATCCGTGGGGAGGTGTGGCCCTTTCTCCTTCATTACTACAGCTACGAGTCCACCTCTGAAGAGAGGGAGGCACTGAGGCTGCAGAAGAGGAAAGAATACTTTGAGATCCAGGAGAAAAGGTAACAGACCATTATCATCCTCCCCTGCTCATCTTCCTTAGGCCAGGCATCACAGTGACACCTCAGTCTCTGCATCCTTTGCATCAGGAGAGGCTGGAGTAGAGGAGTGGGAGGGATGGTGAGGGAGGCATGCTGGGCACTGCTGACCTCCTGAGGCTCTGGAGCCAATGTCACAGAGCTCAGACATTTCCTTACCTGGGCTCTGGAGCCCATGTCACAGAGCTCAGACATTTCCTTACCTGGGCTCTTGGAACAGCCTCGGCAGTACCATGCAGGGGAATACCTCACAGGCAAGGCTCTGGTTAGAACACTGAAGGTGAGATTGGGATCTTATATTTCTTTATGAATAAAATGTATGTAAAAATAAGGGATAAGAAGGGCTATGTAATTCAAGAAGGTTGTTAATGCAAGAATTATGTGTTGTTAAATGGAGGTAGAGGGGCACAGCGCTGTTAATAATCAGGAGACAAGCAAACCAGAGTTCTGAGTTCTGGTGTGCTGAGTTCCAAGGAGCAGTGGAGAACAGAATCTGATGCTTCTGAAGTGTTTATTGCAGCAAACACATCATGTCATCTCGTTTATAACCCAGGAGGCTCCTTCCAGTAATCCCTTGGGACAGACAGTCCACTGTTCTGGACAGACCTGCTGGTCTATTTTTCAGGTGCTGAGGAAACTCGGTACAGGAATAGTTTTTCTCTGCAGACTAAGACTGAAATGAGGCCTTTTGTTCATTGTGGCAATCACATTCCTCTCTTGGCTGTGCTGTTGCTGGGTGGTTTGCAGGCTGTCCATGACTCCAGATGAGCAGAAGGATTTTTGGCGCCAGGTGCAGTTCACGGTGGACAAGGATGTCGTGAGGACCGACCGCAGCAACCAGTTCTTCCGAGGGGAGGACAACCCAAATGTGGAGACCATGAGGTGGAGTGTCTGATTCCAGTCTCCTAAAAACCACGTCCTGCTCAATGTAGAGACAGCTTGCTCAGCCCCCAGCCCGGGCTACCTGGGAATGCTGCACAGCACCCACCGTGCACCTGCAGCCCCGGGGTGCAACAGCAAGGCCTTCCCCAGTGCTCACTGCTGCTGTAGTTCCCTTCTCAATCCTATAACCCTGCTCCCATCCCTGAGCTTCCCTGCACACACAGGCACAGCAAAGGTGCTGTGGTGGGGCAGTGGGCAGGTGCTTGGGTCTGTGGTTCTCCTCATGGGTTAGAGGACAAGCACACCAGGGTCTGCTCCATGAGAGTGTGACTTGTAAAGGTGTGACCTCAAAAGAATTGGGTTTCATCCAACAGCATGGCTTGGAGCTTTATGGATGTGTTGGGCATCATCTCTCCTTTCCCATGAGCCCTTCATTTCTGTCCTCTTAATCTTTTTAAATTCTCATTTTCTGTTTATATTTTGCTGTCTGTGAATGCCAAACCTTTTCCTGAAGTTTATGCCACAGGATTGGGGTTTGCAGCAGGGTTTCCCTGTCTGTGTTGTAGCACCTCACATGAGGCCCTGTGTCTTTGTCCCTGAGATGATGCTGTCACCTGCCCTCACCTGTCCCCTCTGCATTTCTGTCTCTGCTCCAGGAGGATCTTGCTGAACTATGCAGTATTTAACCCAGCCATTGGATACTCCCAGGGCATGTCCGACCTGGTTGCTCCACTCCTGGCAGAGGTCCTGGATGAGTCGGATACTTTCTGGTGCTTTGTTGGATTGATGCAGAACACGATCTTCATCAGCTCCCCCCGGGATGAGGACATGGAGAAGCAGCTGGTGAGGCTGAGTGCTGGGCTCCCTTCAGCCCTGTCATGGCTTCTCCTCTCCCCCGTTCCTGGCCTGGGGGGGTCCAGCATGGTCACACTCCAAAGCCACTACATCCTTGGGGTGATCCTTGGGGTTGCCATGTGCAGGGCGGTGAGCTGGACTTCGATGATCCTTGTGGGTCAGTTCCAACTCGGGATATTCGAGGATTCTATGATTCTGTGGAATATCTGGTGGGCAGAATTGATCCTGGGTGACTCCAGAGGCAGTTCCATCCATCCTTCTTGTGAAATGGCAGCTGAGCTCACGAGGAGAGCTCTCCCTGGCTCCCGGGGGTGCTGAGGGGCGCTCAGCCCAGGGCGTGTTTTGCAGCTGTACCTGCGCGAGCTGCTGCGGCTGATGCAGCCCCGCTTCCACCAGCACCTGTGTGCCCTGGGCGAGGACGGGCTGCAGATGCTCTTCTGCCACCGCTGGATCCTGCTCTGCTTCAAGCGCGAGTTCCCGGAGCCCGAGGCGCTGCGCATGTGGGAAGCCTGCTGGGCTCACTACCAGGTGAGGCAGCTGCCAGGGCACGGCACATCCTGGCTGAGTGCTCACCCTCAGCGCTGAGGATTTCCAGAAAGGCTCTTAGCAGCAAAGTAGCCAAAATAAGTCGAGTCTGTGGCTGTGGTAGAGGTTTATCGATGTAGCAGGAGGATGGAGGCTGCTTGCCTTTTCTCCTTCTGGAAATGTCTGGGCTTCACAAGGGGATGTTTCAGGAAATGCTGAACACCCACTTCTGGAGTTCAGGCTTCTCTTACACAGCTGGGAAACGTCTTCCCAAAAATCTGCTCTGTGGTGCAAACACTGGTGGAGACCTTGCTGCTGTGCTGTGAAGGAAGGAGGCTTTGGCTCAGCTGCGCTTCAGAAGTCACCAGTAACTCATGTTCTCATCACTGGGCAGAACTGAAGGGAGCAAAATCTCTCACCAAGGACCCGCTTGTGGAGGGTGGGAGGTGAAGCCAGCCTCCACCTGCTGTACAGCAGCCCCTGTGTTCCCATTGCAGACAGACTATTTCCACCTCTTCATCTGCGTGGCCATCGTGGTGATTTACGGGGACGACGTCATCGAGCAGCAGCTGGCCACTGACCAGATGCTGCTGCATTTCGGCAACCTGGCCATGCACATGAATGGGGAGCTGGTACTCAGGAAGGTAAATGGCCAGGTGCCCACGTGGGACGAGGTCCAGAGATGAGTCAGAGTATTCAGAAAACCAGGGACTGCTGCTTCAGCTCGGCATCTCCTGTATCCCTGTGGCTGCCTGGGTGGGGTGCTGCTGTTTGCCTGAAACAAGATTTGCAGCAGGAGGAGGTAGTTCTTAAGTGCTTGGGAGGTGGCAGTGTGGTTGGGGTGGATAACCTGCTCAGGGAAATGGAGACAGAGCTGTTAGTGCCATGGTGCCCATTCCTTTTCAGCTGGCAGTGACATGGGATGAGCTGTGGTGTGTGGCAACCCCTGCGACCTGCCACTGTCCCCAGTGCCTCGGGTAACCCCCGGGTGTTTGGCAGGACACACCTTTGCTGAAGCCCAGGCAGCCAAACAGGAGGATTGGGTGGGAGGCCACCTCAGCCCTCCGTGTTGGTCCCTGGTGAGGGGTGACTGTTTTCCCTCTCTCTCCCTCTAGGCCAGGAGCCTGCTCTATCAGTTCCACCTGCTCCCCCGCATCCCCTGCAGCCTGCACGACCTCTGCAAGCTGTGTGGGACAGGCATGTGGGACAGTGGCTTCATCCCTGCTGTGGAGTGCTCTGGCCACCACCCAGAGTCCGAGAGCTGCCCGTACGGGGGGCTGGTGGAAGTGTCTTCTCCTAACCCAGGAAGTGAAGGCAAGAAGGGCCTGAAAACACGGGATGTCTTTGCCTTCCGAAAATAGCTGAGAGGAACAGGGTGCGACGGCGGAAGGGAAGGGCAGGGCAGGAAGGATGTGCATAGGAAAAAATGTTAAAGAAAGAAATGGAGGAATAGCTTGTCAGAACTCCTGAGAAGACTGAAAGGTGTGGAATGGAAGAGGGATTAAATTGGTCTGTAGGGGAAGCTCCATTGCATGGGTGATGGAACCTGAGAGAAAGGCATCGACCCAGGAACTGTGTTTGGATTTGATTTTGTTAGAAACAAGCTTTTCTAGGTTTTAACAAGGACTTTTTATTCTGCCTCTGGGACTGGTTAGCAACCAGAACTTTCTTACTTGCTGGTGAGAAACGAGAGCATTCTGGAGAGCTGAGGCTGCCCAGAAGTGTTGGTGGGCAGGTGGCAGGAGCAGAGCCAAGGCCACTGTCCCCTCACCCAGAGCACACTGCGCGCTCTCTGCTTCAACCAAAACTTCGTGCAGCTTCGTGGCTTCTTTTTAAAGCCATAAAAGCCATTTTAATTATAATCTGCCAAAAATAAAACTGCAGACCGTTGGGATTGCAGGGAAGGTGTCTGCTTTGTCAGCAAGGAAGAGTGGGTCACCTCAAAGTCTTGTCTCTGGCCTTTTCTGGTTTTATAGGATACACTGGCTGGCATGATTTTTTTCCATTTTTGTACAAAATGGACTGGCCCAGGTCTCAGAGCACAGCTGCTCTGAGTCAGGGTATTTCACAGACACTGCCCAAAGTTTCCTTCTTCATGAGATACTGGGAAGGAATTCTTCCCTGGGAGGTAGGTGAGGCCCTGGCACAGAGTGCCCAGAGAAGCTGAGGCTGCCTCTGGATCCCTGGAAGTGCCCAAGGTCAGGTTGGACAGGGCTTGGAGCAACCTGGGATAGTGGAAGGTGTCCCTGCCCATCCAGGGGGTGGGAATGGGATGAGCTTTAAGTCCCTTCCAACCCAAACCATTCCGTGATTCTCTGACATTACAGCAAAGCTGTTTCTTTATGCTGACAACTGCAGACTTTAATGCTTTAGTCTGTTGTTTCCAGTATGTTTCCCATTGTGTTTCCTTTGGCTCTCCTCAATTACTGAATATTTAGTGTCCTTGCCTGTCACTACCACAGCCTGTGGCACATACACCCCGTGGGTTTTAGTCTCTTCAGTCAGTGCCAGGGGTGCTCCCTGTTCCACATCCCAAAGTGAAAATGAAACTTGCCTTCTTGCAGTCGTTTTTGCTGAGCTCTGTCTGATAAAGGTTTCCCTCAGGGTGTTTTTGAAAGGACAGTGTTTCTCCCCATGTCTGCTATCAATTTTGCCAGCCAGAAGTGGAGCTGGGGCCTTGAGCCCTGTTGCCAAAGGTTCTTACCAAATTCCGTGGCCTCCAAAGGCGTGTCCTGAGCCAGCGTTTGTGCCAAAGGGAGCCAGGGGAACAGTTTCCATGTGGGGGTGGAAAAGGAGCCGAGGTGGCAGCGGGCTGTGCCTCCCTGCATCCTTCTGCAGCCTTCCCTGGCTGTCCTGCTCCCTCTCACTCCCTCCACGCTGATTCCCACACAGCTGTCCTGGGCAGGCTCACTCCCAGCCCTGCCTCTCAGGAATGTCTGTGCCCTCAGCAGCACGTGTGGAACCACCGTGTCCTCGGGCAGAGCTGGGTGGGTTCCTGCACCTGACAAGCACATTTCTTTCAAAATCCTTCTGCAAAGCCTTACCCACAGCCTGTTCTGAGCCCCGTTCCTGCTGGGAAGGGAGGCTGGAGCTCGGATGCTCCGCGTGAAGCAGCACCAGCCAAGAGCACACGGCGTTCCTGAATGGAGGAAGCCTTGACCCACTGAAGGCAACGTGCCAAGGGCTGGCTGTTGAGTGGCAGAAGGACAGTTCAGCTCCTGATTTGTGTGCCTTTAATCCAGAGGGTGAAAACCTTCCCCTGGGTGATGGGGAACCCACTCAGAATGGCACAGCTCTGAACGGGCCGGGCTGAGGCTGCAGGTGTGACCCAGGCTTTGGCAAGGGACACCTCGTGTGAGGGCTGGGGCTGGTTTCCTCTGGGCAGGGAGCTTGTGGAGATTCATGTTTCAGTGATAATAAAGGTTGGTGTGAGGCTTTTGTGTGTCCATTGCTGTGCAGGCTGGGGACAGCAGACACCGTCCCCCAGCTTGAGCCACCCCTTTTGCAGCCACTCAGAGATGTGCTGGGTGCCAGGGCTGCATTGCTGTCCCCAGGCTCTGCTCCTGGGGACCTGTGGCAACACTCGATGGCTCCATCCAGATGGAAGCTCCCAAGTGGCAGTGGCTGAATTCAGGTCAGAAAAAGCACACAGCAGAAAACACCAGAAGCATCTTCCTGCAGAGCAACTTGGTGGCACGGGGACGGGTGCCAGCTCGCCAGGGGGACAGCAGGAGGCAGACACTGCCTCCTGCCACCTGCCAGCCTCATGTGGCATGGGCATGGCCATGAGGGCTTGGCAGCATCGTGGTTGCTCCTGATGCCAGGGCAGCTGGAGCCCCCCGGGAGTGCTGCGAGGTGTGGGCAGCCCTGCCAGGCCTGGAGGAGTGGGCACAGGGCAACAGCCCCTCCTCGCCTCCCCACTGCCTGCCATGGGGTGGGAGGCACCAGCAAACCCCTCCCAGAAGGGCCAGAGCTGGTTTTGCTGCAGCACTCGTTCCCAGCCAGTAAAAGACAATAGGAAGAGATGAAGTAGATAATTTGGAGCGTTATTTTTCCACTATTAAAATGTCATTCAGCAATGTGGAAATCACTCAGGATTCGTTTAGTTAAAGACTCTGCACTGCAGCTTTCCAGCATGTGGAATAAGCTGGGTTCTGTTCCAAGCAGGGCTCAGCTCTGGGTGTGCATCCCTGGAACCAGTTGCCACCCTTGGCCACTCTGCCATGCCTGGTGTGCCCTGAGCGTCCCTCTGCCACCAGGAGACTTCAGGTGTCTGTCCCTGTGTTCCCCGTTGGAGCTCCCCATGCCCCTGGCACACACTGACCCCACTTTGCCATAGTCAGGGACACAAAGGGATGGAACTGGTCCCCAAGGACCAGCAGTGCTCACATCCCAGTGACCCAATTCCAGTCTCAGCCTGTCCGTTGGCTTGTGATGCCATTATTTGACTCAGACTGAAGATCCACAGCCATCTGAGCTCGTCTGGGGGGAGACGGGATCGGTGAAGCCAACCTGGAGGCTCTGGCAGTGCCCTAGGATGGCACTGGAAGACACCTTGGGATTTCCCTGCAGCACAAGGGTGGCAACGAGTCACACATTGGACAGGGCAGTGCATTTCAAAGGTCCTCCTGACCCATCCCCGAGATTTTCCTTTGTGACACTCTTTGCCATCTGAAAAAACCCCGAAGGAACAAAAAAGCAGCCAAGCTTCGGTCCCTACAGAGGAGGAACGTGGATCCTGGGAATAGTGACCCCCACGTGGCGTCTCCCCAGTCACTGCCCTGAGCGTCGCATTAGCGGCAGCTGAGAGCCGAAAATAGCCCCTCGCGAAGGTAAATAGTCAGTGTAAGCCTCTTTAGCCTCAGCCTTGAGCTGACACATCCTTCTGCCTCCCGCTGCCGGGGGGAAGGGGAGCAGCGAGGGACGAAAGCCGAGCCCTCTATCCCGTGGTAACGCTGCTCCATAATCTCTGCGGGAACTCGATCCCGCTCCTGGAGCCCTGAGGAGAAGGGAACAGAGCACCACAGACACCTCGAGATGGAGACCGGGCTGGTCCCGGGACACCCGGGCGGGGAGAGGTGCCACGCGGTGTCCCGAGGCTGGCAGGGGGCCCGGAGCTGTCCCCCCACGGGAGGCGTCAATGGGTCAGCTTCGTTTGTCCTTGGTATTGAGCACTGACCACACAGGGCTGGCCAAACTGCCCCCGGAGTTTGCTGCACTGGGGAAACTGTCACCTGGGAGCGGGGCAGGGGCAGGTGGAGAGGCTTGGTGCCACGTCCCAGGGCTGGGTGTGTTCGGATGTGGCTCTTTGGCTCTTTTGTCAAGGGACGCTGCCTGTCAAATGAAAAATTACAGCTCGCAAGAACAAAGAGACTCACCTGAGTTATTACAAGCACTAAAGAATTTCAAACCC
The DNA here is from genome assembly GCA_013399835.1 of Leptocoma aspasia. NCBI lineage: Eukaryota > Metazoa > Chordata > Aves > Passeriformes > Nectariniidae > Leptocoma > Leptocoma aspasia. The sequence goes on along the minus strand of VXAX01004539.1, from coordinate 11,444 downwards.
AACGTAGCCTGTCCTCCTGGGCTGGCTGATTAATCCCCGGGTCGCTCTGCTTGGGCCGTAAAAATAGACCAGTCCGGCCGGCTGGGGCTCACGGGCACATCCTGCCCCGGGCACCGGCCCTGCCCGAGCGCGGCGCTCCGGGCTCAGCACGCCCTTTCTCTGGCTCATTTAAACACAAACACAGCTCGCCATGAGGTTTCACGGCTCCTGGAAGAGAGGCAGAGGCTGGGGCAGCCCCGGCAGAGCCCGGCGGGAGCTGTGCCAGCGGTGCCAGCTCGGACTCGCCGTGGGGACTGCAGCGAGGAGCGGCCGGGCTGGAGCTGCCCTCCCAGAGCCAGCCCCACGCTGGGGAAAGCCCTGCTGCAGCTGCACGTGGGTCAGCCCCTCACCCAGTCCTCCCCAAAACCACAGGAGTGAGCACGGACACAGCTCAGGCATCCCAGCGAGGGGACCTGGTGTCAGCCAGGCTTTGAGCGGTGCCTCCTGCCATCAGTGAGGGGTTCCTTGGCCCTCCAGTGTCCCCATGCACCAGGTCCCTCTGAGTTCAGCAAGCTCAGGGCCTGCCAAAGCTCCTGCTCCATGTGGCACAGCAGCAGCAGGAGAAGGAGCAGCCTAAGGACTCTTCCTGGGATTTTGGATTTTGTTTGGCTTGGGTTTGTCTTTCAGAAACCACAAACAAGTTTGGCCTCTTCTGTCTGCAGCCGGGGCTTGGCTAACCTTGGCGGGGGCAGAGGCAGCCGGGGAGGTGCCGAGTGACGGGGATCTGCCAAAGTCCTCTCTGCTCTCTGAGGTTTCTGCAGGGGGGACACGGGGCTGTCACAGAACCCAGGGACACGGCAAACACCCGGCACGGCGACCCCGACCCCGGCCTGACCGTGAGCCCCCAGCACTGGGCAGAGCCTGTGCTGTGGGTGAAGGCAGTGAGGCCTTTGGTGCTGCTCGTGCTGCTCAAAGCACCTGCCCGGCCCCAGTCGGCTCCAGCAGCCGGGTCCTGGTTTCGGGAACCCAATTTCCACACATTACAGGTGAGGGTGGGCAGTGAAAAGCTTCCAGCCGTGACTGGAATCCCTGCAAACAGCCCAAACAGCAGCTGGCCTTTAGGCCCTCTGCCAAGGTGATAAAACTGCCCCATGCCGACGCCGACAGCAGCAGGAGCATGGGAAAACCGCCGCCGCCCCTCCCCAGGGATCGGGAGCAGCGGGGACAGCACATCCCAGGCTCTGGAGCAGCCACGGCAGCGGCAGCGGGATGCGGCGGGGCCAGGACGGGCTGGGAAAGGGGTGCCACGGAAAGGGTGCAGGAGAGCCGGGGCATCCAACAGGGTGCACGGCCGGGGGATGCTCCGTCCCCTCCTGCAGGGGACAGGGCAGGTGTGGCTGCCACAGCCGGAGGGTCACAGCCACCCTGGCTGTGGCTCCAAGGAGCCCGTGCTCAGGGTGGCAGGAAAGGGTTAAGGCGCTGCCGGAGCGGGAGTGAGAGCAGGGAATTCAGCTGCTGACGCAGGTAGGATCTGCCGGCGCATCCCCGTGCAGACACAGCAGCGTCACCCTCAGCTCCCGAGCGCCTTCAGAGCCCTCTGAGAGCGGGGAGTGGGCGACAGACCCAGCCCCGTGCAGGGAGCAGAGCGGGGCTCTCCCTGGGCTGCCAACCCCCATGGCACTGCCCGGGTCACCCCGGGATGCCCACCCCTCTCCTTGCTGCCACGGACACGGACCCAGCCCTTCCCCAGCAAACTGCGGCTGGGAGGATGCTCCGTGCTCCAGGATGCTCACAGGCACCAGGGAGCTCTGTGGCAGAGCAGGGCCAGAGCCCTGCCAGGACAGTGGCACTGTCAGAACGGTGGCACTGCCAGGACAGTGGCACTGTGGGGCAGTCGAGGAGGGTCCACACGTGTCAGCCTCTCTGCTCCTGAATAACTGCTTGTCAGCTTTTGGATCATAAAATGACTGGGAACAAGCAGAGCTGGAATAGGTGACACAGGAAGAAAAGGGACAATCAGAGAGGGGATAGACCCCTACAGAAAGCAAGGGACAGAGAGGACACAGCCCCCAGGTCTGTGCAAATGGCTGGAGCAAGACCTGACCTTGGCAGAGCTGGGATGGCTCCTGAGAGCCCTCGGGACAGGGAGGTTCCCCTGACCAAGGACCATTTCCCACGCAGGGAATCCCAGACAGGATGGTGCTGGCACCTGGGTTCTGCCACACCGTCCTGCCAGAGCCAGGCCAGTGGCCAGAGTGGGGCTGTGGATGTGGGGACACCGGGGGCAAGAGCAGAACCTGGCAAGGGGCTCTTTGCACCGAGCCCCTGCCAAGGCCACGTGTGCCACCCTCCACGAGCCGCTGGGAAGTCAGGCCCGATGGAAATATAATGGGATAATCGATGGCCCATTGTTGCTCGGCTTAATTTAGCTGCTCAGGCAGGGAATGAACAGAGTGAACATACGTAAGCAGGAGCCAAGGCAGGAGATGAATCAGCCCTGCATCCTCTGTGGCACCAGGGACAGGACAGGCACGGGCCTGCTGGGCCCAGGGCTGAGCCCCCAGACCCTGTGGCAGCGGCCCAGGGCGTGGGGAGGTGCCATTAATGGAGATTCACTTTGCTTTGTCTAACACCGGGTCTGAAACGGCTGCACTGGGCTCCGTGTTACACACCTGCACCGCCAAAACTCCCTTGGAAGTTGCAGCAGGAGCAAGGAAGCTGCTGGGGGTGCGGGGATGGGGAGCTGAGTGCTGGGGCCACAGCTTGGGAGGGACACAGCTGATGCCAGGGCTCAGGAAGGACACAGTCACTGCCAGGGCTCCTCTCAGCCACAGCCCAGGGGCTCTGCAGCCCTCCTGCCCCAGCTCGCTGTCCCAGGAGAGCCTGCCAGCCTGTGCCCAGCCCAGCTCAGAAGGTCCCAGGGGATGTAATCTGGGCACAGCCCTCCCACCCTGTCCCAACGCTTGGCCTGAGCTCTCCAGTCTTCACACTTTGCCCTGCAGCTCAGTGGTGCCCACCCTGATACCTGGGGAATCGCCCTTCCTCCTCACTGTTTGTCTTCCTCGCATTCCTCCTGGCTGGCTCACACCCACCCGGCCCAGGGCTCGGGCTTTGCTCGTGAATCAGCCCCGCGGGGCGACAGGGCTGCTCCGTGCCCCTCTGCACGGCGGTGCATCAGCTCTGCTGCTCCTTCCCCTCTGCCTGGGCTCCTGCCGCCCCGTCCCTCCCGCCCCTCGGGACGCCTCCGAGCCCGAGCATCCCCAGGGAGGGATTTGCAGCGTGGCTTCAGCCTGGATTTCATTTCCATGCGGGCAGCCCACGCCGGAATCTCCTGGAAGCACGGATTCCTGGTCCTGGCACCCGCAGCACCGCCCGTGCCCTGCGCTGCCGCTCCCCCGAGGGTGGCACTGGATGAAAGCAGCCCTGGATCCCCAGGAGAGCCCGGGGGTGAACTCAGGAGTGCCCCGGGCTGTGAGAGCAGCGGGAGCTCGGGCACAGCTCCACCCGTGCCCGGCAGGACCAGCCGGTGCCCCGGGCACCCACGGGTGTTGGTCTGCTCACGGGGGCAGGGGCTGCCTGACCCTTTCCAAGGGCCAGTGGGACATGGACTGGGCAGCAGTGGGCTGGGGGAGACCCAGAGCACGCTGGCCACGGGGTCGCCCCGGCCTGGCCAGCCCTGATTGCCGGTAGCAGCTCCCCGGGATGCCCCAGCACACGGAGATGCCGCGGGCCCGGCGCCAGCGCCCTCCCCACGCTGCCTTTTATGGCCCTGCTGCAGCCAAAGCCCAAACATGGGCTGCGGGAACGCGGAGCTGGAGCCTCCCCGGGGCTGGCCCTGCCGCCGTGAAGGTGCCCCAGACACCCCCAGCTCGGGCAGCGAGCTGGGACTGAGCAGCAAAGAGCTCCGTGCCCGCACACCCCAGTTGCTGGAGTGCCCGAGAACTCAGCAGCTCATCCCCCTCCTTCTGCCCCTTGCAACCCCCATCCCTCCCCTCGCAGCTCCCATCCTGCCTCGGACAGCCCTGCATCCCTGCCTCGTGCTCCAGCCTGTGCAGGTGTCACCTCACGTCCCCCTGGCCCCCCAAACCATGGGGTCCCTGCAGACCCCAGAGCAGCACAGCACAGCTCGCACCCAGCCAGGGCACACACAGCCCTGCTTTTGGTCACAAAGGTGCCATGGGGCAGAGAAACAAGGGGCCAATGGGCACTGCCAGCCCCGGGAACCCCCCTGCCCAGTGCCCGGGCGGGGCCCGGGGGGGAGGATGCACCCACCCACAGGGTGTGTCAGAAACCAAGTGACTCAACTGAACCCTCAGTGTCACCCCCAGGAGTGGCTCCTGTCACTCCAGCAGCTCCTCACCTCCATCCCAGCCCCATCCAGGCTCCAGCTGGCCCCCACAGGCTGTGACACAGGTGAGAGGTGTCCCCACGGTTAGGGCTGACTCTGCCGGGGCCCGGGAAACTGGACATAGGGGCAGAAAAGGGGGCAGGAGCAGGAATGGGGTGAGGTGGCTGCAGCGGGGAGTCTGAGACAGCCCTGGGTGACACCAGGGCTCCTGATGTCCCCTCCAGCATGAGGAACACGAGAAGACTGCCTGTGCCATATTTCCTGGCTGCAGGCAGTAAATCCTCGGGGCTCAGGACAGCCGTGGTGACAGTAATGACAGAGCCCCATGAATCAGCACTGCCCTGCAATCCCGGGTGCCTGGGCACAGCATCAGCATCACTCTGGCACAGGAGACCCCCTCCACTGCCCTCAGCAGTGCCAGTGCTCCCGGGATGGGCATCCCAGCCTCGTGCCTGGCACAGGGGAGTGGCAGAGCCAGGGCATGTGCAGGGGAGTGAAGGAGCAAGCTGAGGAAGCACAGCATCTCTCATGCTGCCCAAGAGACAGCTGGAGTTCCCAGAACCTGCTCAGCATCCCCGGGGGAAAGCAGACAGCGAGCAGCAGCCTAAAAATAGCTGCCCAGGGCACATGCAGTTGCCTGAGAGAAGGGGAAGTGAAAAGGAAGATGGGCTGCAGCTTTCCAAGGAACAGCCCCCAGCCCTGCTCACTAGCCATCGCCCATGGGTGAATTGCAGCCTTTGCTGCAATGCCTTCACCTGAACATTCGGCACCAGGAAGCACCCGAGGGTCAGGCACTGACACCACAGAGCCCAGGACAAGGTCACTGTGGGGTGGCACCGCCGTGCCAGGTAGGAGCAGGGCAGGATCCCGTGAGCCTTTGAGTCCCTTACCAAATAGCTGCCTCTATATAAGCAAATGTAGGCAGTCCAAGGAAGGGCAGAGCTTGGAGGAGCCAGTCTAACCAGTCAGAGCCCAGTTGTGTCTCCAGTTGTGCTCACTCAGCACCCGTGGCTGTTCCCAGGCACACAAACCCGGGCTGAGCAGAGCAGCGCTCGCCCAGAGCCCAGGGCCTGCTCACACATCACCAGCCTTTGGCTTTCAGGAATTCATAGGCCATGACAATGTCTTCCAGACCCAAGGCTGAGCTTTCTGCAGCAGCAGGGTGGCCTTTGCTGGGTGCAGGTGCTGAATCACCCAAATCACGGAACTGATGCCCCAGCCCCGCGGATCAGCGGGGGCAGGGCCATGGGGCAGCCCCCACAGTGCCTCGGATTGAGGTTCTGCCCTGCAGAGACCAACAGCTTCCTTCCCCCGGGCAAAACATCCGTCTCCTGACGGGGTCGGCGCAGCTCGACTTGGGTCGGACTAAGCAGCTTTGGAGCACGGAGCTCCAGTGACAGCACAACACGTGCTGGGTGGGCAGCGCGGCCAGGAAACCCTCCCGACACCTTTGAAAACATAAATACTTGGTTTAATCCTCTGAGGGGATGAAGTGCCAGGGCAGCCCGCGGGTCGGTGGAGCTGCCTCGCAGGCAGGGCTCAGCAGAACCCGCCGGGGGCGGGCGGAAGGAAGCCGGAGGGAAGGGCTGCGAGCGAGGAGCTGCGCCTCGGCTCAGGTGCAGGGCTGGAAACTGCCTGACCGCAGAGCCGAGCACGCTTCCTCCCTCCCTGCCCTCACACCAGCCCTGCACGCCAGCGGGGCTCGGGCGGGAGCCCTGCGGAAAGCAGAGCGCCTCTGCCACACGATGCTCTCGGTGGCCACTGGACACCAGCGGTGGCCCTGCCCGAGGGGAGGAGCGCAGGGGCCGGAGCCGCTCGCTCCCGTGCAGCTGCGCTCGGCCGGGCTGGGGCTGCGCAGCCTCTCCGTCCACAGCAAAGCTGCCCAATCCAACCCGGCAGCTCCCGGCTTNCCACAGCCCAGCCCAGCCCCTCTGCAGGAGCCACAGCTCGTGGTGCCACCAGCCAGGACCCCACATCCCTGGGGGTGTCACAGCCCCCAGAGCCCGAGGGTCCCTGTCCCCAGGCCAGCACCTCCGGTGCCCGCAGCAGCTCAGCCCAGGGCTCGGCTCTGCTGTGCCCGGTGATTTGTCCACGTGCCAGCTCTGCCATGTGCCATGCCCGGGCCACGAGGCAGGACATGTGCTGACAGGGCCCTCACCGCTGCTCTTCCCGCAGCTCCCCAGCGGTCCCAGCCCCAGCCAGCAATTACCAGCTCTGTCCGTGGGCGATCACCGCTCTGCCCGGGGAGGGGAGGCCAGGGTGGCACTTCAGATCAGCACAACACGGCATCAAAGTGCTCTGCCAGAGGAGCTGGGCCCAGCCCTGGCAGTGCCAGGAGCTGCACGAACAGCTGTGGGAGCAGAGCACAGGCAGAAAAGCTCACAGTACCCACAGGTCCCAGCATGAGAGGGCTGCAACTGTCCGCAGCTGTAATCTTAGCAAATCAATCAATCAATCAATCAATCAACCAATCAATCAATCAATCAATCAATCAATCTCCATGCTTAAATAGCTTGGCATGACCAGCCCAGTTTCCCCTGCAGCCAGGGAAGGCCTTATGGATGCTTCTCCACCCCAGGAAGCTTTGCTCGCGTGGCTGGGAGACAGAACTTGTGTGTGAGATGAGGCAGCTGGGCTGCACCGCCGGGGGGCCGTGCCTGGCTGAATCCCCTTTGCTGGGCTCAGCCCAGCTCCTGCCCAAGAGGCGGAGGTGGCACTGAGTGGCTGCAGGCTCGGCAGGAGGAGTGGCCGAGGGGCCAGACCCCGCACCTGAGGATTTCCTGGCTGCCCCCGCTGCTGGGTGCAGCCGTGCCGGGGACACACGCACAGACCCAGTTCTGATGGAGAAAATCTCATAATTACCCTCAGCTGCCAAGGAACAGCATCAGCTTAGGCGAGAAGAGGGGGAAGAGCTCCAAGGATAAACCTCTCCAGGGCTGCTTGGGTCTGAGGGGCACGGCGAGGAAGGTGCAGGCAGGACGGGGCTGAGGATGGGTATCAGGCTCCCTGCAGTGCCTGGGGAAGGGGTTCCCGTGTCCCTCTGCTCTAGGAGCTGGGAGTGCTTCCCGGTGCCCTCTGCCTGGTGTCCCAGGCAGCTTGCATTGCTCTGAGGATGTGGGGCAGGCAGGCCCTGCTCCCCCCAGCTGCGTGCTGAGCCCCGTGCTGCCACAGCCAGGGTCAGAGGGACTTCAGTGCCTCTTCCCTCTGAATTTCTCCCGACTTGCCTGGATCTAAGAAGATTAAAGACAGATGGTCTCTGAGGCTCCCTCACTGGCACCCATGCCTGAGGTTGTGGGGGGAAGGCACAGCAGAAAAGAGCCCCGGGGAAGGGGGGTTGTTCCCAGCCGAGGGATGGAGCATCCTGGGAACCTGCTCTGGAGCGCTGCCCTCCCTGCCTGTGCTGGCTGCAGCTCTGCAGAGCAGGGCTGTCTCTCCTTCCTCTGGCGCTGCCTCATTCGTGGTGAGCTCCAGTGGTGAGGGGAGCCCAGCCATGCTCCCGGCTCAGCTGCTCTGGGTGACACTGCCCTGTGTCCGCCCAGCCCCTCCGTCCGCCACACAGAAACTGCTCTGCTGCGCTGTGTTAAACTGCTGTGGAAGCACGCTGTGTGCTCCTGCAAGTGTCTCCTTCCTGAGGATTCTGCTCACAACCTCCTCTGGCTCGTGCTGGAGGCAGCAGCAGAAAAAAGCATTCACCTAACGCGGCCCCATGTGCACCAGCAGCAGCAGCAGCAGCGGTGCACTTGTGAAGCCATTTAAATTTCCACGTGATGACCCAGTTCAGGGTGGTTTCGCCTCTGGATTTTCCCACTGCTGCTGCCTCTGGGTGGGTGGTGGCAGCTCCAGACCTTGCTGCTGTGCTGGATTTTAAGGCCACCACACTGACATCCCCAGGCTCGAGTGCTCGGGCTGTTCACGGTGCTTTCCTAAGCATTACAAAATGCTGGGCACTCGGTGTCTGAGGACACCCGCGTGTCCTCCCTGGCACTGGGTGTTCTACTGGAAGCTTTAAAGGGTGAACAGTTTTCCAAAGGGTTTTTTGCTGCTGCTTGTTACACTGGGGGCAGGGCACGTGTCACTTCAGCTGCTGCAGTGAAGGTGGTGGGGATGCTCCGGGGGGTTTTAGTGCATGTGTTGGAGTAAATTCCAGCCCAGCTGCCAGGCTTGACTCTTCCCTCACCATTTTGAACCAGCAGTCACAGAGCTTCCCCACACCAGCACTGGGGCTGAGCTGCAAGGCAGAGGGGCAGCCTGTATTTAGAAGGAGACAATAATTGCAAGTCAGATTTGCTTGTTCAATACTCTATTGACAGATTTGCCTTGGCAACCTGGAACAGGGTTTCATTGTTCACATCGTACTTCATGGCATCCTATTGATTGGGTGGGTGGGTTTAGGTTTTTGTGGATTTGCTGGTTTTGTTGTCTCTTTTTCCAAGCCTACCTACTCATCCTTTTCTTGTCTTTCTCCAGCACAGTGTTGACCTCAGCAAGGGCTGTGTCATAATCCGTTTTTCAGACTGGCCACAACTTCCAATGCAAGCCAGAGCTGACAAAAGCAGAAGGGCAAATCCTGGAGCCCAGCTGGCCAAGGCTGCAGGCGGCCAGGTAGGGATGAATGGGGCCAGTGCCCTCCCCGCTGCTCCAAGGACATGGCAAAGTCGGTGCCTGGCCCCTTGTGAGAGTGGCCTTGAAGGAAAGGCTGTAACTATTCATGAATTAACTTTCTGTTATTATTTTGGTGCTCAGCCTGGCGTGCTCCTGGCTTTGCAGACTGAGTAGAAACCACTGGCCTTGCTGGGGCAGAGGGGAGGAAAAGGTGAGCACCCAAGCTGCAGCTCTGGAGTCGCCTTGGTGGAGCTGGAGGATTACAGCTGGAAAAGAATTGCTGGTTTGAATTGCTAATAATGATACAGACTAATGAGCAACATCAGAAATGATGGCATGTGTAATCAGTGCTGCTTGATGGCAAACACAGAGCAGGGCTGCAGGAGCTGCTGGGGCGAGGGGAGCAGCGCATCTTTTGGAGAGGCAGCACCCACCCCAAGCAAGGCACAGCCACGGGGCTGCCTCTGCCTCGGGGGTAAGAACTCTGTAAATAATCATGAAAAGAATAAACATAGACAGACATCAGCTCTGGGTACATGGAGGGAACATGGTCAGCAAGTATTGGAGGGGAAATCACCTTGGTATGGTTCCTGGCACCTGCAGGAAGCCCATCTGGCTCTGGCTGTTCCAGGTTTTGTCTTGCAGCTGCACCCCAGCAGCCCCACCTCGGGATCAGGCACACGGGGGGCTGGAGCCTCCACCTGGGACAGAGTCCTCCTGCTGAGAGCAGCAGCACCTATTGCTGATGCTCTGCAGAGAAAGAGGAATCTGAATTTTTGGCCAGGTGTGTGGTGAAGGGGAGGAATGTGCCTCGTACCTGCCTGATCCACGAGCAAACCAGCAAGGAACTGCCCGGGGCCAACCCACTCCTCTCTTGGCTTTAAAGGCAGCACTTGGCTCCTGTTCCTTTTGGTTGGAAACCCTTTTCCTTGTCTCGTCCCTGTGATATGCCCCAGCCAGTCAGGAACAGGCAACAGTTGGAAATGCTTCCCACTTTCCTTATTTAGGCTGTTTTATGTGGTTCAAATAAGGTGTCCTCTTTGGGCCTGACAAAGAGAAAGATGTATCAGTTCATGAACTGCTGCTGCCTGAGCAAGGTAAGAGACAGAAAATCACCACTATTACCATCATTATTGTGAATCATGTGCAATCAGCCCCATAACAGAAAGCAGATGAAGATCCTACAAGAACCTGAAGGATGGGAGCTGCTGCTGAGCTGTGGGAGCGGGGGCCAGGCAGTGATTAAAATGCTTTTAATATTGGTTTTCAGTGTTGTTTCACTTTTATATGTATATATATGTGTATTATATTTCATCAAGAGTCTCTTCTATTGCTCCTGAGGCAGGTTCTAAAAGATGCCAAGGATGTTTGGTCACACGTTTAAATTTTTTTTTTAAATTTATATTTATATATATGCAGCTAGCCAAACTTTGCCCTCCTCATCGCCTGTTCCCGACTGCGTCCTGCGAAGAGCAGAGCTTTCCCAGCCGGGCGGGATCCGGGGCTGGACGTGCTCTGCAGCTTACCCAGGCTGGGGAGGAATCGCACCAAACCGTGCTCGTCCCTGGGCACTTAGTTTTATTGCGAGCATTAGCGGTTTGTCTCCTCTGGCAACAGGAGAAGCTGGAAATGTCAAAGGGGAGGGTTAACAAACTCCGCTGGCATAAATTTCAATGAATGTATGTTTCTTAGGAAAACCGCTAAGTTAAAAAAAAAAAAAAATTAAATCTTCCTGTGTGTGTTTTCCTTGGGCTGCTGTTCACAATGGATAATAATTCTTACATTAAGCCCCTTCGGCCCTCCAGGGAAATCAAAATTGTAATATCAGTTTGCTTTTTATTGGCTCGGCTCTGCGATCGCGGCGGCTGCGTCTTTGTTAGGGGCTGCGGCGCGGTGACATTCAGCGGTGCCTCCCGGTGTGTCCCCCTCCGGTACCTCCGGGCCCGGCCAGGGCCCCCGAGGGCGCGGGCTGCTGCTGGCCGGGGCCGCGGCCACCGGGCGAGCTCGCGGGCCGAGGTGGGACCGAGCCGGGGCAACGAGGAACATCCTGGGGGCCGGGGGTGCTGCCCGACCCCGGCAAAGGAGCCCCGGTGCCGTTCGAGCTCAGCCCCGCCGCTCCCGGCGAAAGTTGCCGGGAACCCCGCGGGGACCGACCGCCCCGTCCGAGGGCAGGCGGGGCCCCGCCGCCCGGGAGA
>VXAX01004538.1:58869-81153 GCA_013399835.1 Leptocoma aspasia | reverse complement strand
TTTTTTTTTTTTCTGAAAGAAAAGGTAACACGTTCTAGATTTCTGAACCACATGCTGCATTACTATCTTTGTGACAATTATCTCTACTGGGTTGGTATTTTTTTGCATAGATGAGAGAAATCAAGGGTCAGTCAGCTTTAAAATGATATTATCCTGTGGATAAGCAAGGTTGGTGCTGGGTGTAGAATGCAGAGAGTAGATTTCATAAACAAGTCTCTGAAGCTTTTATTTCAGAATTACCACCAAGCCCATAAAGAAACTAAATTCCATTGCTTTCAGCTCTGTATTATTGCTGTGCTTGGAACACTTAATTTTCAGATGAATATTTAGTCACACAGTCTATGACACTGGCTGAGATAAGAATGCTCTTGTTTTGACCCTTAGAAACACAGATCCCAGAATTTCTTCTTTTGAATAAAGTACAAAGGAGAGCAAATACTTAAGACAAATCCACATTTCACTTTCCTTTTGAAATCACTCAGGATTAAGAGCATTGCTGCCTGTTAGAGGGCATGAAAGGAAATTAGCCCTTGAGAAAAAAACCACAAGCAAAGGCCTTTGTTCTGTTTCTATCTTTTTGCCACATACAAATTATTTTTTCTCCTTGCCTGGGCCCAGACAGTAAGTGAATATGAAAGTGTGTAAAGAAACAGTGAGACTGTGATCTGTGTCTTCATTCTGCACTATTTTTCTTCTGAATTTCTTAATTAGTTACAAAAGTCTATATATGCCTATCTTTATTTTCTCCAACTGTACAATCCCCCTGCACTTTTCTTTCAATTATTCTACAGCATGTCAGCTCCCTGTGTAAAAAATAATTTCATTATATGAGGCTTGCCATTTCTGCTCCTTAATTAGCTCTCATTACTTCTACTTATGCTCTTTCTCAATGTTCTAAATAATTCCTCTTGAACCTTCCTGTCTTCCCCTTTAAATATTTGCACAATTGACTCGTGTCCTTGTTAGTCTGTTCTTAAGTTTAAGTAACAATAAATCACTCCTGAAGAATCAATCACTCCCCAGCAACCCTGCTGAGAACTGTTCTTTGAACTTGTATTCTAGTTAAAAAAAACGTCCTGAGAGGAATAGTTTACTATCAAAGCTTATAAAGATGAGCTACTTCATTTCTGCCCCACGACACCAGGATCTGGCCTTGCTCATTGGCATCTCTTGTAGCAACCTCATGTCTCACCATGGGCTTGTTTTATCTTCACATTACTGTGGGATATAGTAATATTTCCTCTCCCTCCCCAAGGAAATATTTTTCATTTGTCCAAGCTGGTTGTAGGGTTCTGGAAATTACTTTTATTCTCTTGATCTTGCTCTGTCTGCACTATTATTTTTAATGTTTTCTTCATTTGCAACCAGTGGCAAATCTAATTTTTGTTCACTTTCATCTCCCGGATCACTCAGATTATTAAACAGAACTCACTGTTTTGTTGTTTTATTTTTTTTTTCTTATTCAACATGTATCAACTATGTAGGGAATTACTTATTTAAAAATGAGCAGTTAGAATTTAGAGCTGAGGCAATACTGTGACTGTGACAGATTAAAGGGTTTAACAAGAAATAATGACAGAACTTTCTGTACAACATACTTGTCAAACACCTTTCAAAACAAATATGTTTGAATCCAACAGTAATCCCTGTGCCACAAGAACAGACCTCATTTCTTTCTAATTTAAACCACTGCTGAGTTGTAGCACCCTTTGTTTAGAGGTGTTCAGCTAATTTTCAGTCTCAAGGAGAACATAGCTTATCTGAGCTAATTTCCTTTCACTTTAAAGGAATTTTCTATGAATATAAAATTAAATCCAAATTCTTTATAAGCTAGAGTTAGTACAAGAGCTTTCTTCCCATGGCTTTTTATTTTGTTTTCCTGTGCCAGACTAAGGAGAACTTCATCTGAATGTTACCTCCTGCCACCAGCCAAGCTGCTGATTTAATTCTGTCACTGATACTCTCTGGATAACTTTGTTCAGCTCAAAGTGATTTTTTTTTCCACATCTTTTCCATCCTTGCCTTGCCTACCTGTGCACCTCCACTCCAATCCCTGCTGGCTGCAGTGAGGAAAGCAGTACACATTCATAATATCCTGAAAGGATAATGTGGCTTTTTATTTCACTGGCAGGCACTGCATGGTTGGCAGGTAACATATATTTTCCATTTAAATCTATATAATGACAGTCCTAAAGTGTAAAAGTTAGTGAGCCCATGAGAAGAACGATGGGAACCAACTAAGTCTGAACAAAGATCCCTGACCCTTCCCCAGCTCAAGCTGAGAGAAAACCCAGCAAAGGCAGCAGAGCATCTCCCTGTACTGTAGGTGGGAACATCCCTACAGCCCTGTGCTGCAGGCTTAGGCTTCATCCCTTTGGATTTGGGAAAGATTGGGTCCCATGTTTTCCCCAAAACATTTAAACCATGTGGCATCTCACGAAGATTTTTGGAAGCAATTTGTACTCACACTGGCGTAGGACACGAAATGGGAAGAGGCTGGATGTCTGTGCAAGCCTAAAGCTGATCACTAATTCATCACCCACATATCAGCCATCCCAGAATCATTAATCACCAGGAGTGCTACATGACAGCTCCAGAGCTTTCATAAAAGGAAAGCTGGAAGTACTTTTGCAAAGAACTGTAGGAGTTTATTTTTCTTCCAGCGAATTTTCCCCCTGTAAAATTGGTTCTGAATTCATCGCCCACGCAGGCTTTCCTGAATTCTAGTAACATTTTACATTTACTGGCGTGAGGTTCAGGATAGCTTGGCTTTGTTCCTCCTCCCTTCTACCCCTGAGGAGTTACTCTGTCCACAAGAAGTAATAGGCAAAAATGTTTAGCAGTGAGGATTGAAAGTTTAGCTGCTTATCTAGGAAAACAGGGCATGCCTGAAGTCATGGCAATGAAATCAGTGGCAAAAGCAGGATTCCTCCTGAGCCAATGCTGAACCACTGCTCCCTTTGCTTCTCCATGAAGCAGCAAGGAAATACGTTAGAAAATCTTTTCTGGATGTCAGCAATGGCTATTCCTGTTGCCTCTGGTATATTTCTGGAGTGAGCAAGCCCACCAGGAGGTAACCTGGCTATTTCTGGCTGTGTGGAATTAAACCAGCCCACAGTCAGTGCTGTGTGAGACCTGGTGGGCTCTGGATATCTCCCATTCTCTGTGCTGGTTAATGAAGGTGAACAGAACTGCACTTGAACATTACGAGTTCAAAACCTACACGTATTTCAATAAATCCATCTCCACATCTGCACAAGCCTACATTTTTAAGGTAGAGCAGCATTCCCCCGTGCTCCTGCTCCTGCCTACTGCTGCTTGTCTGGGTATTGTGCTGCCACAATTGGGCTATTCTTGTTCTCAGGGGCCAAAACAAACCTCCCCTGGGGCTCCTTTAAATCCCCCCTAAGACCACTTAGTGCACTTTGCCAGGTACTGTGCTATTGCCTTTATAAAATAAGCCTGCCCTGCCTCACCCCACCACCTGCCACATCCTCCATGACTCCAGAGGCCAACTCCCCAGGCCTCCAAGGCTTTCACCCCTACACAAAGGTTTCCTTCTGCCCCAGCCTCACTTTATTAAGGCAATACTGCCTGTAGTCCCTTGTGCATAAAGTGCCCAGTGTGGCACTGTCTGCATTTGAGAGGAGCGAGCAATGCCCCAATAAGCTGACTTCAAGTTATGTAATATACATATTTGGAAAATTGCATTTTACTGGCATCATGGCTTTTGTATATTTGAAAATTGAATTTAAAGTTATTTTCCTCAGCAATCATGGTGATGCCATTCAAGTAGAAGCAGCGAGCCACCTGACTTACAGAATCTCAGGATTCAAATGAAACTGAAGTGCTGAGGGAAATATTGAGACTGAAACATTTTTAGTGTCTTATAAATATCTGTTTAACAGAACTTGTCTTCATTGTGCACCCACAGCCTTAAACTGTAGGCAAACATTACCAACCAGTCTTAACATCTCTGTGTTCAAACAGTTTCCTTGGCTGCAAGTATTTCCTTAGTGAAAAAATACAGCTTTTTCTTTGCAGAAGGTTAGATTAGATTAATGGTCCTTTTCAGTCACAAAATCCATAAGGCTGTTCTCTGTTGTTTGTCTTTGCAGAAATTGTGATAGAGTTTTCTTTGAGCAGGACTGGCTTTTTTTACACATGGCTGAAATGTTGCAGTGGGGAGGGAGAGGACACTCTGGAGCTGAGCCAGGGATGAGAGCTGTGCATCTGCAGCAAATCTGGCACTGTGGATGCATCAGAACCAAGGGGCCTGAGCTGTGGAGTACTGCCGTGGTCCATGCATTGACAGAGGACTCTTGACAATAATATCAGAAGGATAAATATGATTTATTAACATGACTCCATAATGCAAAGAATTGGGCTATTATCTGCCCAGTCTGGAGCATCCAAAGCTGCTACTCCCAGCTCTGTCCAAGGAATGCCAGAATAGCTCACACAATCAGAGATAACAACTTTTCACCTCATAGGCTGGAAGGAAGAAAAACCTCCATCTCCTATTATCAGGAGACAGGCAGAGGAATTTAAAAGTCCTTGAACACACATTAAAGATTTTGTTTATAGAAACTTGTACAGAGTAAAAGACAGTAAAAGATGCTTTCCCATGGGAAGAATTTTCTGCAGGCCTGCATGCAGAGAAACTTATAATATGTTCTTGCAACAGTGGAGTCCATGCAGGCACTCACATTTACCATTCCTCTGCTAGGCCTGCACCCCACCAGGGCTCTCTCCACTGCTACAGCATTTTTTCTCTGAGACACCCCATGTGAATGGACAATTTTCCTTCATGAAAAATTCCTGCAAAATTATAGCAGTCTTCTGGCTTTCTCCTTTAAAGAACCTGTGTGACACCTGAGAGTGGCCATGAGAAATACCAGTTCCTTAGGGAGTCTCCTGTGCACTGTATATCAATATAGGATTTGCACAGAGGATCTAGGTCTCCTATTAAGACTCCTAGAAGTAAACCCACACAAACACTAAATCAAATTTATTTGCGTGGATCAAAAGCGTCTGTCACAATTCCTATCAGTTCTGTGAAGATACATTTGGGATTAATTTGCCCCACCACAATTATTTTCACATCTGAACACATCATAAAATCTCTTTATAGAGATAAATTAAATAGGGAAGAGCAAAACAAAAATTATTTACTATAAATTATGAAATAAAACAAGGTGGCAAAGTAATCTCTTCACAGATGAACCACTAAAATATAATTAGTGAGACTCTGCAAAAGACTGAATATACCTGAAATAGCTTTAACATGTCTTGAATATGATATGATCTTGGCATACTTTAAAAATCCCTGTTCAGCTCAACCAAAAAAGAGAAGAGGAAAGGAGAAAGAAACGAGAGCACATCAGAAAGATAGATTGATTTACATGGCTGGGAAGCTGAGAAGATCACTAATGGGATAAAGAACCTTGCTATTACAGGTTACAGGCCTGAAGGCAGTGCAGTATCACAGTACCCTGAAGCACTGTTTCATATTTCAGATCGAATGACAAGGGATGGATGGCCAGGTGGAAGGAAGGAATTGGAAGCCCAGGATTTAAAACCATGATTACCTAAGTTAGGCTGCCACAACAATGACCTTATTTTTAAGTCATGAATCATTGTTAGTCTTGCTGAATGGGACTCCTACCACTTCTCTTCAAACTCACTAAGATGGGTTTAAATTACCTATTTCAAAAGCAACACAATAACTTCAAATTGTACTGTCCCTTTCCATAATGCAACGGACTTAACATTGGATTTTATGTTTGCACTACAGAGCTAACTGTGCTGTAATTTACTTTCATTTAATTAAATGGCTGAAACTTCCTAAGAATGTGGTTAGGAGCCTACACCCTTACAATGATGGAAACAANAAAGAAAGAAAGAAAGAAAGAAAGAAAGAAAGAAAGAAAGACTAATTCCAACACCTGCAAATTGTTTGTGTGCATCTCCACATCACCTGCTTGAAGTCTCAATGATATCATCAGCATGACAATCACTTAAATATGCCCCTCCCACCAATTAGAACTTTATCAGAAATTTATCAAAGTCACTTAGATTTAAAAAGCTCAACGGAAAGAATAAAGAGGGTCTTGTGTTACATCCTGAAGGTAAAGTTTGTATAAATTGGACCTGTCAGCAGAGGCTGATCTCACCTGTCAAAGTGGCACACAGAAAACAAGTCTCAGGACAGAGATGTATTGAATGTTATAGAGCAGAATGGAGATGCTTGAATTGCAAATGAGAAGCCAGAGTGGCCAGCAGAGAACAGTCAGAGCTACGTAAGCCTCATGTGCCTCATACCACTAATTAAACAATCAGCCTCACTTTATTACTGGCTGGTGCTCACATAAGCCCCTCAGTTTGGCCCCATTTAGGAAAAGGGATTGCAATCCAGTTTGGGATGGAGGTGGCATGGAGTATGCACTGAGAACCCGCCATAGCTAATAAATGCTCTGACCCCTAGCCAGACAAATAAAGGCTCTCTTGCCACAGCCACTGCTTGAGACGTGAGCCGTGGGAATTCAAGAGCAGGTCTAGGCAGGGAATTCATTATGGAGCAGCCCACACGCTCCTCCAGTGAGAGATCACACCTGACACACAGCCCCAGCTCCACCTCTGAACGAGACTGGCTCATCTCTGAGCCAATTCCACCTGCCCTGGGCTGCAGGAGCACTGCCAAACTCCCCTCCCACGGCCTGGCTCCAGGAACGCTCAACATTTACCTCTCAGCCTGCTGACAGTGCCACAAAGCTGAGCATCACACCTCCAGGTGACGCTGCTCCTTGGAGCACAGCCCTGCTCCCTCAGCTGAGCTCTTCCCTCTCCCCAGGCACTCGGGCTGGACTAGAAAGAAATGCCTGGATAATCAATCCAGGGTGCCAGGCTGACGTGCTGCAAGAAGTCATGCTGCTGCACCATGCCTCGTGCCTGACTGCTGTCCAAATGTGGCAGAAATTTCAGAGAGGGCTGAAACAGTGTCAAAATTGGTTTTCTTGGAAAAGGCCATTACCAGCCATTAAGGAAACTCAGTTTCTGTATCTGCCTCACACCTGGAACCATATTGAGTGAGCTCAAAGGGAAAAACCAATTGTTAAATCATGACAGAGCAGCACTACCATTACTTTGAGCTGAAATTAGTCATCCCAGAAAGGCTGTTTGAAGATTAATGTTTTCACAGTGCTGTGCAAATGCAAGGACTTAGGTGTTATACATTCTGATGAAAATACTCACGATGTTCCTCATGTGTTTCAGCATTATTGTCAGACGGGTGTTCTCGTGGGATATGACCAGCTGTACTCCAGGCTTGTGACCAGCTGAGTGAGGACCTAAAAAAGGCCAGACAGCTCAATTTTTTAAATTAACAGCTTAGAAGAAGCAGATCTGTAAAATATTGAAGTACACATTAGCTAACATATAAAAACCTGCGTGCTTGAATCAGAGATGAAATGAGAAAACATGGATAAGGAGTGTGGGGGAAGAAACTGGTCTGACATGCAGTGCTCATTTTCTTTCCTGTTTGCTAACTGCCAGTGAGACTTTCTGTTTACTAATTGCCATCAATCTGAAATTCAGTGGGAAATTTGTGCTTGAGTGACAAATAATTGGGGTGGTTTTTTTGGCAGTCACTGATGACACTATTCACTGTTGTTGCAGATCTGTCTGGTTAAAAACACTGGATTTTTTTTTTTCCAGTTCCCAAGAGAAAGAAAAAAACAAAAGAAAAAAAGGGAAAAAAGAGCAGGTTTCCTGACCAGCTCCAAAACAAGTTAGAGAAACAAGATCATATATAAATTCTCCCTTCCTCATTCTGTACTTTATGTGTTCCAGGCTGGTTTTCATGCAGCCCATTGCTTTCATAGATTTTTCTACTAAGATGCATTTTAAGAGTCTGATACAATTCCCACTGGGAAAAAAAAAAAAAAAAAAGGAATTTTTCTTTTTCCAAGGGAGAAGAATCAGGCTCATAATGTGGAAGAAATGACTAAGCAAATCCTGTTCCAAATTTCTGCTGGAGGCACCGAGCCAGCTGTGTTCACTGCCAAAAAGGTGTGTCCTTGAAGCTGGGTAAGCACTGTGGTTCACCTGCCCTGCAGAGACAGCAGGGAAGCACAGCAGAGAAAAGACACCACTGCAAACCAGGTAATGGTGAACACAACCTCTCCTCAGGGTCTGTCTGACCTCCCTATTTGCAGTGTTTCAGCTGGGCAGGGGCACAGGAGCTGGGCTTGAGCCATTTGGCACCACCAGGTCACCAAGGACAGCCCGGGCACTGCCTGTGTGAAGTTGCCTGGTTTTACTCAAATTGGGCTACATTTAATTAGACCAAAGCTGTGTTACAACCACTGATTTACCTGAAAAAATAAGAAATCAGTCCTGCTAAGCTTACAACACAACAAGGATGTCTCATGAGCTAGGCTCTGCTCTCCCACCTCCCCATCAGAGCAGCAGCTGAGCTTGAGACCTCACACAGAGAAGTCCTGCTGTCCTTCATGCCCCTTGGGATCTGTCACTGACACACCAGCCCTGAAACCACTGCAGGGTGACATAGCAACACCAGACAAGACAATGCAGTGGTAATTAATTCCTTAAATAGAAACACACCTTCTGAGAAGCAGAGGCAGTGGGAAAGGATGATGGGAATGTAAGAACAGCCATCACACACCAGTCACACACTGCCACAGGAGGCGTTTAGGGAGTGCCAGGACTGTTCCCCTGGGTACCAGGAGGGTTCCCACGTGTCCCTTTCAGCCTCGGCAGACACCTGGGCACTCCCTGTCTCACTCTTGCCCTCTCCTCCCCCAGAGGAGTGTGCCCCAGAGCTCTTACAGCCAGGGTGGTGGGAGCCAGGAGTCCAACTCCCTCTGATGCCTTGTGAAGGCTGACCCAGAACAGAGGCTGGACAGAGCTAAAGAATAAAGCAGGGATTTATGAAAAGGATTTCCTCCATGGATCCACCTTGGGCAGCACAAGAGCCCAGCCAGGGCTGCACCCAAGATGAACCAAAATGGTCCCAAAATGGACACCGGGCACGGGCTCTGGCACTTTTATCAGTTCTGCTCCATTTGCACATTGGAGTTCATTGTCCAATTCCAGCTTTAGCCCATCAAGTCCCATCCTTCTTGTTTTTCTCTCTTCAGCCCACGTTGTTTGTGCTCTTGGGCTGAGGTTTGGATCATTTGTCCTTGGTCCCCAGCTAGAGAAGGAATTGTTTTGTTTCCCTGCTCTGTGAAGAGAGCTCACCATCCCCTGATATGAAGCTCAGACCCACACACTAAAGCAGCACAGAGTCTGAAAAATATAAAAGCTAAAACCTGAGGCATCACCTCTGCTCAGCTTTTCCTGTGTTGTTCAGCAGAGGAGGTGGCACAGGGGGTGTTGTAATGGATAAGCCACATTGGATGTATTTTTCTGAAGAAACCAAGTGTGTAACCTCTGGAGCAAACAGAGACTAAAATAACTGCTCAGCAGACACAGTGACAGTGGTGTCACGTACTGCTGACAGCCAGAGAGGCAGTGTAATTGCCATTTATCCTAAGCAAGGCAACTCAGATGAATTAGAAATAACACAGTGTGTACATGCAACTGCCATAATATAATTTTTCCAGGCAGCCTGGATACTGGCACTACTGAGTTCATGATGCTTGGAGTGGAATTTCAGAATGTGAATCCATCTCCAATTTCTCCCCTTTACACACTACAAAAATACATTTTTAATCACATCCTAACTAGAGAAGGGTCTGAAACACTGTTGAAAAATTGAAATCTCAGGAAGAAATCACTAAGCTGGGACTTAGAAGACCAAGTAGCAGTTCTTCATGTGTTATTCTCCCTTATGAACCTTGACAAATAACTTGGCAAGACTGTACCTTATTTCATTTCTTGTGGTATGCAAATAGGAAGAGGGAGGGACAAGGGATGAAAACTCCATGAACCAGACAATCCTGAGTATTTTCCAGGTTAATCAGAAGCCCATAAAATTCAATTCCTCTTTCTTTTTTTCGTGCAAAGCCATATTACATTTTTTTTTTTTCTTCAGCTCTGTGTCCTTTTGCCTTGAATTTGTAGCAGGAAATGTAGAATTCTAGACTATTACACACAGTGCAACACAAGGGCAGCTGTGTTTTAACATAAGGGCACGATTCACTTGTGGAGCTCTGTTAATTTTGTGAATTGCAGTGAGTCACCACGAGTGGTTTAGCAAGAGCAACAGATTTCAGAGGCTAAATTACATCATCAGAATCCAGCTGATCACTGTGCCTTCCCTTTCCTACCAGCACTACCAGCGCCTTTGTTTTTCATTAATTTTTACAGTGTGGTGCTTATATCCAGTGAAGGAATTTCTCTGTGGGAGTTGGTTTTTCTTTTTTTCCTTGAAAGTAAGAAGAATAAATAAGTTTCTAACAGAAAAAAATCCCAAAAACCCAAAGAAAACCCCCCAAAACCAAACAAAAAACCCCAACAAAAACCCAACCAACCAACCAAACAAAACAACAAAAAAACAAAACAAAAAAGGAGAAGGTTTTATAATCTCTTCTTTTTTTATAATCTCTTCTTTATAATCTCTTCTTGAGGAACATGAACATGAGAAAACTGTGGGTCCTTTTGTCTTTTCAAATGCAGAAATGAAGGCAATTAGTGTTCAGATTTCTACTGGAGGTGGAATGATCTTCCCAGTACTCAAGAATGCAGTTCTTTGCTTTATCTAGATGGTCTTTTCTGGCATGCTGGAGAACTACCAGCTTCAAATTCTACCATTTGTGCCATGTTTTCCTTAGCAGCAGTTTAAAACAAGCTCTGCATTGCACTGTGCACAACGTCTGAGAAACAGAAATGGCTCTGAGGAGGAAGATGCTACTGACAGACTCAATAGGGAAACTGTAACAACAACACATTGTATTTCACACCTGGGCTGCAAAGCAATGTGAAGAAATTAATTAACCAAGTGTCAACACATTGCCTGCCATTGGGGAGCTCAGTATTATTCTGTATTCTGCACCCTCAGATTTTTCTTAGACCTTTCTTCTGGGTGACAGCCTCTTTGGACATCTGGCACCAAAGACTGCTGGAACCCGTTGGGTTTTCCAGGGTGGGGTTGAACCAGCCAACATCTGCTTTAGTCACAGCCTCCCAAGTCCCTGACTTCACACAGCCAGCTCGAAATACAGTGACTGTCCCAGGGCTTCACTCCTCCAAGGCACCCAGAGGTGCTCATGGGCAAACGTCACTAAACCAGGAAGGGAACTTGTGGCAAAAGCTTTGCATCAAGAGCGAGCAACTTGAGAAGATCAAAACTCTGTGGGACATGAGCAAGGGAGCTCTTTTCTCCTCAGGGACTATTCCTGATGACTGTGGATCTGCGTGGAGGGGAATGCCATATTACAGTCTCCCTGGAGAGCTTGGATGTCCCTTTGCAAGGACACAGAACCTGTTCCCCTGCTGTCCCTCGAGCCAGAGGCTCACATAAACACGTGGAGCAATAATTAAACATGCCAGAACTGGGGTGGGCCACACTGTGTTACAGCCCACAGCAGAACCAAAACAGTCGGAATGATTAATATTTTCAAGAGATACAAACTCAAGAGAAGAAAAAAGAAACATCTTTGATATAAAAATGTTTTTGATAGACTTTTCTTCCTTTTTTTTTTATAGAAGTCTGATTGCGAAATCATTCCTTATATCTGCTCTCACTGCCTTGTAGTGAGATTGGTATAATGAAATGCTGACAATATCCAGAATAATTCAGAATCCACTCCACTGGGAAAACTGATTCAGTATTCATGTCAAGTAAATTTAACACTGATTTCTAATCTCTCTGTTACTGGGAGTAGAGTACAAATTCATAAACTCTAATTTTTATTTTACTTTAGTAAATGTAATTACCTACAATATTTATAAATATAGCAGTGTAAGAGAAAGATGCTGGTTTGATCAAAATTCATAATCCGATCTTATTGGGCATTAATCTTATTTCATATTGATCATAACCAAGAGAGAGATGATTGCTTTTGCATGAGAGAGAAGCTACCAGACCCATGGAAAGCTACAGCCCATATTAAACTCCAGTTATTTTTCAAAACAGACAAATATTAAGACCCCTATAACCTCAGAAAGCAATGAAATTTGTGGGGGAAAAAAATGCACCTTTTTTTCATGGCAACCACCTCTTTCCTGCAGGCTCAGTGAACTTAATTCCTCCCCATTCTGGCTGTGGCATTACTGCAGAGTTTACCTTTAAATCATGAGTGTTCCTGGGGACCCTCAGCCAGCAAGAACCTCTGGGGCCACTTTGCTCCTGCCAGGAGCTCCTTGCTTGCTCCCTGGCACCTTGGCATGACCAGACACCTCCTCCTGCCTCAGCTGGACTTGTGTCACCTCTGGGTGCCGACAGAATGCCATGGAACAGAGGTTTCAGTGAGCTCACGGGGGCGTGGCAGCAGCCTGACTCCAGAGACAAGGTGAAGAATAGAAAAACCCCCGTGAAAGGTTTGTGTTCCAGCAGATTTCTCAGGTGGGCAATCAGCACAGCCAAGGCAGGTCTTCCTCTGGCTGAGCTCACCACAAATGGTGCAGCACCCAGAGCAAGCCAGCCCATGACTCCTGTTCCCTGTTCTCACCAGAATTCATTCTTTGCACCTCGTGTGCTGCTGCTGGTTTAGCAGTAAATGACAGTGATCAATTTTCTAGGCTAACGAGAGCTGCTCTTGTTTGTGGTTTGGGTTTCGTTTGTTACTTTCCCCTGTGTTGAACAAAAGTTTTTGCCCTAAGTCTAGAAGTAAACTATCCAAATTTTAGAAGGCAAACTTTAAATTTTTTTTTTAATAGGAAAAAAAACCCAATTCCCCTGCAACCTCACTGCTCAAGGTCAGAGACACACCAATCTTCCCCAACCATGTTGTGACCCTCACCACCAGAAACTGCCTAGGGAGGAACAGGCTGGGTTACCTGACACACAGCTTTCATCAAACACCCACTAAACATATTTTTCCCTCAGTTTCTTCATGCTCTTCCTTGATTTAGCTGCCACTGATAACAAAAATAGATGGATCATCCTTCAGACTATACGGGCCCAGGACACTGCTGTAGGAATTATGATGTTGCAAGTAATTTCTCAATTTTATTATAGATTCAGCTCGTGATTTTGCATAAAACTTTTACACCCAGATTCTCTGTAATAATTAGGCAGCTGAATACTAGTGACATATCAAAATAAATCTGGGGCTTTAACTGCCTTGTGCCTCAGCTCACTCTGACATCTTTACTTAAAAAACCTACAGAGAGATGCAGCCCATGGGCCCAGATTACACGTTCCTAACACCTAGGACATCTTTGCATTATCTCCTTGATCCCTTGTAAAAGTTAGAGCAACCATTAGTAATTTTCAATAGTCATAATGGTTTAATATGATAATGGCATGCCCTAATCAAATAAACTTCTCACAGGGGGAATCTTCCAAAGGCTGACAAGCCAGAATGGGATTTATTTTGTTCTGATGGATTAAAAAAAAATGGTCCCAGCAAAAGATAATGAAACCTCTGTCTGCAGAGGGATTAAATTAACTTAATGGACATGCAAACTAAATGTGCAGAGATACAATCATTTCTGAAATGTGGAAAACTGATGATCTTGGAAACTATCCTATCACTTGGAGCACATAACAACCAGCTGAGTTGTTGTGGTGCAGCGTGCAGCTGCAGACTCCTTTATGAGGTTTTATTTTGCCTAAAAACGGAGCACAGAAGATTATTATCAGTGCAGAACTAAGGCAGTGGAAGACAATAAACATTCAGAGTTTACTTTTTATAGTTTATGCTTTGGCTCTTAATGCTGTAATGTCAGAAATTAGATTAAATTAGGCGCTGGACAGAAGAGGAAAATGGGTTAAGTATGTAGATAGGCTAAGGGAACAGTGCAGCATCTCATTTAGCAAGAAGTGAATTACCACAGTCATTAATAATGTATGCCTAAGCATTAACATAATGTTCTGTTATTTACTTGCTCCACTCACTGTGAAAATTACTTTAGAAGTCACCCCTGATTTTCCTCGCTTGTGCAAGCACACATTGTGCTTTGTCACGACTCACATCCTTTCCTCCAAAATCTTTGAATATTTCGTTTTGTAAAATAAGAAGCTTGCCACTGTTTGTGTAAATAAACTTTTGCTTTGCATATAAGCATGTTTATTCAAAAAGAAATGAAGCAAGGGTGAAAGGAATATAAGAAAGAAATCTACAGGTGTTACATTAGTAACACATTTTCAAAGACCTTGAGAAATCAGGAATTATTTGTTGTTATCCTCATATCCTAAAAAAACCCAAACCATCTAAACACTTCAGACTCACCTTTGCATAATACTATCAAGGATTATCATTTTTTAGAAAAGAAATAAGGTTGGTAATCCACATACCTAAGGTCAGAGAATGTTCTGCCAAGGTGTTTTTGGACCAATTGAGGAAGAAGCTGAGTACGAGCTCATTCTGGAAGAGAATACAAATACTGCAGGTAATATCATATGTTGTACTCTGTTCCTTTTATCATTCCCCTCCAAGAAGCTCGCTGGTAATTTTTAATGCATATATTAGAGTTAGCAATAAAAGGGAGCTTTTCCCCTCTGATCATGAGCTAGGAACCCAGGAAGTGACTTCTGCTCAGGCACTGGGAGGAGGGTGGTGTCCTTTAGCATGCTCAGGGATGCTGCACTGGTGCCCACCTGGCCCCTTTCTGCCAACACTTCCAGGCAGCAGCGAGCTGCAGGGGCCAGAGATTTGAGCCCTTGCTCCATCCCCAGTAGCTCAAGATTTGTACTAGTGATTTGGGGGAAAAACTCCATGACTCCACAACTTGTAAAAGTTGGGAAGTAGGTATGTGTCTTTATTCAGCACTGGGCACATGTGGATTATTTCCCCAAAAGACATGAGCCCCCGAAAATTCCCGAGTCTCTTTTATCCCCCTTACTTGTGCATATGCATAGGGTTTCACAAGAGGTTCATGCATATTCATTTTACTAGTTACAATTAATTATCAGTCCTTGTACATCTCTGGGCATCTTGACCATCTCGTGCAGCCTCAGCTTTGGCTTTATCTTGCATCTTCTGTAACCTCAACTTTGGCTCTGTCTTGCATCTTCCGTAGCCTCAACTTTGGCTCTATCTTGCTCCAAGGTTCAAGAGGGGCCCTCTTATCTCCCATTTAGCTTGGAAGTTCACATTCTTTTCTTAAGCAGCTTTGAATCTTCTCTGTCCTTTTTGCAGGCCTTTGTGCACAGCAAGTTAGCAGCCTGCACACGTTTTAAACAGCACCCTTCAGCTAAACCCAAAATTAGTTTCTACCCCAAGTCCAATTTCTAACCCTGTTTCATTAGCAGCTGCAAGTACTTTGGCAGAGCAGCCCCTCTGTGAAACAAAGGCAGGAGCCCCTCTTCACTGTGCAGACAGCAGGAACCTGCCCTGGCACGGGGCTGACCCCAGCACCTGACCTGCTGTGTGCCTCCCTGAGGCTCAGACACTGTGCAAACCTCCCTCCCACTGCAGCTTAATGGACACTCATGCTGAAAAGCTCCACAGACAGTTAAATCCAACCAGAAACCCACAGGGAGTGAAAGGCATGATCATATTTCACCATCCTGTTTAAAAGAGTAATCCACCTTATGTACTGCTATAACTTTTATTTTTATGTACTGACCTGTGCTGCTCTAGTGAACATATATAACAAGTAGTTACATTCAGCTGGAGAGAATTAAAAGAGTAAACCAAATCCCCAGATTTCAGTATTTTGCAAGGTAATAAAAATGTGAATTCTTAAATGGACTCTTATGACTCTGAATCAAAGCTGGACAGTAATTGCATTTTATTAGCTCTTCATAAAGCCATATTTCAGAATGGCCATTCTTTAAGACGGTTAGAATTGTTACATTCATGCTGGCATTACATGGACTGACACTGTAATGAATGGGTAGGACAAGAGACTTTTCAGATTCCAGCATTAAAGTGTCACCATTGTTTTCTTCCAGTCAGTGGAAAATAACGTGTCTCTTATCTGCAAGACGTACTCCATGTAGCATTTGTGCTGTCTCAGTTTGACAAGATGTAGCATAATTTGTGCAAGGCAAAAAGAAAAGGAACAGGGTAGTGACAAGAGCAGCTAGTGAGGAGTTAACATGTGGTTACAGCAGACAGAGGAACAGACGTCTATGTTCAGTGGACAGATAAGATTTAGAAATCTGGATTTATTTTAACAGTTGCCTTTCATTTTTCACTCTACTGTTTGGAGTTTTTCCTCCCATGCTGATATTTTGTTTAAAAGAAAAATCAGAGGAAAAGAAAAAAAAAAAAAACAAAAAAAAAACCAGAAGAAAAGAAAGAAAAAACATAATTGTTTTCCTTGAATTGAATGACAGATCCTTAAGTTATTAGCAGTGGACTGCCCATACACTTGTGTGTACTGAGCATGAGTAATTATTCTCTCATCTGATGAAGAGAGCTTACAGGGGAAAGCCCATACACCTGCCACAGCTTCCAGTGGCTTTAAACAGCAGAGTTATTCCCTAGGGGACCTTCACTCTCTCTTTCAGCACAAGTCCCAAGTGTAGGAAACCTCCAGGGCTGAGAGTGTATTTTTGGCAGCCCAGCCTTTACTTGACAGCATGAAAATAAGCAGAGAAACTCAAGTGGCCCTATGACTTCAAAGATCTTGAGAGAAGTAGGCAGGAGGTGGAAATAAAGGTACACAAACTGACTTGAAAGAGAAATAAAAAATTCCACACTGAGAGCATGGTGTTCCTTCTGCTTCCTCTCCACCTCCTCTTTCTGCAATAAATGGAAATGCAGGAACCAAGGGGTTTGTAAATAGGAGGTGCAGAGATTGTTTCAGGCAATAATTCCAAAATCTCATTCTAAAGGAGAGAAGGCTGAAAAAAAAAAAAAAATAAAAGACATTTGGTTTAAGTACAGGAGTGGAATAGTGCAGAACTTACAAAGGCATGAAGAGGACAGGCATGGACCCTGCTGCTGCCACAGATGATGGCAAAGCTTTCCTGGCCCATCACACCCAGCTGAAGTCTGAGGGGAAGCAGCAGGGCTGATGTTGGCAGAAGGAAGGCAAAAGCTCAGTGCAACAGCTCATGTGGCAGGAGCAGGTGCAGCAGGCTGTCCAGGGCAAAGTGCTTCAATGGCACTGCGGGTGTGGGGTTCTTTTTGGTGGTCCCCACACGGCTGGGAACCCCCTGGGCCCTTGGAGGAGGTTCCCTTGTGAGTTCTTTACCAAGGATGAAGAACGAGCAGGACACTCTGTTTCTTGCTCTTCAGGCTGTTGTTTATTTTTCTCTTATGTTCAGGACGCCGTCTGCACACCAGACTGAGCGTACGAGAAACAAGGCACAAAATGGAGCAAAATGGAGCAAAATGGCCTCGATACCCAAAGCCAAGGACTTTTAAAGCTAATCAGTCCAATTACTTTCTAACACGTATCTTGTTTTCACTTTTCTACCAATAACTTCTACTAATCTACTCACGTAACACCTATGTTCTAACCAATAACCTTGGGCCACCAATGCCACAGAAAATGAAGTGGAAGAAGAACAAGAAGGAGATGAGACAACACCCAAAATCCTACATCTTATCCCCTATCCACTCTCATATTAAAATCCTAAAACCCTCTATTCTTCTCCCTGTGATAAACTCCTCCTACTACTACATACCACTGCTATCTACTTCACTCCTGTATGTTCTAACTCCCAAAGCCTTGGCAATTTTTTCCCTGGGACAGAGGGTAAAAGCAGTGTCCTGCTGAGAATCAGGGCTTCCTAAAACTGGCATAGAAACATTCCCTGTGCCCTGGATTCCAACAGGGGGTGTCTCCTGGCTGTTTGTGGAGGTAAGCATTTTGCACACTGTTATTTAAAAGACAGCAATTTCCCCGTGACCTGTGCTAATCTGCCTGCTGCAGGACTCCACCACTTAGATTTCCATCAGAAAATGTCTAAGTGCCTTATTAAGCTCCCCCTTTTCCAGCAGACCTCCAAAAAACACACTGAACTGTCAGGTGATCCCTAAATCTGTGAGACCTCCATCAGCTGGACCCCAGTTAATGTGACTGGAGCACAGAATTCAGCCTGCACCCAAGCACACTGCTAACCAGAAACAGATCTAGCAGAGCTTTGAACACATGTGTGAGCTGTTTTAAGGTGGAGAGAGCCTATTTCTAACCCAGCAGCTTTTGTTACCCAGAAGTGACTGTGGGTGGGAATCTCAGAGACCCTGTGATGGTCTTGGCAGAAAGGAAGGCACTGAGGATGACCAAAGCCCTCACTCACCCTTTTCCCCCCTGGAATTCTAACCTTTAAATCAGCAAATGGCAATTCCCTAAAATACTGCACACTCAGGGCTTCTTAGGAAATCCTCCTATCATTTGTCTAACCAGTCTTACCTAATAAGACAATAACCTTCAATAGGAATTTCTGATATTTTTGCAGCTCACTCAACACATTAGCCTCAACAGGAGCAGAGTGGTATGTGTGGTCACTGGCTAGAACTCACAGACCTTTTTTCAGCCATTTAACTCAAAAGGGACAAATTCCACCTTTACTTGCACTAGGATACAACTGAAATAAAATATTTCAGTGGCCTTGGGGGGCTGGCACAGCCCTGCACTACTGCAGCATGGTAGGATTTGTCTGCTGCTCTCCATCAGAGACTAACTAGAAAAGCACTCTGCAGTTTGTGAAACACAGCCAGATTTCAAGCCAGATTTAATTTCGATAGAAAGAAAAGCAGCCTCCCCTCTGCTTTCAGCTTTCTTTTCAGCTGTGCTGGAGTGGATTTGGGGTCAGAGAACACCCATGCTCCTGTTGTACTCTAACAGGATGGAGAATCAGCAGGAAAGAAAGCAACCAGCAAAAGCTGCCCTTGGTGCAGCTGTTACAACTTCAGGAGAGGACAGTGGAAGAGAGAGGACTTTGATCCCTCCCCATTTGGGCTCTGCTGGGTGCCTTGCCACAGGAACACAGGAGTGCTGGGACTTCAAGGGACCCACATACCCAAAAAGCACTTTGTTCCCCCACGTTATGTACCCCCATACAGGCATGTGGGAGCTTTTTTCTCATCTCTGCAAATCCCAGGGAGCACCAGTGAACAAGACAAATGAAATATGGGAAGGTCTTATCAAATTGATTACTTTTACAGTGTGAAACATTAGTCACCCTAGAACAATGCTGTGCTCCTGGTTTTTACTGTGTGCTTGAAGATGAGTGAACATAATTTACAATAATTTCCATTTACATTCTCTTTAAAGTCCTTTTACAAAGCCTATAAGTCACTATAAAGCTGTTTATAGAACCTGCCCACAGCTGAAACACCACCACTGTTTGCTTACCTGCCTGCACAAGGTTTATCTTCACCCCCAAAGTCCTCAGTTAATTTAGATGCTTAGAAAATATTTATAGACTCAAACTCCAAAAGACTTTTTTTTTTTTACTGAATAACCTACTGTGCACCTGCACTTACTATTGAGTTTGACACTGGGGCCAAAACCAGAATTAATTAATGGAGCCTTACCTTGTTTTTGTGCCCCCAGGCAATGCACAACCCTCCTATGATACAGCCATAAAACGAGGAGCCACTAGGGCAGCCCTAATTTATATGATTAAATTTGGGCTGCAGCCACCATCCAGCCCATCACTCAGCTGGAGTTGAGTGAAACAGAGAAAAATACAACAATGGTCAGCAGCTGTCTTTTGTCACAGACTTGCTTTATGCTTTGAGAACATATATTTTTGTCCTCTTCCATGATAACAACTTTCAGTTCAATATTTCTTGGCGCTTCACCTCTTATTGGTGTTGTCACTTGGTTGTTTTGCCATTTGATGGAGCAAAACTCAAAGATTCTGAAGATTGTTGAGAATTTTGCCCTGCAGATCTAAAAAACTCAGGTATTTCAGTGTATGCAGATGATGAGCCAGTCACCAGTGGTGCAGCTGGCCCAGAACTAAACATTCTTTTGCTGTGATCAGAAATACTGACACTGGTTTGGGACAAGTAGAATGAAATTTAAAAAAAAATAATCAGAAGGTGCTGAAACCTGTTTTTCATCTTGTCCTAATTGATTCAGTATGACAATGAAAGTGCATCAACTTCTCATGTTAGCGATTGATGTAATGAATACAGCTGTTCATGAACAGTCTGCTGAAAGAGTCATTTATAACAGTGCTAACCTGAATTTAAGAAATTACTCCTATTCTAGGCAATTCTTTAATAAAAGTAACTAAGTGAGGCTTATGCTTAAAGTAAACCACAGACTTAAAAAAATGCCTTGAATAGGGATGGACATGAGCACATTTAAGCATTTAAATTGGTCCAAGAACAAATATTTCCATCAACTGATGTTCCTGCATTTACTGGATCTGGCACTAAAATTCAGAGATAGAGGAAGAAAAAGTTTCTGTTCATTAAAGAAGGGTTTGAAGAAACATTTAATTCCATTTGAGCTCCAGTGCAAATAAGAAGGCAGCTGTTTTCCACCTCTCCTCCTCCGTTCCAACCATTTAGCAGAAAGGGTCAGTGGCATTCTGACTTACTCTCAATTATAATAAAATTTTCATAATCAGAACCTAGTCTGGACTAAAAAGCTTGCACTTAAGGCATGACTGAGGAAGGAATTTGGATGTAATCTGATTCTTTCTTCATTTCTAGGATTTATAATTACTTGATTGGTAGAACCAAGCACGTACTCAGTCCTGTGTGGACTGGACTAAATTCTTCAGAGCAGAAAATGGTGCCTAGTCATTTAGGGTAATGTGTTTACAGAGATTACAAGAGTTACAAGGGTATTTTATAATGAAATAAAAGCTCTTCTCCCTGTCTCAGACAATACTCCTACAGCCACAATACGTTACAGCTACAATTCAGCATAAAGAAATGACTGTAGCAAGAAAGTAAAAGGAATCCTGTTCTACAGGCAACTGATCTTCCTAGATTTCTTCACAAATTTATGAATTAATTATTTATTCCTAAATAGTTTTACTGTTTCATAGGAATGACAGTTTGATAATGCTTGAAAACTGAAAACCCACTAAATGGTTTCAGCCAGGCTCTAAACATCTCAAGAAAAAGGACAAATTTGACTGCAAAGTTGTCATAGGCACGGAAAGGGACAAAATAATTGTATTTATTTTTATCAAGAAAGACTCCTAGCTTGGCTTTGTGCTCAGGCTAAAGCCAGGATGACACCACAATGTTTTTAAGAGAGTCATACCAAAGTGAAAAGTAAAAGAGAAGGGAGTACAAAGGAAATTACCCACCAACTGGTCTCCTTGTTCTAAGTGGGTCAGAACACGTCAGTATTTTCTAAATTTCTCCCACCTCCCAGCAGGAGAAGCATATTGAAGTAAAAATAATGATTCAATGTTTATGGAGTATCAATAACTGTTAAGGTTATCATCCAGAATTGCAGGTTAGCTGCATGGGGGTGAGCAAGATGATTTCCCACATGCAGCAGCACTTTATGGATGGAAACAATCTCCTCATTCCTCTGCTTGTTATCCCTTGCCCTCCAAGCCCAGCACACCAGCAGCAGCACAGCCCTCACAGGTACAAAATTGCTTTTTTTTCCTCATGGCTCAGCCTTCCAGGCTGTATCAGCCTGAAAATTCCTCACTCTCAACAGTTCCTGAAGGTTTCATTTTAAAAACACAATCCATACATGGTGATAGTCATAAATAGACACATAAATAAATCTTATTTTT
Source organism: Leptocoma aspasia (assembly GCA_013399835.1). Classification (NCBI taxonomy): domain Eukaryota; kingdom Metazoa; phylum Chordata; class Aves; order Passeriformes; family Nectariniidae; genus Leptocoma; species Leptocoma aspasia. The sequence continues at coordinate 59,396 of VXAX01004538.1, read as the reverse complement.
GATTAATATAATGCATTACTAAGCAGATTTGTGTTTGTGATGCATGTTTTTCTCAGGAAACCTTGTGTTAATTAATGCCATCACTGGGTGAGGTGCTCAAATGAGCTACAGTGCAGCTTCCTAAAAAAGTTTTAAGTCCTGGAACCAACTAATTAAAACATTTACTTTCAAGTGATGCAGCCAAGTTTTCCATAATGGCACACTCAGGGCAATGACATTGAATTCTGAAAAAGCTTTCACTTAAAACCAACCTGTTTTTGTGGTTCAGAGCCACAGCAGTGGCTGTCCCTGAGCACATCTGCCCAGAGGCACCTGGGAACACCTCAGTGGTGGCTGTGTCCCCGTGCTGGGAGGATGTCCCCAGCCTGTCCTAGGCTATAATCTATTATAATCTAGATATGTATTATAATCTATTATAATCTAGATATGTATTGTGGCTGTATTCTCACAGCCAGAGAGAAATTTTAGAGATAATAAGTGAGTCTTTGAAGAAGAAATGTAAACAATAGCTAGGTTTAGAGACAGTG
>VXAX01004538.1:0-58624 GCA_013399835.1 Leptocoma aspasia | reverse complement strand
GGGTGTCAGGTTCTGACTCTGTCAGTGGTTTTGTTTGTACTGATTACATTTGTATTTTTCAGTTTTTCCTAGTAAAGAATTGTTATTCCTATTCCCATATCTTTGCCTGAGAGCCTTTTTATTTTGAAATTGTGGTAATTCAGAGGGAGGGGGTTTGCATTTTCCATTTCAGGGGAGGCTCCTGCCTTCCTTAGCAGACTCCTGTCTTTTCAAACCAAGAGACCAGCCCCAGGGCTGTGTGCCGCAGGCCCAGAAAGGGAGGAGGAAGGACACTGGGACTCCAGGGCCAGGCAGCCTGCTCTGGCTGAGCACCACCCCATGGAGCAGGAGGCACAGCAGAGCTTCTGTGAGACCCCAGGAAATGCTTTATGACTATCCCAGGGCTTTCAGCAGTCTAACTTTTCAGCTGTAGATCAGGCTTCTGCACAGCAGTGCCTGGCCCAAATGGAAAATCCGTGTACCTTCAGCAGCCAGAGCACAGCAGAAGGTGCTGAGCTCTTCATTTCCAGGTCAGGGCTCAGATCAGCTTTTCCTCTGCTGTGACAGAAAGGTGCTAATGTGAAATAAACCCATGGCCCTAACGTGAGGGGCAGGAAGGAGCCACAGAGTCCTCAGGGCTGGAAGGTGCTGGATCAGGCTCTTTTCTGACCCAGAGATGGGGTAACTGAGAGGTGTTTTAAACAACTTTTATTCCATTTCCAGTCTCATATGAAGGGTGAGACAATACAGATGTTATAATTCATGCCATCACAAGCAGAAGCCAACTATTTCTTAATAACAATACACTATAAGCATTTTTGGCCTATCAGCTTTTGTCACATCATGTTGTAAAATGCTTTAAAGCCAATCATCTAAAATTATCCCTCATGGTTTCTATTACAATGTTACATTAACATATTATAAGTTTCTCTGCATGCAGGCCTGCAGAAAGTTCTTCCCATGGGAAAGCATCTTTTTACTGTCTTTTTACTCTGTACAAGTTTCTGTAAACAAAATCTGAGTTGTTTCAAGAGCATTTAAATTTCCCTGCCTGTCTCCTGATATAAGAGATAGAAGTTTTCTTTCTTTCAACCTATGAGGTGAAAAGTTGTGATCTCTAATTGTATAGACTATTCTAACATTCCTTAGACAAAGCTAGTAGCAAAAACTTCAGATGCTCTAAACTAAGCAGATGATAAGCCAAATCCTTTGTATTATGGAGTCATGTTAATAAATCATATTTAGCCTTCTGATATTATTGCTAAGAGTCCTTTGTCAATGCACAGACCATGGCAATATTACAATGCATCTTTCATGGTTCTATTTCTCCAGAGTATTTAGTCTTATTTGCAAGCCATCCTTTGAAACTTGTTTCTAGCTCCATTTCTCTCTCAGCAATGTCTGTCCTATTCCATTTGGCATTTCTAAGTCAGCATTTCTTATCTCAGAGTTTGCACACATATCCTTCTGTCAGGCCTTGAGAACTCTCTACAAATCCATTTCCCACAGAAGGGACCTCTGGAGATCACCCAGTCCAACCCGGCTGCCACGGCAGGGTCACCCAGAGCAGGTGACACAGAAATGCCTCCAGGGGGGTTTGGGATGTCCCCAGGGAGGGAGACTCCGTGCCCTCCCTGGGCAGCTGTTCCAGGGCTCTGCCACCCTCAGGGTAAAAAAGTCCTTCCTCATGTCGAGGTGAAACTTCTTGTGTTTTATTTGCACAACAATCTACCCAAACTTGAGCAGATTGTTTGGCAGTGTCAGTCAAAGGAGCCAAGAACCCAAGACAGCTGTTCATACCAAATTATGTGTAACTCACTGAGACAAAAAGATTTTTATCCTCTTTGGAAATCTTCTCAATTTCAACTCAGGGCTCAGAATTTATATTCATATTAATAAGAAAACTTCTGTTTGTTTTGCATATGGACAATTTCCTCTTTAATTTCCATTACAAAGTCACAGCTGGGAAAGTTATATAGTTAGTACAGTTAGGCAGCAAACATATTTTTTTTTTCCTGCTGCAAGATGTTTGAGATTTTGGAGATCAAACACACTGTCATAACCTCTTTTGGCTGTCCCTGCTATGAAAGCCAAGCAGCCCCAGTTTGTGCTGTGGCCCTGAGGCCATGGGACACACAGGCTCACCTGGCAGAGGCCCCAGAAGGTGCCAACAGAGAAACAGCAGGGCCAGCCATGAGCTCATGCCTTGGCTCACTGCAATTTGCTGAGCCTCTGTGNATATAAATTATATATAAAAATATAAATAAATAATAATATAAAACATCATTTTTCCCTGCCTGACAGCTTTCCTGACAAAGGCTGCTCACTGAAGGATGCTCCTTTCCATCAGACCCTGGTGTCACTGTCAGTAATTGACCCTTCAGCCTCTCGAGTGATGCAGCATCATGGTTTAACATCTTCCCAGGGTGCCTGTGGCCCCTTTGCTGCTCTCAGCCCTGACTTTTGTGCTGCTGAGGTGCACAAGGCTTTGTGCTGGTCCAGACAATGAAAAGTCAATGTTTGCTACCATTTTGGCTTTCCATTTTTAAGCAGGAGGAGAACCTCAAGCCTCAGAAAGCAATAATGAATAAAGAAGCCGAGAAAACACCAATTTTAATGGACTCAATGCATCATTCTGATACTCTTGAAGCATTCTGGGTTAGGTCTTATGTTTGCAAAACTTTCTTCTACCTGTTAAATACCTTTTGAAAAGGGTATTTCTGGGCTGAAAGAATGGAACTTTTCATTTAACAACTGTCAAAATCAGACTTTTCAATATTTCAAAGCTCACTTCTTTTTTTAGACATTACATTCCTCAGAACCTACTCCTCACTGTCAAAAATTCAGTGAATCACTACTTTTCGATGGCAGGAAAGGAAGAAAAGTTTTTTTCTGAAAAATGCCCTGCCAGGTCTAATAAACTATTTCTCAGTCATACTTGTCTTTGTCTTATGTTTTGATGAATGCTGCAATGGTTCCATCCCAAAATGCATCATCAGAAGATGTGTCACTTATGTTTTTGGTTTTTTTTTTCTTCAAAACAAGCAATGGAAAATTTCCTGAATCTTTTGGTAAAATGCTACTAGTGCATGTGCAAATAAAAGAAATACATAAATGCTCACATTAGCCAGTTTCCTGGAGCCAGTTAATAGCTGCTTCAGATAGAGGTTCAAATCCTTCACTCTCTTATGTTCAAGATCTGTAAAAGGTAAATGCCACGAGTGGGGAAACCTGCAAAAGAAGAATATTGGTAAGCAGAACTCTTGTACTGTATTTGCTGAGAATATTTCCAGCTCTGCTTGACAGAAGAAAGCCAAGACTTCCTCAGAGGTAAGGGAAGGAATTCTTACAGGGGAAGCTTTCAGGTCACATTACAGTGACTCACATTCTTCTAACAATTTCCTGGTAAATTGTCTCATACTGAAGCACTTTTTCTCTCTAAATAATTAATTAAAAAGTAAGTAAATAAACAAACAAATCCTAAAAGATACTTCTTTGCATTTTATGGTCTCTAAATAGAACTAAATAACTGGCCCTTTATGATCCCAAGAAAACATTGCCTTTTTGCACAACAGATCTCTGATCTCAGCCCAGAGCTGGCACATCCTTACCACAGAACACTGAGCACCAAAGCCTTACAGCAACAATGTGACATTTGATGAATATATCATTGCTTGCATTTTTACCTCAGCTATTTACAGTGTAGATAAGGTTTTCAGGGTAGGTCCCTGATCCCATATCTAATTTCATGTACTATAATAAAAATAATAGATGAAAACAAATGGTCATCCCACTAACAGAATCAATCCCAACAAAAGCAATAACAATAAAAATAGCAAAAGTAATGTTCTTGCTGAATTTTTATTAAGATGAATTTAATTTTGGTTTAGTAAATAAATTACACATGCATAGAATGGCCTTGTGTCAATTTTCAAACACTTTGGTGGTTGAAAATGTCAAAACCTCCCATTTTTTCACTTGAATTATCTTTGCATTTTAGAGACAATGCATATTAGATCAGTCAAAAGGTTAGAGTTTTAACAACACACATAATCAATTTATATTAACCTTGCCCTGACAAAGGGTATTTATCTCCCAGGCTGAAGGAGCATTAGAAAAGCTATCTGTGTTAAATTGCACATAATGGGCTTTGTGATACAGACTGCTAATAGCAGGATTCATAATTAACATTATGCTTTATGTCCTCTAATGTATGAGACAGAGAAAGGTAGAAGTTTTCATCTGGTTGTATTTCATGTCCCACCACCAGCACTGTAAATAATCGAGCGTGTCTTGTTTACAAACCTCTTTTTTTCCTGCTGCTGCCTTTGTGAAGGCTGCCCTAGAACAGAGGCTGGGTAGAGTTAAAGAAAAAAGCAGGGATTTATTAAAAGGATTTCCTCCATGGATCCACCTTGGGCAGCACAAGAGCCCAGCCAGGGCTGCACCCAAGATGAACCAAAATGGTCCCAAAATGGACACCGGGCACGGGCTCTGGCACTTTTATCAGTTCTGCTCCATTTGCACATTGGAGTTCATTGTCCAATTCCAGCTTTAGCCCATCAAGTCCCATCCTTCTTGTTTTTCTCTCTTCAGCCCACGTTGTTTGTGCTCTTGGGCCTGAGATTTGGATCATTTGTCCTTGGTCCCCAGCTGGAGAAGGAATTGTTTTGTCTCCCTGCTCTGTGCAGAGAGCTCACCATGCCCTGATATGGAGCCCAGCCCCACACACTAAAGCAGCACAGAATCTGAAAAATACAAAAGCTAAAACCTGAGGCATCACTGCTATGAGCTTTTTGTATCCAATAGATCTCAACAGGTATCTGAAGGGTTCAGACAAAGGATCTGTCTGGTTTGTGATCCACTGGAAAGGGACACTCAGTCAGCCTTTAGGAAGGCAGCTGCAAAATCCTGTAGGGAAAAACTCAGCACTGGTGTGGCTTAGTCTGGGATTAAAGCAGCAAGGGAGCAGGATGACATCAGCATGCTGCATGGATGGATGAACTTCTGATGGTCCCTGCCCACGGCCCTGGAGGATCAGGCTCAGTTAGGGGCTGCACAGAGGGATAGGAAGAGCTGACCCTGCCCTCACAAACTGGCAGGACACTAATGAGGAGGGGAACGTGGCACGACCCTGGTTCATGACACATGTGAACAGCACAGATAAAAATAGAGCCCACAGATAAAAATCTGGCACACAGAGACAGCCTGTGGGTGTTTTGGGCTGCTCTGGGACACAAAAGGACTTCTTTCAAAGGGTGGGAGAGGAGAACTGTCTGGAAGCAGCTTAAAATGGATTAGTCAGTGTGACACAAAGAGAGGGCTCAGGCTGGAAAGTGCAGGCTCTCAGAAGATGCATCCAGGGCACAGTGGCCAAAAGAGGACAGAGAAACTGCTGCCTGACAGCCCCAATAACTGCTGGAGTGAAGGACAATATGAACCTTGTGCTGGCACTTCTTTGGAAGGCCTTTGTGCTTTTGGAGGATTATTGTTGTGGTTTGTACATTGACAAAGGACTCTTGACAATAATTTCAGAAGGTTAAATATGATTTATTAAAATGACTCCATAATTAGAGGATTTGGGCTATAATGTGCCCAGGTACAGAGCTCAGATGCTTCTTCTTCATTGCTCTGTACAAGAATGTCAGAATGCTTACAATATCAGAGATAACAGTCCTCCACCTCCTTCTCCCACTACAAGGAGACAGGCAGAGGAATCTAAAAACGTCTTTGAAGAACAACACAGAGATTTTGTTCACAGAAAACTCGTACAGAGTAAAAGACAGCAAAAAGATGCTTTCCCATGAGAAGATTTTTTCTGCAAGCTTGCATGCAGAGAAACTTATAATGTGCTAGAAAAGATGAACTTCCCAACCTGATGCTTCGCATCTCCTTGAAATGGATCAGAAAAATTGTCACTCTGTTGAGCAACATGAAACGCAGAGACAAACACAGCTACACTTGAGAGAAGGTAAAGAAGAGAGAGACTTTTTTTGGTTTTTACATTATATAGAGTTCTGGGAACAACCATTGATTGGAAGGTGAAGTTACATCCTCTCCAGCCACACTGGTCAATGACAAAGTCCATCAAACCTTTCTCCTCCCAGGAGAAAGAATGAAAAACAAAAAGACAGTTAGAAAAACATGTGCATGTTTACAAAAGTACAGTGTGAGAAACTCTATTACAAGAATGAAAACATCAGAAGGCTGAAAAGTGAGAGTGACAAAAAATATCAGCTTGCACCCTGTGCAAATGTCCTACACAGCACTCTGCATTCCCTACTTGTCTGGACGTTGTTCTGTGTATAAATTATATCACCTACATGCTTTGTTGGGTGAAAAGATTTTTGGCACTTTACAAAATGATAATTAAACACAATTAATACCTTCTCAGAAATCAAATGAGAAGGATGGTGCTAGAGTGCAAGGGCTTGCTTAGGGCAGCTGTGTTTCTAGCTTTTAAATATGGGCTGAATGAACACATGTCAATAGCAAAATTTCAGATTCTGAGAACTCTGAGCTTTTGCCATTTGTTTCTTACAATACACAGTATTTAGCACTTGTATGAAGCACTCTCATATTCCATTGTTTTCCCCTAATGAGGCATGAATATGTACAATTTCATAGAGTCATTACAAAGCAGAAAGCAAGTCCTTTCTGTTAGCAGTTCCAATTATTCTAGCAATATTAAACATTTAAATTTTTTAATCAGACATTTTTAAACTGATTTTGTGATTACATTGTGGAACAAGGCTTTTTCCTTCCTTTGAAGCATCTGGCATCAGCCAGAGTTGGAGCTTTGTAACACACAGGCAGACTAATGGTCTGATATGGCATGGCAGTTTCAGTAATAACTTCCTATAAAGAAATAATTAGGTTTTTATTATTAGAATAAAATCTGGGATACATGAAAAACCTCAAATTAATGAAGTTCTGTTAGAACACAACGCAAAATTTTAACATTAAAAAACGTGCCTATCAAAAAACATCATAAACTGAATTGTTTTAACACAATCTTAGGGAAAGATCCTGCAGTGACAGGATACTGCTGGGACTGAATTATGGCAATAAAGCACTGGAGCTCCTAGAGACAGCCTCAGTATATGCAGATTAACCCTCTGTGAGTTCTGAAGTGCTCTTTAGCTGTGAAAATGTTGCAATGGATTTTATTAGAGGTAGATTTATCTGAAAAATGACTAGTACTATTTTTGAAATTCACTACAGGGTTTCTGAGGTTTATGTGTTTCTGAAGAGAAATGTATTTTCTTTCAAAGGGCTGTGCTCACCACAGGAAAAATTCATAAACAGGTACTTGTTAAGTATTTTATTTTACAACCTAATGGTTAGCCTGCAAGTATCTCCAAATCAAAACCATGATTCAAGCAATTTCAATATTTGTTTAGTGAAATTTCAATTCTCACCAGCTGCTGCAAACCAGTTCATGTGAGAAAGCCATAATGAATCAAATTGGAGTCAATAAAATCCCCTCAGGCAGGAGACAGGCTCTCTAGAATTAACTAACCTTAAGCCATTTTATCAGGATGCTTCTCACGAGCTCGGGGGAGTATCAGCTTTGGATCTGAAATTCATGGACTGTAAGTTCAAACCATGTTGTTTGTGGCTATTTACTTCATGTCAAATCCAAAGACCTTTCTCTTTTTCAAGCCTATCACTTGAATCTCAGCTTGGTTCAAGTAAGCTGCTTGTATTTTAGGCCAGCTTTATAATTTTTTGTAGATTGAGCTTGAAGAAGGGCTTGCACCAGGTGAGTCAGAAGGACAGTGTTGCAAGAACCTATTATAAGTTTCTCTGTATACAAACCTGCAGAAAAATCTTCCCATGAAAAAGCATTCTTTTACTGCCTTTTACTCTATACAAGTTCCTATAAACGAAATCTCTAATGTGTGTTCAAGAACATTTAGATTTCTTTACCTGTCTCCTGATAATAGGAGATAGGAGTTTTCTTCCTTTCAACCTATGAAGTGAAAAATTGTTATCTCTAATTATGTAAACTATTCTAACAATCCTTAAACAGAACTAGAAGCAAGAGCTTCAGAATACTCCAAACTAAACAAATAATAACCCAAATCCTTTCTATTATAAAGTCATGTTAATAAATCATATTTAACCTTCTAATATTATTACTAAAAGTCCTTTATCAATACACAAACCACAACAATAGGAGAGTCCAAGAGGGGACTACTTTGTACTCACTGGTGTGTGCAGTACAATGTATATGATATATGTAGAAAAAAAAAACTCCACTTGTATTTCTAAAGCCATGGACAATCATTACTTAAGGCAAAGGTGGTTTATAGACAGAAATAAACCATGGGACTCACTGCCCCAGGAAACTGTAAAGAAATAACATTCAGAAAATGAAAAGCAGGAATGGACATGCACACTGATAGAAAGTGATATTCAGAATTATTGCAACTAATAACAGCAGATTTTTCAAAGGATATTAAATTGAATTATGTGAGGCACAAAGCATTGGGCTTGGGAGGAGGACAGTACATAAGATTATTGTATATTTCTCAGCTGGGGGAATGTGCATCATGTTTAAAAATGTTCATCATGGTGCTAAAGTCAGAGATTTCTGTTCTGACCCACTGTGAACATTCCTCCATTGCTTTTACATAAGGATCTTGCCATAAGTTTTGATAAACATCATGAAGAAAGTAAAAAACTATTAAAGGCACCACTAATTAAGTCAAAACCACTTACCCTTTAATTTCAGGAATATTTTTGTCAGGCCCAAGCTGTTCCCCTTTTCTCCTCCCATTAAAAAAAGGAACAATAACATATAAAACTTAGACTGCCACAATGGTCTGTGATTCAGCTTCTTTTAGGGATGAATAGAAGGCTTGATAGAATATGCCACTGTGCCTTTGTGTTTCTAAAAATACATCTGCTGTGAATATTCTCACAGATTTATCTGAGCACAGAAGAGAGAACCACTTAACAGCAGAATAACATTCACTATTATGCTGCCTTACTCTGGGAGGCCATGAGATGGGAATTGCTTCTGGAGATGGCTGTGAAGTTTTGAGAGCTGGTTGAATGTTTTTTCCACGAAGGTGACCACATTGCAGGTTTGCACCACCTGGATGAGATATACCTATGTTGGGGAAAAAGGAGAGGCAGAGCAGAGAAATGATCAAAGAGACAAATTAAAAAAAAAAAAAAAAGAAAATATAGGGGGATTTTAACAAAGAAAAACCTTCCTTTAATGCAGTGCCAAGTGCCAGAGAATTTAGTTTGTAATTCATAGTCTTTGCTGCATGGAAAGAGAAACTTGCCTGGGTAGCATACAACTCAAACACTGAAGGATCACTGCAGCGTGTGAAAACTAATAGTGCACCATTAAAGCATCATATAACAGCCTCCAATCTCTATTAAACTTCCTAATTTTGTGCCATGCTTTCCTTCTGGATGCTTTAATTAGCTCTTGATTTATTTTTCACTATAGGGAATGAACTGCTCTCCTTAATGGCTCCCTGCAAATATCTGTCTGCCTGGTGCTTTTGCTCTCTGGTAGCTCACTGCTTATGGCACCACTATTCATCCCATGATACTTTTAATGCAGCACAAGCACATCTTCTGTAAAGGAAGGGGGAGAGTGCACAAGTTCTTGAAAGAGTCATTAAAGATCCAGGCAAAGGAGGGCAAGCAAAGAGCACAGTACGTACGGAGTCAGGCTTTTTGCTGAATCCCAGGATGGTGGCCCTTGCAATCGACCTCTCTGTGTCCAGCACCATCCACTCCTGGGGGACAGTCTCTGGAGCTGCAGGCTTTGCACAGCCCCCCACTGACATCTGTACGAGTGTGTGGATCAAGTTATTGAGTTTGACAGGAAAGCACTCCAAACTTTCCTTTATTTTCCTGAAGAACAAACAAACAGAAGAGGCACTATTTATGCATGTTTTTTTTTTTTGTTTGTTTCCACTCCTTGACCACTCTTTTTATGGATACAAGTCCAAAAAATCCCAAATTCTAAAGCCTACCTTGTTGCAAGAACATATTATAAGTTTCTTTGTGTCTAAGCCTGCAGGATGAATTTTCCCATGGGAGAACATCCTTTTGCTGTCTTTTTACTCTGTATGGGTTTTCTGTAAACAAAATCTCTGTGTTATTCTTCAAGGACATTGAATTGCTCTGCCTGTCTCCTGAGTGGGGGAGAAGGAGCTGAAGGACTCTGATATCTCTGATATTGTGAGCATTTCTGAGAATTCTTCTTGTACAGAGCAGTGGAGAAGAAACATCTGAGCTCTGTACCTGGGCACATTATAGCCCAAATCCTCTGATTATGGAGTCATTTTAATAAATCATATTTAGCCTTCTGAAATTATTGTCAAGAGTCCTTTGTCAATACATGGACCATGGCAATACTACCTCACACAGCCCCAGACACACCGGGCACTGCTGTTTTCACTGCAGCACGTCCAGCCCCTGAGCTCTGCTGCTTAAAGGAGTGTTCTTGCCACAACCTGCCTCGAGGCTTGGCGTGGGGCAGCTATTCCTCATGAGCTGGGTACCAGCCTTCTTTCAGACACCAGGGACAAGCAGAACATTTCCATGTGTGTTCTGAGGAGTCCCAGGGTTGAACAGCACGTGTTGATTTTGCCGAGCAGGAGAGGAGGCACTAGCTATGATTATATTTATTTTTGGTTACACTAACCTCACATGGGCTTACACGTGTTTGCACAAGGCTCTTGGATCCAATTTGTGATTTAGCTGAGCATGATGTGTTGCTAAATCCTCTACCTAGCTCTTAAAAGCTCTTTCCCTGTGGAACTGCTTAAGATGAATTTAAAATATAAATGAGAGAGAAATTTTCTCCTGATATCTCACTCCATCTCACCCCTGAGCAAGGGGAGCCAGAACACAGTTTTGATTTCCTAGAGTTTTGGGATCTTTCATCAGAAGAGACACAACAGACAAAAAACCCTAGATAAACATGTAGATATGTACTGCAGATGTGAAAGTGAACTCGACTTGAGAAATAACACTACAAGATAATCACAGGGTTTTGAAGAGTGAGATGCAGCACTCATTAGAAAAAACTTGCTCTTGAATTCAATTGCTAATTGCATTTTAAGACTTATTAACTTCTGATGGTAATTTTTTTTGTTTCCCTGCTTATTTCTACAGCTCTCTGAAGATGTCCTGTATCTGTTCTAATGTTATAGAACAACCACCCATTAGTTTCAAGTTGTATGGCAGCAAACCCTCTACCAAATTGTCAGGGGTTTGCTTGTTTTCTTTTTCCTTTTTTTTTTTTTCTTCTTCTTCTCCCAGTTTTGGATTATATCTAACTAGGTTACAAGGGCTGCCAACACCCTTAACCACCTTCATCATGTCTAGTTCAAGGCTGAGCAAAAGCTTCACCTGTCATTTCAGATTAGATTTCTATTCATGGGTTTCTGTGAGTGGGTTGGAATGTGTAGTGCAATCATTTGAAATCAACTCCATTCATCTCATTAGCCTGATCTCCATGATCTCAGATGCTCTGGGTAAATTCTGTAGCTTCACAGATGAAACCAAACCAGAAATAATAAAGAATATTCTACCTACAGGCATCTCCCCCACTCAGCCCCCTGAAATTCAGATTTTATTCAAAATAGTGTGTGAATTTATCACATACTAATTAGGCATAGTAAACTGATGGATATGTTTCTCTTAATGTAATACAAGGAAAGGTACCTCAGAATTGATTTGGTTAATTATCTTAATTATTAATTACGTTTTTCAGAAACAGATACAAACTATTTAATAAATTAAACAAATTGCCACTCTGATGTAAAACAAGAAAACAAATCTCATTTCAAAACATTAGTACAAAATCAATTCAGTGATGATAAAGCAGGCTGCATCCGAGGTGAACTCTTCCTTTTTAACTCCTATGTATTTAATTTAATGTGTAGTTTAAACACTCCCTAAATCACTGAGACATTAGGTTATAGAATCTGTAACTGGCCATATTATGGCAGAGCAGTTAGGGAATTTGCCACATTACTAAAAGAGGCACGATAACTTTGCAGCTAAACACTCTGCATTTTAATTTACATAAAACAGGCCTCAGCTTGTAAATTACTACTAATTCAGACATCATCACTACACAGATATCAGACTACCACTATTCCTTCCATGGGGCCATTAGGCTTCTAAAATACTTTTAAAACCCAGCTTGCTAATCACATAATTTAGATCCAAACAGAGCCTCGCGTTGTCATCGTTGCAGATTTTTCCTGTGAGTTATTTGAAATGGTTACATCTAAAATCAAACACGAACAGGAGTATGAGCTGTTTTCTCCCCCTCTCTGTTTTGTCTGCATGCAGTTCTCTTTGCTGGGATGGAAACCATTAAGCAAACCTTATTACATGTAAACAACAAAGAATCCAAGGCCTCTTTGCTATCCTGATGCCACCTCAGAGCGTGTCCCCCCAGCAAGGTGGGACAACTCTGCTTGTGGCTCTCTGCACCTTCTTTCAAGGGCAGACTGGCTAAAGGAAACCCTCTTTTCCAAAATCTGGCTCCTAGCTATATATGGAGCAGTGGGGTACATAAAACCCCACTGTGTGTTTTATCTCGTTGAGACTTTGCAGTTTATTTTTGGCCTGGATGAGCTCAGTGACCCGGTTTCTCATTTTTAAAGTTCACCCCAAGGACCAGTGGTGGAAGTTTGTCCTTGAGCTCTCCCAGATCCCCATACACCTCCCTTTCTCCAGCCACATTAAGCTTAGCAATAATTGAAAGAAGGGAGGTCATGGGTATTCCTTGTAAAAATCCTCCTCTTGCTCCCTGGCCATTACCACCTTTGCCTTTGCCCAAAGCTGGCTCTGCCTTGACAAACATGACCAAAAGTTTTTTATTTATTTGAGAGCTCTGCTAGCCCAGGCTGCATAGAAAATTACTGCCTGATGGGCTAGAGATAGTTAAACTAAGTGAATAGTACAAAGGGTATTAAAAGCACAGGTTAATCAGAAGAAAACAGGAAGCTGTCATTAACTAGAGAATTATTATCAGTGAATCCAAATATTGCCAACAAAGTTTTCAGGGAGAAAAATGCTATTTTCCACATGACAATAATTGTTTACCATGCAGTTTGGTGTCTAACCTGCTTCTCAGAAAAGAAAGTTAAATATCTGGGATTATTGGAAAGTAATGACTTTCTGCTTTCCACCTGCTGAATTGACTTTGAATTTCAGATTTGGCTTTGGTCTTTCTACAGAGCTGTCAAATTACAGTATCAGGTAAAACATGAACAGACTGGCTGGCTGCTTGTGTAAAAGCAGATGGATGGAAAGTTTGGCTCATGTTTTCACGAGCACTTTAGTTTTAGGAAGCAGACATTCCTTGTGGGACAGGTATTCTGGGGGCTGGTGCTTAGATTTTTCAGGACACACTAGCCTTTATACACAGCACATACAACCATTATTACTGACTAGTTATTAACATCTTAGCCTTGCTGGATATTTCTTTATCTTTCTTGATGGTATCCTGCTTCTCATTTCCATCTAGGCCCTAAAATCATTTAGAGTATAATGAGCAAAATTTATTTTCATGGGATTCTCGGATGTTAATGTACAGTGTTTAATTTATATTCCAAATTTCCATCCACAAATTTACCAAGCTCCATTTTGAAACAAGTTGAATACTATGCCCCCATATTAATAGAGTTTTCCAGGATCTTGCTGCTTTCACCAACAGACCTTTTATAATACAAATTCCTCAAAAAACATAAATTCAAGGAGGAAGTCTGCCTCTTGTTCCTTTGGGGCACATACACCACAACCTTTAGAAACTACTTGAACATCACTGAAATAAAGTTTAGTGTTGTAGTTTGGACTATTCCTTTTCACATGCCACCAACTTCCACTGTGTTTCACCTGCTTGGGAAATTTCTTGCTGAAATACCCTCAGCCACCTGAGAAACAGAGATTGGCTGATCAGTTTGAGATCAGCACCATGTTTTGAAAGGAGGCACAGTGGATTGTCCAGCTTGAAACTGCTGGCATTTGAGGTTTGGAGTGGATATGCTTGACCTGGGCAACCACAGGTACCTAAAAAATGAGTCTATTAATAAATAAACAAAGCAGCTGACCCAAGCAGCACCCTGCTCTGTCAGGCTGCTGAAGATATGCAATGTGCTCCCCTGGTAATTGTCAGATCCACCCTGCATCTCTTATTCATGGGTTTCTATGAGTGGATTAGATTGCACCTGCAATCAATTGAAATCAACTCCATTCATTGCATTAGGCTAACTTTGTGCTCTTAAAACCAATTTTAAATATACATCCTTGTGCAGGCACATTAAAAATGTCAGGCAGCCTGCCACACCATGCTGACATTTGAAGACATCTGCAGAAAACCATAGAGGAAATTTGTTACATGAACATATTATAAGTTTCTCTGCATGTTGGTTTGCAGAAAAATTTTCTTATGGGAGAGTATCTTTTAATGTCTTTTTATTCTGTATAAGTTTTCTGTAAACAAAATCTTTGGTGTGTGTTTCAAAGACATTTTAGATTTTTCTATTTGTTTCTTGAGAGTGAGAGAAAGAAGTGAAAGACTCTTATCTCTCTGATATTGTAAGCATTCTATTATTTTTGTACAGAGCATTGAAGAAGAAGCATCTGAGCTCTGTACCTGGGCACATTATAGCTCGAAATCTTCTGACTACAGAGTTATTTTAATAAATCATATTTAACTTTCTGAAATTATTGTCAAGAGTCTTTTGTTAATGAACGGACCACAGCAATAGAAATTTATATCCAGAGGTAAGATGGGTTTCCAGTTTCTGATAAAACTGTGTTGTCAGGGGAAGAGGAAGGGAGGGAGGGGTAAAGATCAAATTGAGTTTCAAGGATCAAACCGAGTTCAGGGCAGATGCTGGAGAGACAACGATGTTTCATTTGGCAGGAGGTGCACAGGACTGACAAGGGAACACAGAAACTCTTGTTTAACTCTCAATTGGGGCATTGTTTACCCACGATGTGAGGGTGTGACCTTGCAGAGGGCTGTGAGGCTGAACGCTGCTGCTCATCAGCTCCTCACAGGGAACTGACCCCGTGTGAGAAGAGCTGCACACAAATGACACCACAGACTGCTGCACATGACTTAAATCAAGAATGAGACCAAAGGAATTCAGTAAAACATCGAATGTTTAATGAGACTGAAAGGGGTCAGTACATTACAGTCAATTGTTCTGCTGGCCAAGGAGGTGACGACAAAGAACAAATTAACATGGTTCTGCCAGGAGCATTTGTGACATCATTCATCATTCCATGCTGTTTTTAAACAGCACTAGGGCCAATGTCAGTGTTATTGCTAAACCAAACTCAGAAAATTGCTAAAAGAAAAGCATTCCTATAGAAATACAGAGGGATACTGTTCTCCTATTTCCACTAGCAGAAGATTGGGATTTTCGGTAGACACGCTCTATGATTGAATCTGAAAGATTGCAATAACTACCTTGGACTTGGAACAAGAAACACCTTTCTGTTGGCAACGTTTAAAATTCCAGTGACCACTCTCCTTGTCTAGGAAAGAACTAGTAAAAAACAATGAAGTGTTTTTGGAAGCTATTATAGAGAAAAAGGAGCTACAGATTGCGAGGGATTTTAGAACTACTAGGAGTTTGTGCTAATAATCAGAACTTCCAATTTCCTTGTCTTCCTAAGGGCAGTTTGGAAACAAGATACAGGAATAAGCCAGAGATTGACCATGAAAAGTATGAAACTGCATTTTTTCTCCTGTCAATATTTTGTATAACAAGGAGATAAGGAATAAATATGATGTAAGTAACACAAAGCTCACAAAAATCTCAATGAATTTACATTCCTAAAGCCAGGTTGGAAAGTGTTTTTACAGAGGGACAGTCTCTGCATGGATCTGGGTATCAGGCCATCCCAAAGTCTTTATTTTGAAAAGTGCCTGGATAAAATTTCCAGAAGTTAAATCCTACTAGACATGAGGACTGATATTATCCCCATGTTCATCCATGTTGAAACATAAATACATTTCCTGAATTAACAGAAATTATATTCAAATGAATAGAAATTAGAATAAAGAAGAAAAGAAGCTCCAAGAGAAATGAGATCCATGGAAATTCATGAACTAATGTAAAGGGATTTTCTTCTTGCAAATGAGCATATATAATACAAATATATCCTTAGAATATTAATGAATAAAATATGCACTTGAGTAATATCTGTCATTTCTATGTGATGCAATGACTGACAATAACAAAGCTTCAGCATTTTGAAGGAAGTTGGAACAATAGCTCAGTTCACAGAATGCATTTTTGGAGAAAATGCAGTTTCAAATAAGAAGAGAGCCCACAGCACAGCTAATTTGCTGGTGTGCAGGAATTGAGTGGAATTTCCTTCATTTCCTTAACACCATCCCCAAGAAGGAATCTAAGGGGAAGAAGGACATTCTGGCCTCTGAGCCCTACCTGGAGTCTCTGTGAGCTGAACAGGATTTCCTAAGCCTAACACAAACCTCTAGCAGGCAATAGAGCACACCAGCTCTTCCAAAACAGTGCTGGCCTTATTCCACATGCTTTGGCTGAGGAAGACTGCAGGTGAATTCCCTCTCTGAAGTCCATAACCCTCAAAAGAAAGAGTTTGGAGATCCAGCTCTGCCCTGAACCAAGGCTCCATCCTTACTCCTCCAGCTAAGCAAGGCTGCAGTGGTGCCAACCCTAACCAAAACTGACCCAGCTGAAAACTGATCCTTTCCACCTCCAGCTCTGAGCTGTGCATGCCACTGGTGCAATTTTCACTCTGAAGACTCGGATTTTCCTGCTTGTTTTGCATATCCCAGCCCATTTTCACTAACTAAACAAACTAGGTATTAGACACATAGACATGAGAGATAGACACAACCACCTGAACTAGTTGACAGAATCAAGACTTTTACAGTTTAATTAGCAACTGCATGTTTCCTATTTGAAGTGGAAATATAGATCTGTAATTTGGGAATATATGAAATTTTAAAGGAAAGGATAAGGCAGGAGTTGATGGTAAATGTGAAGCTGTAATTAAATTTTAAAATATAACAATCTTGCTAAGGGGCAGGAGTGAAAGCATATGAAAAAAGCAAGTGTTACAGGAAAAGGAACTCAGTGCTATGCTGTGTGTAAAGTCATGGAACAATAGTCTTGTTTGACAAGTTCTTCTCTTATTTTTTTCAAAGAAAAGTCACCCTTAGAGTCTCTAGGTCTCTGCCCCAGCCTTCTCCAAACTTGCTGCCTTGGTTTCCTTGGATTGTAGCAGATGGCAGTGCATGGATGGAGACATATAAACAGCACAATTTTAATTTCCCAACGCTTTCCTAAGGGCAGAGGAGTCTGAGTTGCTTTGCATGTGTAGAGGGTGCCTGGGCAGCATGAATTCACAGTCCTTGGGAAGTGATGGTGCTGCTCAGGGCAGGCTCTGACAGGGAGATTTTGCCTTGTGCTGTGCCTGGAATTGCAGTGGGTTTCCAGTTCCAGGTAAGTCTGCACTCCTTCCATCTACAGCATCATCACAGCAACAGCTGGTTTATGTGATATATGTGATATATATGATATATGAATACGTGATGCAGAGGCCTGGCCTGAAAGATCAGGACTGAGGGTCTTACACTGAATTTCTGCACATCAGCTGCAGCTCCTGCTCATTCATCCCCAGCTATTATCATGAACAGGTGAAAGGTTTCGTTATCCTAATACAAACGAGGTTTTAAATATATCTATATTCACACACAAGGCTTTTTTGTGATTGATCTGTTAATTGTTTAAAAGCAAGGACCAGCAGTTTTTTGCAGATGGACAAACTGTGGCTAGCAGAATGAAAGTAACTTCCCTGAGGCAACACAGAAGGTCAAAAGAGGAAGAGAAAAAGGACTAAAATGCAGAAACTGAAGGCTCTCACTCAGACTATTAACAGATTGAACCTCTTTGAGTAGTCCAAATCCATTTGCATGTACCTGCTGCCTTTAAAACAGAGAGAAAACACTAGATCCAAATCCGGATGGGTTCACCATGAAAGCCTAGAGAAATCTCCAGGCACTGAGAAAGTGACTTGTTACAAGTGTACCACAAAAGCACAACTGCTCCTTCCAGAAATTTGAGGAAATTGGTTACAACATGGAATGACAACATGGTTACAAAAGGAATGACTTTTTAAAAGTAAACACGTGAAGACAAATTATCCTTCTGTGTAATTTCCCTGATTGAGCTTCTTAACATAAGAAGCTTCATAAATTGCTTCATGCCTGAAGAAGAAAAGGTCTCTGGATTATATTCTGGTTTTACCTTGTAAAGTAGCTTGTAGCCTGGAGATCTGAGTCCTGAGGACGGAGGTTTTCATACACATATTTCAGATCCTGGATGCTGTTCAGCTCAGGCAATCCTGCATGCAGCATCTAAATGTAAAGTAATATTAGATCATTAGTCCACTGTCCTAGTGAAAAGAAATTTCAATGAAATGGGCCTAAGTGAAAGGAGAAAGGTTTTGCATCAAAACAGTCTTGTAAAACAGGTTTGCTGATCTGTAAGCTGGTTCTGATGCTAGAGCAATGCCTGGAATAATAAAGTGAATATATTGCGTTGCAAACCTTCACACTGAGGCACCTGAACGAGGCAAGGGTCAGAATCAACGATCCATTGTAGCTATTTATTTTCTCTTTGGATACCATAACCTCAAGGTGTGCATTGCTAAGTCTCCTCCAGATCCTTCTAATGGAGATAAAGGGAAGGTGACCAAATTCAGCCACCTGAACAACAGTAGCCACATTTCTGTTATGCTCCCAGTGCTGTCTTAGCCCTAATTCAATTTAGTGCAACATCACCCTCTCATCTGTAACTCCTGGTTCCACCACCACTGCTCTGGGCTCCTCCTGCCAAGGGATCACAGATTGACTCCCTTTACAGTCAGGGGAGGAGAAAAGCTTCTGCAGGCATTGATTCATGGCAGGAGCTCTGAGGTGGGCACTGAGAACTGCCCTCTGGAGCAGGGTCATCCTCCATCAATGTGGGACAGAGCTGTTCTAGTTAGTCAGCCAGATTAGATTCAAAACCAAAATAATGCCAATATTCCCTTTGCAAAGGAAAAAAACCTGAGGAGATTAGACAGCTCAGTGTGTCCAATTGCCCATACAGCTCTCTCCAGGCATTCTCAAATGTCAACAACAACAATAAAATTTACTCACTTCAAAATCTACTGATTTTTCTCTGCAATCACAGCAAGCTGGGACTGATGGATTTTTTGTGTGTAATGCAGAAAAACATCACTCCTTCAGATTGCTCAGATGGAAATGTATCTGAGTTTGAAGTCACTACTGTGTATTTTTCATTGGTATTTGTGTCTAGCTCAGACAGAAAGACCCACTGAGTTTTTCAAGTAACAGCAAAGAAAAAAGGAAGCACTGATTTTAAAGTTATTCCTTCAAACATTCTCATAATTTGTACATTTTCTTTTTGCCATTATGAGGAAAATCTTCCTCAGGCCATTCCAAGCTACCACTGGACAGTTAGATTGCTGTCTTCACAGAGGTTTGACTGCCAAGGAACAGAGAGGCAGAAAGCTCAGTGAGGTGAAATAAAGTGGGCTGACAGCAGGGACAATAACAATATTCAGCACTGAAGGACACACAGTGCTATTTATCAATCTACCTTCAACATTTATAAAAGATGAGAACAACTCCTGCTCCCTTTGGATTAAAAAAAAAATAAAACAAAAGGGTTGTTGCATAGGCAAATTAAGCTCCTTGCCCTTCACCAGAAAAGGGAGTGATAAAGTCCCTTTTATATAACTTTCTATATGAAAAAAATCTTTATTACAGTAATGGAGTTTGCATTTCTTTAGTCAGGAGGTGTTTGTGTCCTGCCATCACCCTCTTTATAATAGTTCACATCAAACCTTTAATGAGAGCAAAGCTGATGAACTACAGACGTTTACACAGCTGAACTCTTGGGTCTCCCACAGATGTTTCTGCTTCTGAAAATGATGGAAACTTCATGGATTATTTCGTACTCCCAGCAGCAAATGTCAGTGCAGCTTTAGAAACATGCTGCTCACCACCAAGAAACAACATTAATTCCCAAACGGGGCCAAAAATCCCTCAATTTGTTCATGATCATGTTTGCTAGAAACCACTAACTGTCACTGATTACCCAGGGTATTGTTTACTATTCTGTGAATATTCTGTGCATTCAGTGTAATATTCTGTGAAGTACTCTGTTTTTAAGTTTTATTTAATTTTTCTTAACTATGTTTTACAAATAGCATCTGAGAAAACAGAATGTGGGAGCAGAATTAAAGATTAATGATGCAGGTTTCCAAACAGTGAGAGAAATATTAGACTTTCACTGATACAGATAAGCAGTGATTAGTTAATCTTACCCCTCCATGATGACATCTGAAATACTGTATGGAAATGAATTCAAAGTGGAGCTTCACAGTCTATTCATTTTTTCCAGAAATGACCCATGGAACTGAAACATTTTGATATTTACAGTTTCTGACCAACACCCCACTTCAAGTGCAGAAACAGACCCACCTTTCCAAATATTATTGGCAAAATCAAGGTGCTCCCAAACTGGTCTTGTTTGCTTAACTCCTTTTGCTGTGAAGAGTTCATTGATGGGGTGTGAGTGTGCTGCCAGTTATTTTTCAGTAATGGAGTGCAACACAACTGACTGAGCTGCAGCTCAGTGACAAATATTGAGACATATCTGGGTGCTGACTTTTAGCTCAGCTCTATTTACCTCTGCCACGAGATCAGCAGAAAAAAAAGATGCAGCATGTCCTGAATACAGACAAACCTGAGCTTGGGCCAGGCAGAGATAGCTATTTCAGAGCTCCTGCTAGGAGCATTTTCCTGACACACTCTCTATTTTCCCAGAGTAATCTGACATCATTCTCTCTGCCACCTGCAGAGAGAGGGACAAGGAGATGGGCAGGAGATGGGGCTTTATTTGCACCACGCAGTTTTAGGCAGCCTGTTCAGAAATGCAGGGATTACTGCTGTGGATGAGGGAACAGGCTGATCCTGAGCTTTCCAGAGGTTCTTTAGCTTGGACAGGATCTCCTACAACTCACTCTGCACTGCTCCCAGAGGAAAATTGTGCTTTATGATGGGAATGCAGTTTTGTTGCACCTTTGTGGCTATAAAGCAGCAAGTTCAAGAGATCTGGAGCAATCCTTCCTGCTCCACATTAGGGGATCTCTCACTGAATCACTGCATGAGAATCCACAGACAAGATGGAAGAGGCAAGGGGAGAGATTCCTTCAATTTCTCATTTCAACTTCTGCACAAGTTGGAGATGATAAAGTAGTGTTTGCAGAGCAACCTTTTGGCTGTACCCCAATCTCAGCAGCTCTGTTTATAAGGCCATGTAGAATTTTTCATGCACAGACCACTCCCCTAGGTCATGGGGCCCTGCACATAAATTTTGGATTGATATCTTAGCCAAGCATCTTAACAAATATTAGTTAATGTAATATTCTTGTTGTACCCATGAAGGGGAAAATCATTAACCTTTCCCACACACGTAAATAGAGGCATAAATCAGATATGGAATTTGCCACAGCACATGAATCAGTAGGAATACTTAAGGATAAAAACTCCTAGAGGCCTTAAAAATCTATACAAAAGGATTTTAAAACCTGTCTCAATATGGGCACTGCTCTTTCTTTCCTGTGTTTGCCATCCTAAGGAGGGAGTGTGGAAATGGGCAGCACCCCATTCTAAAGGCTTCACTGTAGGGCAGTGCTGCTAAGTGCTGTCAGAACAGCCACCCTGTGAAATATTTAGCTTACTCTGTCTTGCAAACATGAACAGGAATGGTAAATGAAGGGCTGAGTGACATTCCTGAATGCAAAACTTTTACCCAACTTCTTTTGCAGCTTTCTGCTCTTTTGTAAAAAAAACCAATGCATTATAGAAGGGAAAGAGCACCAAGCAGCTTAGCTTTCCTTCTCTCAGAAATTATTACTGAAAGTGAACAGCTTCTTTGCACAGGAAGTGCAGCACCTGAGCACCTGATACCTTTTCAAATCTTAGTGCTACTGGAGGCAGCAGAGAGGTGGTGAAAGGGAAGAGAGCCCCAGAGGAAATTGATTTTTTGTTTCATCCTCGAGCTTCTTACCATCTCTAGCAGGTTCAGGAGTAGCTGGCTGTGTTTCCTGACTGTATTATAAGCTCGACAACAAAGCTCCACAAACTCCTGAAAACGCTGTGGGTTTTTTCCACCCTCTGTTATGAAATATTCCATCTCTGATGTGAAGATGAAGGGAGCTCGGTCCCTGGAAAAGAGAACAATTACCTGAGAAATTTCACCCAAAATAGCTAATCATGCAAGACAGTTAATATTTGTAACTCATTATTCACATTTGTGTTTTTCAGTATTACTTTCCTCATTATTTCATCTCTCCCTTTCTCAGTGTGGAAGTCTCTGTTGCTCTGTCTGACTAAGTGGGACAGAGACAGGTTTGACAGTAAGAGTTTCCGAGTGAGAAATCCAACAACTGAACAAATGTTTTCTTCTGGCCCTTCTTTGCCTTTCTTTTTAAACCCTCGTTGCTTTAATTTCTTGACTCCACCCTGAAAGTGAATCTGGAAACAATTTCTCTCTTGGTATTGAAATATTTAAAAGCTGTTCTCAAAGAGGGTGGGTTATAAATATCGACTCCCTACTAGGCAAGAAGGGAATTTAAGAAAAAACCCTACACCTCCACAACCCAACAAGGAAACCCCAAGGTAGGATGCTATCATTAAATATGCACCGTTCTGAAGAGGTGTTTCTGACTCAAGTTCAAATGGAATATAAATACATTGTCTTTTTTTCTCTACAGTTACTCTGTATTCACCCTTGGGTAAATAAGGTGCAGAATCTGACAACATGGCTTGCCTTTTTTTTTCTTATCACCAGCACAGTTTGTGGCTGTGGCATGCTATTGCAGAAGAAAACAGATTAGGCAGGCTTCTGCTAACAATCCTATCATTCAGTAGTTCCAGAAAGGCCTGATAAACTGCATCCTCACACAGAAAAACTTACTGGAGTGATTTACTCATCACAACTGTGTACACAGAACCATGTAAACAGATTAGAGGGCTCTATTCCAAGGCAATATACAGTGTGTTAACCCTTAATTCAAAATAAATTTAAATAAACTCAGTGTTCTTGGTAAGTTCAAATGCAGAAATAAATTTCAGGATGTCTACTTCTTGCTAAAACCTCAAACATGGGCTGAGTCAACCCATTCATAAATGAGACAGATGAGCTTTCCTGGGAGTTTTCCTCATCTGCCCATAAAAGTGCCTGCCTTACATTACTGCTGAAAGAAAAACAAGTTGTCATGAGATTGTAGGCTACAGCTGGGAGTTTAAGTCACAACAAATGCTCAGGTGGCCTTCCCACTTTTATGTTAGGGAAGAATTCCATGGCAGCCAGCATTGAATCCACATTTCCCAGGGCTGTTTTTCACTTCCAAGCAGTCCAGACCACTTTTTTTTTTTTTTTAAATACATATTATTCAATTCAGCATAGTACTAGGCATGATGAAGGTCCAAATAGCAATTCTTTCGCTCCAGATTGTTCTGTATGATGGAAGGTGTGAGTTCACATTTGGAGGGTTCTATTAAAGTGTGACTGTTACACAGTTATTTGTGTAGTTTTGTGCTGTAGATCTCAAAGTACTACAAACCTGTGTCTGTTACTGACTTCTGAGAGTTCAGGTTTTCCCAGAACCTTCTTTCACTCATTTATTAATTTGTCTTTTACCTTATTTTTTATCAGTGGTATTTAAAATAGACATTAAGTGTTAAATAAATTGATACAATTAGAATAATGCAATTCAATTTGAATTTAAACTGATGCCAGGCATTTCTTCAGTTTGATGGAGGCAGCAAATTGTATCAATACAGATTTTAGGCCAGATTTAGGGAGCCCTTGTCCCATTGGCTGTGACACAGTTATTGGTCATCAAACATCTCATGCATATAAAGTATTATAGGCTTTAGCTGTGACCTCAAGGGTGCTTTGAGTAAGAAGTATTTAATGTTAATATTTAAAAAAAAACCCTTAACTTTTAGAACTTTTAGATAAGCTCATGTGAGCAAGTTTGTTGAAGCCCATAGGAAAGAGAGAGAGATAGAGAAAATTATCAAGGTTAACATCTTGATGTATATGTGGACAGAGGACAAATCTAAATTCTGAATTGAAAGGATTTTAGCATCTTGAGAATGTCTAAACCCCAGATTTCTTCTTGGGCTAAAATATTCCAAGTCAAAACCTACAGCTATAAATATGATGCATTTTGTTCAAAATTAATATTTGATTTTTGATGTCCAACTGCATCAAGAGACACAATTACACCACAAAAACACAGCCCTTTCTGAGCTAGTCCAAGTCTCCCACATTGAGCTACTTGAGCTGAAAATAGATACTGCAATCAGAAATTACTTTACTGGAAGAAATACAGTGTTTAACATTGCTGGCTCGGGCTCTGGGCCAACGTCCCCATAATGTAAGGACTGCAACATGAATCATTTCCCTTACTGTTGCTGCTAAAGGATCTGTGTGAACATACAACTGCTATTTTAATATTTACATTATTTATAGGTTAATTTTACTTGTGGGATGACTGAAAGCAGTTTTACAAGGCTCTTAAATTTCTCAGTATCTTTTGTGAATATTTTCTAGGGTGTTAGGCCAGTCCTCCCTTGTCAACATGCAAAATATGATGTAGGAATTCAATTTCTCCAGTTCTGTTTAAGGTCTTTTGCTATCAGAGCCTGTCCCACAAGGCAAACCCTGCAGAACCTGGATGCTGAAGCTCCAGTAAACAAGCTGGCTGTTCACAAAGGGAACACTTTGCAATGTAAATTAAAAAAAATAATAAAAAAACTCACATAAAGCCAACTTAGAATACGGGAAACAAGACCCACTAGAAGGAACAACACAGTCATTTCTCACAGTAGCATTACAAAATAAAGTTTCAGTGGGAAGAGACGCTTGCTCCCTGAACAGAACATAAAGGATTCTGAAAAACCAATTGACAGGATGAATGTCTGTGCACAGATGTAAAATGTTCCTTGCTGCTTTCACAAACTCCTTTGGATAATAATAAACTAGAGGGGAAAATTTTCCAGCAAAATCACAAACAGCCAAGTCCAGCCAGTGTCCATCATGATGGGAAAATTTACATCAGCAAGCAGAGGCTGTTCTGCCTCCAGAAGGAGAAGAGCAATGCGTGCCCTGCTGTTGCATGTACCACACCCCCTGCAAATGAACCTCACCCTGGTGCACAGGGAATTTCTGCATTTAAATCAGGACATCTTTAACGAGCAGCCTTTTCTGGGGCAGGTTGCCAAGAGCACATTCCATTCTGGCATTTTTTCAGGAGATGAGCAGTGCATCCAAAGGCCTGGTAACAGCAGCCTTCACTTGGACCTCTGCCTATCACAAAGCTTGCTCACGTGAACTTATCTAAAAGTTCTAAAAGTTTTATTTTTTTTTAAATATTAACATTAAATACTTCTTACTCAAAGCACCCTTGAGGTCACAGCTAAAGCCTATAATACTTTATATGCATGAGATGTTTGATGACCAATAACTGTGTCACAGCCAATGGGACAAGGGCTCCCTAAATCTGGCCTAAAATCTGTATTGATACAATTTGCTGCCTCCATCAAACTGAAGAAATGCCTGGCATCAGTTTAAAAAAACTGGTGTGATGAAGTACTTCCAAGTAAAAGCCTTTCACCATATCTCTGTAGACCAAAAACCTTTTTTTTTTTTTTTTTTATGGTTTGCTAAAGAAATATGGAATTGAAGCATTGTTGAATGACCTCTATGTGTAATTATAATGTCTGGTACCATTATTTTTGGAAAAGAAAAGCCTCACTGAGAGAACTAGTATAGTTTGAGATTGACCAAAGACGTACAACCAATAAAACCCCCCAAAATGATTAAAGCTAGCTTATCACATCTTGCCTACTCTTTTCTTTCCTTTTTTCTTTTTCCCCACTAAAGCCCTAGCTGAGATGAATGAACCCTTTGGTTTTATAGTAGCAATTGGTCAAAAAGGCAATACTCCTGTTTATGATAGAGTCTGATTGCAGTCCTGGACTTTAATACTTTACTATGGCTGTGACAAAAGAATTTACTCAAGCCATTCAGTGAGAAACAAGGCTACTTCGTGGGGGTTTTATTATTTTATTATTTTTCTTTTTTTTTTTTTTTTTTGCTTTTAGAGATTTAAGATTTTCATGGGAATGTGTTTTGCAGTTCCTCTGGAGATTATGAATGTTTGGATGATAAATCATGAGAGGAGAAAAAAGAAAGGAAACCTCAAGGAAATGAAGAGATCATCATGCAAAAATAAACTTGGTCTGGGGTGATGGGAACATCTTCTGGGACTTCACTGTGGGCTAGAATTATGCTGCATTCCTAGAAAACCAGTAAAAGCATCAGGATTTTTTATGAAACACTAAATGTAAACTGATTAACAAAGCTTGTAAGGTCAACAATGGTTTCAGTCTTTTCCTATTCTGAATCTCATAGTACAGAACATTTAAGAATGATACACTGACTTCTTTTTATATTAAGCAGGAAAACACATGAGATAATCAACAAATGACCTTTGCTCTGATCCAATCTAAGCTTCCCAACAGTGCACTGATGGAAAAGCCCAAGTCACACTCATTAATGCAATGAGATAAATCTGCTGTAGTCCAAGTTTTCACATGGACGCTGTGTGAGAAACCACACAGAACTCTGCAATTTAAAAATAAGCTGCTCAGCAGCAAAACCTTCCATATATTCCCTGACTGCTTCAAAATCATTTTGGCTGAGTCAAGAGTGACTGATAATATTCAGCATGACTATGTGGAATTTAGATGTATCCAATAAAATAGGAAAAGCTTTTAGGGAGTGCTTGACTGCTGACATCCTTTGCAGCAAAAGCCAAAAGCTTATTGAAGAACACAAAATAAATGAACATGAGTGCTTATTTCTCTAAAGCCAAGTGAAAATATTTAATCATAGTAATCATAGACATTTGTAGACACAGTAAAAAACCATAATCAATGGCACTCCTTTTATATATTAAATAACAAAACAGGGAACAAGCACGCAACACAATTCATCACCAGCAAACATAAAGAAATATTGCCTGGGCCACAAGAGATGCTCCATTTTTCTTCTTGTCAGGACAAGATCATAAACATGCTTCTGGGATTCTTATTTAGCCTATTCTCAAAGATTTTTATGATAGAGTTCTTCTCCAACCTCCCTATCAAATTTCTGTTTTAGGATGTCCCCTCACAGCATTTTTTCCCTAATACCTAATCTAACTCTTGCTGTGCTTTCATCTTATTAATTCTTGCTCTTTCCTGAGGGAACATGAAGATCCTATCTTCCTTACAGCAGCCTCTAAAATATTTGCAGACTATTACTATGTCTTTCCTCAATCTTCTGTAGACAACTGCTTCCACCATTTCTCACAAGTCTTGTCTTTCAGATGTCCAATAATTTTAATTGCTTTTTTCTGGACTCCTTGTAATTTCCCTGGGCTCTTTACCTCCATCTTTCTAAAAGTAAAATGTTAAAAATATTCCAGGGGAGGTTATCCCAGTGCAAAGTGAAACAAAAGGATTGCTTCAAATTTCAAGCTTTTCTATCCAATACCTTAGCATCAACTCATATTTGGCTGTGGTAAAACTCTCAGATCCTTTTCTAAAAAAACTGCTAATCCAAACTTTCACCACAACCACAACCTTGCACAAAAACCCTCTACCAAAAAATGAACAAACACATTCTCTATCCCAACATAATGGCTACTGTTGAAAACACTGAAAGATGCCACACATGAAGACGTTTCACTAAGTATTTATTAGCTCAAGCCCTGCCAAAACTTGAAAGATGTCACTAAACTGGAGTAAGTCACCAATGCCGTGGTGCCACCAATGCCACTCAGCTAAAGCAGCCTGCAGTCACCCACCAGCAGTCAGACTGCAAAACAGCTCAGCCCTTCCTACACCTCACCTTCAATACCCACACCTGACACTGCATTCCCAGTGCCTCATATACCATTTTCTAAGACAATCACATTTTCTGTGTTTGTTAGAGTTTATTACTAACCCTATTGATAAAACAGTCAAGAGTTAATTCACAGGGAGACTGCAGCAATTCCTCTCGTTAACAGGGATTGCTGGACAATTGCTTTTTGTGCCCTGACTGGCCCTAAGCAGTGAAATAGATTTTAAAACTGACACCTAAAAGGTGCCTTAAAGGAACCAGAAGAAGAAGGGTTATATGCCCTACCCACTCAGCTAACAGGCCTTTTCAGCATGAGATGGATATTTAGAAAACACAGCAATAGATGGTTGCAGGGCATTTGTATATCACCAGGCAAAACAGAGAAATAAACCAGTGATGAAGAAATTGAATTGCAAAGAAATTCCTCGGGGCAGGGATGAAATCCTACATGAATTAAATACATCAGTATGCTTTCCAGTTAAGGATGAAGGACAAAAGCGTAGTGAGCAGAGCAAGCAAAAGAAAAAAAAAGAAATTAAAAAAAGAAGACCAAGAAACAGAGATTAATTTAAAAGGGCTTGATGTATACTTGACTGTGTATGAGAACAGCTTCCCCTGAATATAAATGTACATTTGAGTCCATGTGAGAACAGCTCCCTCAAACATAAAAAGTGTCCATAGAAAGCTTTCAGAGAAAGGGGTGATACAATACAGTGTTTCTGATGGCAGCAGGGAGGAGAAAATACACATCTCTACAGTTACACTTCCAAAAGGATAACAAATAAAACCACAATCAAAATGGACTGTGACCATGATGTCTTTTCTGCCTTTTCTTTCTGTTTTGTTGTTAAACGTCCCATCTCTAGAGCCATATCCTATTAAAAAAAAAAAAATCACAGGGTGGCTAAGAGAATGAGAAGGAGGGAAGAGGAGAGAAGAGGGGAATTTGATAGGAAGTTGTCACTCCAGTGTGCAACATGAAATGCAGAGACACAGCTGAGTGAAGGCAAAGAAGAACAAACTTTATTTTGGTTTTCACATTATATAGAGTTTTGGGAACGACCATCGATTGGAAGGTGAAGTTACATCCTCTCCAACCACACTGGTCAATGACAAAGTCCATCAAACCTTTCTCCTCCCAGGAGAAAGAATGAAAAACAAAAAGACAGTTAGAAAAACATGTGCATGTTTACAAAAGTACAGTGTGAGAAACTCTATTACAAGAATGAAAACATCAGAAGGCTGAAAAGTGAGAGTGACAGGAAGTCACTTAAATACCCCCTGTGCAGCCAATCTCCCAAAGCAGAGGGAATTCTGCTGATGGCTCTGGAAGCATCAAGCAGCTTCTCCAGCCCACGTGATTAACAGGAATACCTGATCCCTTCTCCAAGAAAGTGAAAATAGGAAAGCAGCTCATTCCACCCTTGGAGTGAAGGAGAAGCCAAGAAGGATTCTGAGAGTTGCAGCAGACAGGAACTGGTTTCCAGGAAACTCAATTCAATGAGAAGAACAAGGCTCTTGCATGGGCAGAACTGGATTTGGTCAAATCCACACAGACACTGGATGGAAAAGACAGTGCCTCCCTTAATTGTCTGAGTACTTGGAAGAGGATAACCAAAAAAAAATTGAAGGTATGAAGTGGGCAGTGAACATAATTTACTCTGATTTCAAAGCATTTCAGTTGAATTTCCTGCACAAGAGGCTATTACTGAAAATAACCCCCAAAAAAACAGAACCAAAAAAAAAAAACCCCAAAAAAAAAAAAAAAAAGAAAAAGGGCAAGCTACAACCCAGGCTCAATAATCAGAGAAAGCACCAGGCCAGCAAGAACAAACCCCTACCCCTGAGGGCAGACAAAGCCACCAGAGTGCATCTGAGCCCCCTGAGGGCAGTTTGTGCTGCTCATGTGTCCCCAGCCTCAGCCTGGGCTTTTGCTGCTCAATTTGGGACAACCAGAGGCACTTGACTTTCAAAAGTGATGGACTTCTTCAAAAAGTCCATCACAAATTCATAAATTCAGGCCCCTTTGGGCCTTGTCACCTTGGAGATGACACTGTTTCACTTACAGGGTTTTGTGCATATTTCCCCTTTCATTCTTTATGTGCATGGCAGTCTTTAAACATCTGTATAATCTTGTTAAGATCATTTGGGCTACTAAGGTGCTTTAAGTCATGAAATTAAATCTTTCCAGGGTTGCAGTCAGAGATTTTTGGAGGGTGGTACACAGGAAGTGCTGAAAGTGAGTAGTGGCAAAGAATTGGGAGGTACCATTTCACAGAAATCAATAAATCCAGACCTATCATGTCAGAAAAATAAATATTAACTGCAGAGAATGAATTCTTAACACTGAAAATACCCACTGAAATCTTTCAACATCTAATACAGGTTGGTACAAGTTTTTGTGCACAAATTTAGAAAACAAAACGTGATTATACTTCCAAGTTTTTGCTTTCAAGCTTTTTACTATACGAGTACTCTAAATAAAATTTAAAAAGGGTAAAAAGAAAAAAGTAAAATGTGTTGTTCTCGAATTCTTCCTTCTTCCACATTTTTCCTTTTCTTTAGAAAAAAAGAGAACAAATGTTGATACAATCCAATCAAAAAATGCAGATACAACTTATTTTTCCATGTCCACATGCCAACATTTCTGTTTTAGAAAGAAATACCTGAAAAGATTTTTTTTTAAATCAACGCTTCTAGTGAGACATTAAAGCACATTTTAGGTTGTTAACACTACAAATGAAATGTGTTGCTTTTAAAATAAGAAGAGGCACTTCTACTTTTTTAGATACTCAGATGTTCTGAAATCCTTCTCAGTATAATAAAACACCCATCTAGGAAGAAAGTGTGGGAAACATAATTTTCCCATATTTCTGAAACTTCTCTAATAACTGGAATTTCCCAAAGGAATAGTTAGGCTGCCTCTAGTAATTAACTTTGTAGAAGAAAACCAGCTTAGCAGATTTAAATTATGGGAAACCCATGCCAAGAGCCAGGATTAGTTTGGCAAAGGGACAAGAGGGTCTCTGTGATTCAGATCAGGGAAATGAAAAGGCCAGTGAGTGCTGGGGGTAATCAGGATGACTGGATATTCAGAGAAAAGAATGGGCACTGATGTTACCAAAAGGTGGATTTGCAGTGTGCCATGAGCTGCCCCACCAAGTCTCACACTGCACATCACCCACTTGTGGGGTTTTTTGGTTGGTCCCCACACGGCTGGGAACCTGCTCCCAGGGCCCTTTGGAGGCAGTTCCCTTGTGAGTTCTTTGCCAGGGATGAAAAACGAGCANCAGGGAGTAACTCCTTCTTGTAAACATCCTGCACCACACCAGGTGCAAGGCATAAGATAATAATTGCTTGAATTCTTTTCTCTAAGTTTCCCAGACTGAGTTATCTCTGTTCTCTCTTCAGAAGAAGTGAGAATAACCACAAAAACTCTCTATTCTTCACCCTGTGATAAACTCTTACTACTACTGCTGCTACATACCACTGCCTAGTTCACACCTGTGTGCTCCAACTCATCCCAAAGCCTTGGCAATTTTTTCCCTGGGACAGAGGTTAAAAGCAGTGTTCTGCTGAGAGTCAGGGCTTCCTAAAATTGTCAGAAAAACATTCCCTGTGCTCTGGATTCCAACACGACTGAAAAATGATACATGACAGAGCTGGAGGTGACTGCTCGTGGGGAGGATGTGATTGACTGCTGAATTTTGGATTTGCTCAGTTAGCACAGGATTTAAATAAATCTCTTGCTGCTTAATTCACCGAGGAAGGAATGTTCAAATGTTCTGGTCAGAACTGAAAGGAAGAAAACAAAGGCAAGCAAAGCATGGCAGGTAAAACCATGAACCAGACACCTTCTTCCAAAGCACTTGATGACTGTCCTAGTCCTGGGTGATACTCTGGATAACATCACACCTATTCATGTGTGAGTGGGACTGAGATGATTACCACAGGCCACTCAATAGATGAAGAATAAGGCAGTTATATGAAGAAATTAAACAAGAAATATTTCTTCGTACTGTTTGAAGCATACCTGCAGACTTGGCTGTTTTGGGGGAAGGTAGGGTCAAAAGTGGAGGCTGGGTTAGAGAATGAAAGGAGAATTTTATTACTGCTAGCTAAAGGTGTCATTCAGTGTGATTAAAAAAAAAAATAGAAAGAGAAGATAATGAAATCTCATGGTTCAGTAGGAAAGTTCCCTATGGGACTTTGGGAATAACTCTTCTGCCAAGCTCTCTGTTATGATGCTATTGGTTAGGTAGATCATAAGTCTCCTTCCAACACTTCTGAAATATTAGCTCTNTAGCTCAGCCTGCACAAGGCACCGTAGATCCAAGGAAAGATGGGTTATTAGTACTATTTAAAGTATTCACTGCACTATGAAGGCACATGTAGAAAGTTCCTGATTCCTCTTCCCTCTCATATCAGGAAAGATTGGCAAGATTTTTGACTTGGAACCAAAACTGAGCAGGTTTATTGGACACCATTTAAAGATGAGGGCAGGAGTTAGAAAAGTCTACTAATCCCCTTTTTATGGGCTTCACAATCAGGAATGCAAAAGTGAGCAGGACTGGATGAATCGTTCTCTGCAGGCTCAGCCTGGCTGTGGCAGAAGAGCTGCAGCCCCTGCGTGTGATGTGTGAGCCCTGGGCTGCCAAAGCACCCCTGGCACCCCACTGCCACCAGAAGAAGGGCTCCATGTGCAGGATGCTGCATCCTCAGGAAGTTTTATCAGGAATTAGATTTTCAGAGTGGCAAAAAGCACTCCCTGAGAGCAGGAAATGGACAACTGAGGCAATCAGCTTGCAAAGCTCTGTGAGATTGTTTTATACACCTTGGGCAGGGACTCCTTGTCTGTAACCCTTCATTGATCTGCACAGATTTCATTTTACACTCTCACACAAAAAAGGTTTGCATGATATGTGTAAATCCCAAATCTCAAGAGGGATTTGCATCAGATGCTTTGCATTCTTTAAAGCTCCTACAGACCTCAGAAATGTATGCAGAATATCTGCTGTATAACACCCCCCAAGGGTCAGCACTAATAATTGTTAGGTTTGGCAGCACTGTCCTGCTGTTCTTTCAATATTATTTTAGAGTATGATACTCTGGGAGTGCAAAAAACTGAAATTAAAATCAAATAAAAGTACAATATAGGAGCTGTTAAAGAAACCAGAGGCCAAATCTGTTTCAGGAATTGCCTTGTGGGAATCAGTAGATAAAACTAGCACTGAGAACTTCAAATTTTGAGAGAACCTGAAGTTTGTGACCTGTAAAAATGTGATGTCCCTGAGTTCCTGTGTCACAAATAGTAAGTTACATTTCATGAAGATGCATACAACTAATAAGAACAATAGTCATTAATACTGTATCACTAAAACATTAATATTGTATCTGCTCAGTTTCATGTGGGCTTGAGGAAAACAGTGATTATCCCACGGTGTTTGCAACCTGCTCTTAGGTGGGAGACACAATTTTCCTAGGGAATCACGAGGGCAGTCCATGAATG
Source organism: Leptocoma aspasia (assembly GCA_013399835.1). Taxonomy (NCBI): domain Eukaryota; kingdom Metazoa; phylum Chordata; class Aves; order Passeriformes; family Nectariniidae; genus Leptocoma; species Leptocoma aspasia. The sequence continues at coordinate 25,096 of VXAX01004538.1, read as the reverse complement.
GAGGTCCTAAATGTGTGATTTTATTCTGTAATTTAAAAGCAACCCACTGCATTGAGAAATGGGAGAAGAGGCTGCTGTTTGTGGAAGTGACTATATTTTAAGTTTTCATAGATTTAATAAGAAGGTGTACTATAACAGAGCTGTAAAACAGGAACATTAATATCTATTTTTTATTATTGCTATTACATCATTTAAATTTGGTTGTTGTGTCCCCTTTTATATTTGCTTCATGCTGTTATTGACTCAACTATTTGATTTTTTGTTTATGTAAATTTACTACTCAAGGAAATTCCTGCTAGGTTCCAACAGGAGTTTTGTTGTAGAGAAGGATGCAGCACTTGACAAGGAGTGTGCATGAGTATGTTTTTGTGGCTCTGCTCTGCTTTATTCTTTCCACAGCAAATAAGGAGGATTAAGGGTGCATATCTTGAACGATGGATGATAATTCTAAGCACTGCAACTAAATCTTTTGACTGCTTGACTTAGAAGTACTTATTATCCTCATCAGCTTCCCTCATATCAATACTCCCATGCTGTTATGTCTGTCTAACACACTGAGATAGTCTAGAGCAGGCAAAGGCCAGCTTAACCAAAAAAAAAAAAAAAAATTAGCTCAAACTTAATTTTGATACTTGTTCTGGAAATTTTCAGAAAACTTGGATGAAAGATATACACACTACTCATCTTGTCACTAAAAGGGATCATTCCTCCATTCTTTACTCTGCTGTAACAGCTCCTCTGTGTTTTGACATACTGCCATTATCTTATCCTTATTCCATTTCAATTCATTCCTTCATAATATGTTCACATTAGGAACTTGGACACATGATCACACTGTTTTATTTATCCTTAGCATGACATTGGTGCATCACACCTACAAAGGTAAAAAGGTAATCAGATATTTGCAAAACAACCCTGAGCTCAGTGTGATTTGATGTGAAACTTCGAAAGATAATGAAAAAGTTTGCAAATTTACCCACTGAGGCATAATTTAATTATTCTCCATGTCCATTTGGAAAATTTGGTTCCTTCTCTGAATATGGGAAGAAAGTTGTCAATTAGATGGATACATGGATTTGGATCCATTTTAGGAACCCTCCTCTGTTGGGAAAAAACAGCAATGGACATCAGAATTCTTCTGTTCTGGTCACTACTGAACTACATCATTCAAATTCCTGACCAAACTAAGAATTACATTTTTCTTTTACACTGAAAAGAGATCTCCAACATCTTTTAATCCTTTTCCAGTCATTCCTACACTTTTTAGAAGTCTCAAGAAACAACAAAAATATGTTGTTTTGGAAAATACAGGAAGAGAACAAAAAGAAAGCGTAATCTCTTCTGCATTTTTTTTTAATGGGAATTGATAAGGCTGTGAAATTTCAGACCACTGCTTTAAGGTTTTCTGTGTGTTACTATAGATACCAACCTTCTTATGCTTCCAAACATCTGTGCATGACCCAAAAATCGTCCAAAATCTATGTGGAACATGTGTCCAGCTGTTGTCAGCATTATGTTGTCGCTGTGTCGATCACAGACTCCCAGGATGAAGGTTGCAACACACCAGCCAGCACAGGAATAAAAGAAATTCCTTATGGCCTAGTGAGTAAAACAAAAGAAATTAAATATCCAGAAATATACAGAAATATTTGTGACGCTGATAATTTTTATTTTTTAAAAATGCGATTTTACAAACGCTATGCTTGTCAGTAAAATTTTAACAGGTTAAAATTTTACCACCTGTTAAAATTTTACCAGGCAATTTTGAAAAGAGATTCATGGGACAGGCCTGAGTAGGAATGGTACAAGGATGACACCCAAACATTTCAAAGGTACAGCACCAGAACAATTTTATGCATGAAGTTTTCACCTTGTGTTCCAAAGACACCTGGAAGTCTACAGAAAATTTTAAGGTGAAAGGTGCTTAAGAAATAAAAGCTTCTTGGCAGGAAGCTGGCATTTTCTGTTCAGTGTTCTGCAGGCATATTGCAAAAACAGCTCTTAGGAAATTATTTGCAAATCCCCAAATTTAACCATTTGCTTTGTAAAGGATGCAGGTTGTTCTGCACCCACTGCACCATTTTGTACCTAAATGGATTTTTTCTCCAGAACTAAGTTCACATCCCATGGATCTAAACCACAATGTAATATAGAAACCCAAAGCATCCTAATCTGGATCTTAATGTTTTTGGACAAAACCTACACTAGCCAAGGCCAATGATTACTCAGGCTTTCAGGAATTCCCTGTAGATACAAGGTGCCACCTCAAGAATTGGATGAATTTTATGTCTAACTGTGCTACTTTGATGACCTTGGATAAAACACTCAAGCTTTCTCTGTTTTTGTGTACCCAGCTGTAAAATGAGGATATTAAGGCTTGTTTTGCACCAGTTTTCTGAGCACCTTAGATCCAGTACCGTATGAGTAAAAAAGATGAAGGAGTAAAGCAAAAGAAAGGTTCATTCACCAGCAAGCACAAAGGGAATGCATGGTAGTAACTTTATGCATACCCTCTGTAATCAGATCTCACTGCATTTTATACACTTAAGAAATTGGAGGAAATTGGGTAGGAATTGGTTTTAGAATATTGCACATTAATGGTATTTTTTACAAACAGCAGCTGCAGCAAGAAATCAAGTTTTCACTCAATAACTTGCAGTGCCTCACTTTTGAATGAAATGCTGTCTACACTTCTACCATAAAACTGTAAACACACAAACTTGTAAAAGATCCCATTCTACACAGATTTTTGCTGTTTAATAGAATCAAATGATATATGACAAATTCAAGTGTTCTTAGTCAAAATGTGGATGAGAAAATGCCTATGGAATAATTACAAAATTACTAAAATTTACTGAACATACTTATAATACACATCTACTAACAAACTGCTATAAAAGCAATTAACTCTCAAAGTGCTAAGTACTCAAAGCACTCCTTTAAATTTAAAATTTTGGCCCATAATTTATTGTTTGCACAGAAAAAGGATTATAAAAAACTGACCGAGAAACACAAAAATCGAAAATTTTTTCAGGGGCCTCAGAACATGCTCACCCAACAAGGAAGTGATAGAAAGATTTTGCTGGAAAGCCTTTGCTTCTATAAATAAAATTTCCAATTGTTTGGCTCATGCAGAACATGTAGTTTCATAAAATCAGGTGCCTTACATGGGATTCCATGAGAACAAATGATATGAGAAGCATGAACTTCTGCATTTCAACTATGACTAGGTGCTTTTGGTAAAACAGCTTTCTGAAACTCTACGTATTGGCATAGTCACTCCTAAATACAGGAAATCTGCCAGGACTTTATATAGTTTATATAAAATAAAGAATTTAAAGAGCTGACCTAAAAAATAAATTTTTTTCTGCATTCAAGGCAATTTCTACTTCAATTTCTCTTCACTTTACTGCTAAATTTCAAAACATCTCTATGACACATGTTTATAGAAAATGTAATACCATGCACCTGATAAAAAACAATATTTCCTTAGATAGAGAGTGGTATTTAAGTGGATTCCCTGGTTTCTCTGCATGAGACTTGTTTTTCTCTTGTCTGAGCCACTCGTTTTTGCTGCCTACTGTAATTTGTTTTTTTTTTTTCCCCGTGGCATAGCATGAAATGTGTAATAAGCTTCATTATGATGTTACCTCTTGGTAACTTGATTCCAGAGGATGGTGATGGTGAAACCATTTTTTAATTGTGTTTTCTTTCAGTGGTCCTATCAGTCCAGACTCCCTGTGGATCTTCGCCAGTGTTGTAGCATCTGGCACCATCTGTACCAGTCCTAATCAGATGGAAAAGAGTTTGCATGAAAAATCCTCAACTTTAAAAACACAGAGAGACAATTCATATTGCCTGTTGTTTGATCATTCCATGCAGGGAAAATAACAAAAAAAAAAACCAACCCCATAGTTAAAAGCTTAAAAATAATGGATGCAGCAACAAATATAGATCAGTATTGTTTTACCCTTGCTCTTTGGAAATTAGAAATAAAGGGCACTGAGTGGAAAGGGGCAGTTCTGTGAAAGAGAAAATCATCAATATCAATATTTTGGATATAACATCCTCAAAGCACCAACACGGTGAACAATTTAGCTAGTTTCAAAGTGGGTAGAATTTGTACAAAACTTCAAAAAATTTAGAAAGTAGGATCAGATATTTATGAATATATATAAAGTTGTTTCATATGTATATATTGTCTAGAAAGGTGCAGAAATTCCCCTGGAGTATGTGATGCTGATCACAGCTTGGAGAAAGAGTGGTCCAAGAAATTAACCTGGTCCAGCGTGTCACAAACTGGGACTCTGGAGTGCAGAGAAAAGCCAAGCATTTTGCAATGCTTCACTTGAATCCTCTGTCTCTGCTGCATGCACTGAATTCCTTTTTTTGGTACTGACCCCTGGCTTTCCAGCCTTCTGGGCCTTCCCCTGTGTGGTCCCCTGGCACATCATCCTGCTACTCTGCAGCACAGGGACAGGGCTTTCTCTAAGAATTTTACTTGGTGACAGCATGCCTGGAAAGGGAAATTCTGCAAATACTTTGTTCAGTTTTCTCTGAATTTCAGTGAAAAGTGGTCTCTGTGCTTGCAGGACCATGAAATTACCACCTCCCACCCCCTCTGTGTGGGAAAGGTGGCCATGGAGTGAATTATTAGCCTAGGGCTTGGAAAACCTGTGCACCAAACCTCCCTAAGCATGTGTCCTGTGTGACCACAGGCATGTCACTTGTCCTTTATCCTTAATTCTTAACTGTTAATCAATTATCTTAACACTGATGTAAACTCATAAGGAAAGACATCTGTAAAAACTGTGAGACACTGAGGGGTTTTTGCTGCTATGATGCTGAAGGAAGAGGAGAGAATATTATTTGCAGATGATCCCTGTATCTCTCTTGGCAAACATCAGTTTAAGAGTTAGCATATAGAAGAGTCTATATATAATGTCACATCCAGAAATAGTACTCTTGTTTTATCTGCCTTTGAAGCAGAAGCTTTCAAGCTTTGACTCCCATCCCACAAAGAAGGGAGGAGTTTTTTCCAGGTCACCACCAGCACGTGCCTTGTGCCTGAACTCATCTATACTTTTATTTCCTTTAGATCATTCCTCCTCTCTCATGCTCACTTTGTGGCTCAGAAAGCAATGGTTTTCTTTTAATTTTTCTATTTTAATAGCTTTTGTACAGCAGGTAATCTGGATACCTTTCTATTTGAGCTAGGATTATTTCCAGTAGAAGATTTGGTCAGGGAAATACAGCCAGCTTACTGCTGTCAGCAGATTTCTACAGCAAGCAATTGGTGTCCCTGCTACAGATCTGCTGCAACGACCATAAAAGAGAGAAATAGAGCTTTCAGATGAGTCAGGCCTGCCCTAAGCAACATAAATCACAAGAATAATATTTCAAAATCAACAGCACAACATCACTTGTCTGCAGGTACTTTGTGTAGCCACATGCATCTAGGCTCATTTAAGCTATCTATGTAGGACTACACTGGATTAAAACTCCAGTAGCTATGGCCAATTTTCTCCAAAGCCCTCTTTTTGATATGTGAATTTAAGAATGTTTTGCAAGCTGACAATGTTGAGGCTTTTGGAAAATTCTAGCCTAAGTTGCTACAAAATCCAGTGAGTTCTAGAGAGGCAGAATAAATAAATTTTATATACCACTGTTTACATGAAATATGAATAATGTAATACAGGCTCCTCTTATAATTTAAGACTGACCTTGTCCTTTCCCTGTAGATAAACACCTGTAAATGATCATTTGCATATCCAGTCCCTCTTGGAGCCAAATGCTGTCCATCACTCGAATAATTTGCAGAACCAACATATCTTGACGTAGATCATCACCTACCTGTGAAAATTGCACATGAAATTCAGTTTTCTTCTTCAGTACCAGACTGAAATAATGTCCTACTTAACTGGGATTTTTTTTTGACGACCAAAGCAGCTACATTCATTTCAGTAACCCTGTCTTGTTTTCCTTCAGAGTTCCTACTTACCTTTTTCTGTGTCAGGAGAGGACAGAGTAGATGGCACACACAGACAGGGACAGTTTTGGCAGTCGCTGAGATGGTAACAAATGATCCCTGCTTAACTGTGGCCTTTGTGCTTATTCCTATGTAATTACTAGAGTTTGAAAATTTAATCCAGAGGTAGGATCCTAATTTAGTTACACTTTAAAGTCTACTTAATGCTAGTTCCCTTTGCACAAATGACAGTGTTTACCTAACATTAAGCCTCACAACTTGGTATTTGCAAGGGAATTTTATCACTAATTTCCATTTTATCCGTAACGTGATTCATACTCTGCTCCAAGCAGTGGTGCAGTGATGACCCCTCTCCCCATGGAGTTAGTCAAACAATAATCTCAGTGAAATGGGGCTCTAATTGTAGCCACAAGAATTAATGAAGAGATTATTTTCAACCATGGCAGAGTAAATGGCCTGTGAAAACAACAGCCCTGATTTTTTGTTTCCCCCCATCCACTTCATGTAAAATACTGATATTTTAAATGCTTTATTCTTTCATTACATTCTTTTTCCACAAGCACTCCAATCTACAGACATTTACTGCCAGGAAACAAGTACTTGAGGAGACATAAACTCATCTTAAAAAGACAAAATATCTGAATCTATTTTCTCTCATTGAAAGGTAGTCTTGACTCCAGTTAATTCTTCTTAGCATCTAAAAATGCAAAACAATTTCATTCTCTCCACCTTCCCTCACATATACAGCAGGAAGACAATTTAGTAAGATATCCTTATCATTTATTGTGCTTATCATTTATGTATGAGTTATCTGCCATGAATAAGCAATGGAACTATAGTACAAGTGAAAGGTATTTTAACACAATGTTTTGCTGACAGAAGAAAGTGACAGCAGCTATAATACTCCTACAGCAACTGGACAATGAGTTGGTTGCTGAACAAAACTAGGTAGGAAAAAAATTGTTTGAGTAGAACCAATGCAATTGTTTAAAAGGGCCATGAGCAGGTGTTTGCTCAAGTAAGTAGGAACCTGCTATTAATATTGACTCTCAGATGAAACAGCATATGAACCAGGTTTCTAAATGTTCAGAAAAACTTAAAATTGCTCATTACTCCCCTTAGCAGGCCTGGAAAGCTTACTTCTATTTCTGAGAATCACAGCTGCTCTAAAGGGCAAGTTAATTTAAGACAGCAGAAAATCTATTTTTTTAGAATTTATTTATATCAATTTTTTAGATTTCTCATTTGGAAAAGGATTCTGCAAAATACCTAAGAATAATGTCATTGGCAACCAACCATTTTGTATCCATCAGCCATTTTATGAACTTGTGTTATTTTCTAAAACCAATATCCACTTTTAGGGAAGACTTTTGCTCTTTTGAAAGAGAACTAACTTTAGAATGCATGCATTGCCTTTTGTGGATGGCCTGTTCTGAACTCTGAAGCTTTTCTAGGTGACAGCTGCAAAATAAAGCCGAGTTTAATTTGAGTAATTTCTCCAGGTAACTGCAATGAGACAGAGCTCCTCTGCTGTCTCCTCCACCTTCATCCTCCTAAGCCCATTCCCCCACTCTGTCTGACAGGGGCAGAATTAGGTTTGTGTGCCAAATGGAGCCTCCAGCACTCCAGTATTTTGATTTTTTAGACACATATGGACGAGGCTGAGGGTTCAGTCATTCTGAGCTATCTCTTCTCTGAGACTTCCCCTCTGACTTTGATGTTGTTAATAAACTCGGTTTAATGTAGGAACTTTATATTCTAGTCTGGTTGTCTTCACTAAGCAAAAAAACTGCCGTAATTTGTTTGATTCTCTGTTGATCAAAAAGGTGACACTTCAGTGTATTGCCTCAACATATTTCATTAAAAGTTCTAGTGTCAAGAATAATAGGGATAAACAAGTAGCAGAACTAAATCAACTATTCTCAGACTCAAGGTTTAAAACATAAATTAGGTGAATTTTAAATGATCATTTTCCATACCAAAAGACCTGGGGATTAAAGGAAGGACATACCTTAAAAATAACATTGATGTTTCCACTTGGAGCATTTGCATTGATGAAGGAGATTTTTAATGGGAAGGCATTGGATGTAAAATAAGAACATGACTGCAGGGAAAAGGAAGATGAGACAGAAGAACAACAGGGTCACATATACAAAACACCAGTCCAATATAATACCTCTGAAAAAGATTCCAGCTTTAAACACTGCTCAGTAGCAGTGGCAGCAAAAATAAATAATTCTTGATATTATTGACTGTTTCATTGGGTCTGAAAAACAAGAAATTCTTTTCCTCAGACAACCTGCCTCACTTAAATATCAGACCACATGAACAGATATTATTTTATGTACTAGTTGTTTTTTCATTTTCACCCAGGCCTATCAGCAATAAGCTTTGCCTGGCACTGGGTGGATGAATTATGTAAGCTGATCTAATGATTCTTTAAGCATTGAAAAGCCTTTGGTCCCATTGTTTTTTGAAAAAAAACCCCAGCCCTGCCCAATCAGACATGGAAGCAGAGAATCTGCCAATTTCTTTGATGACCTCACTCTGGCTGAGGATACAGGAAATTTTGAAAATCATGCTCTATTTTATGTGGAATTTATCTTAATTAAGCACAAACTCTGACTTTCATGCTCCACAGCTCCTTCCACCTGAGGATCTCAAAGGGCTTCAAAAAGCATTAATGAGCCAAGCACTGCAAACCCTGTGAGAGTTTAGGGTGGAATTATTACCCTCATTAAAAACATCCAAGGAGAGGTGGCGGGGAATCCCCTGAAAACCAGCCAGAGACAATGGCAAATGGATGGCCTGGTTTTTGGAAATAATGAGCACCTCACAAGAGCTGCTGCTGTCCTTCCAGGGTGCAGGGTGAGGGAGGCTCATTTGGAGCTCCACCAGACACAGCTGTCTGCTGCTTTCCATCTGAACATCTCCAAGCATGGCCCAAGCATGCAAATATTGTCTCAGCCACAGCAGAGCTCTGGGATGGGCCAGAGCCATTACCAGCAGTGAGATCCCAACCCCTCCACCACTGAAATTATTCCATTTCAATTGGAATTTTGCCGATTGGATGTGTCAGTGAGGGCTTGAAAGGTTCCTGTGAGATAATGTGGCTCTGACAGAGCTGGGAGCAGGGCTTGCTACTGGTAAGATCAATGGATGACACCAAAATGAATTAAATCTAGGTAATTATAAGCACTTACAAGTTCTAATTTGCATGATTATACTGATGTACAGACCAATCAAGAAACTACATGTATTTGTAGAAAGATAATGGCCTATAATGATATAAGAAAAATGAAAAAAATCCAAAAAAACCCCCCCAAACTTCTTCAGATATTAGATTTAAACATTTTTGTATCTGCCCAGCCAAGCTGGTGCAGTATAAATAGCATGACTTTATGGTGAGATACCTTTCCATTAGTCATTATTTCCAAAACCTGAAAGCAGGGAGAAGCAGCAGGTTTCAAATCCTTCTGACTTGTATCACACACAATTTGCCCAAGCCTGTGGGGTGCTGGAAGACCTCAGTTCTCAGCCAGATCAAGGCTGAATAACAATTACTTGGAGAAACACAGGTCAGAGGCAATTGAAGGGATCAGCACCTCTTAGAATCAGGTCTGCTATGGATAATGAGCCAGAGAACAAAAATAGAGCATGATTTGCTGTAATTAGGCAGTTATAACTGGTAATATATATGGCTGTTCAGGTTATGGTTGTCTTTTTCATGCTGGATACATTTTCCTTCTCCAGAGATGAATCAGCTTACTCCTGGCTTTACGTTGTTTATGAAAATATTTTTGAACAATGAATAACTGAAACTTAGTACTACAGTCGAAGTCGAGTAACACTGAAGAGCATTGCTGTTTCCTTTATCCTTAAGTAATTTTTAATACAGGTCGTGGATACAGATAAACTAGTGTGAATATTTAATATTTTAGCAATTCTCAGTCAGCTCAGCAAACAGACAGCTGGCTCCAGACTTTTTGCTGCTCCCACACCTGACATGGGAGAGTCTTGGATGGGAAAAACACCGAGGGCTACCTGGTGGGAGCCAGGTCCCAGCTCCCAGGTGGGGGCAAGCAAAGGGCCCTGGATAAAAAAATACTATAAATCACCAGGTGATTTATGCTCGATATCACTACCATCATTGCCTGGCCAGTGCAGGCATTCTCTCCTTCTCCCCTTTGTACTGAAAGCCAAAATTGAAAATGTAACTCACATCTGGCTCGATGCCTCGGACAGCAAGCGCGGGGTTCAGGGGGAGCCGGCAGAGCCTCACCTCCTGGAAGAACTGCTGGAGTCTGCTGAGCTCCACCTTTAACACCTCCTGCAGCACGTGTACCATCACGGCAGCATGAAAGAACACACAAACAGCTTTTTATTTATCTATTTATTTAATTTTTTTTACTGCCTTTCTGTACTTTAAACAAGCAAGGCAATTTCTGGAGCCGGTAGCATCCGTGTGACCTTGGAACAGCTGATGAGGTCACACTGGGGTATTCAAAATAAGAGCTGTAATTTTACTCCAGATTGATGCTTTTTCTGCCTAGTTGTGCTACCAGCTCCCACTGCCCCGTGGATTCAGATGGAAAGAGTCTGTTTCCAAAGGCATGGAGTGACGGGGCAAGGGAGAATGGCTTCAAATTGAAGGAGTGTGGGTTTAGATTGGATGTCAGAAAAAATCTCTAACTGTGAAACCAGGCTCAATGGGGCAACCTGGGCTAGTGTCAGGTGTCCCTGCCCATGGCAGAGGGCTGGAACTGGATGATTTTTAAGGTCCCTTCCAGCCCAAACCATTCTGTGACTCTATGATTCAATACCCTTCATTAGGGGTTGATTAGCCTTGTATTGCTCTGCTGTATCTCCGGGGTTTTTTGCCTGTAATCTTCCCAATTTGTTGCTCGTTGCCTCAACACTGTGATCTCCCTTGCCTAACTCTGTTAACTGCAAGGTTTGGGAGCTCCTCAGTATCATAGTAACTGCAGCCTTGAGATTAATCTCTAAAATCTGAATTATGCATTAGTAATGTATAATGTATTACTACTATTTCTTCTTCTTTACGTGGATTTTCCTTTTGCAAATATTTTTGTCTTTTTACTTCCATGTTTGCTTTGCTGCTCTCAGTAGCAGCACTGAGACTTTTCTGAGAAACGCTTTGAAAATCTTTGAATCCTTAACAAGGCAGAAAAATTCATGATATCATTCATGATAACCAGCAGTGGCAAGTATATTTTTATTTGGCTTTCTGCTCTGTCTTGCTGAGATTTCAACAAGAAGCTGTAAAGTAACAGCAGCTGTCCTGAAAAATTAACTGTTCTGAACTGAAAATGTACCTATGCAATATAAAAGCTGCACCCACTGAAGAAGACAACTGCAAGTTCCTACTGCCAGGGAGGAATCTCTGCAGATATGTGTTCAGTGTTCATTGCTGAGAGCTACATTTGAGATATTAGCTACATTCCACTCTGCTTGTCTTTGCTAAGACATGTCCAGCCTGCCAAGAACAACTCTTAGTAAAGCTTTCAAGAAATACTGCAGCTCTACCAGAGTCAAATATTTTGGGGTGAGGTGCTGAAGGTGAGCATTTCTCTCTGTGCAATGACAATCAGCCTTGTTGCCATTATTTCTGGCCACCTCCAAGTCCATTTGAGAAACCACTGCTGAAGGAATTGAAATGGCTTAAAAGGTCTGCAGACCTCAAAACTAACAGTGATGAGTCCCATTAAATATCCATGTGTTACCTGTTTTCAGAGCAGAAAAATATTTATAAAGTTCAGTTAAATCTTTGGTTTATTTATGTAAAGGGTTTTAAAAGACAGAGGTCTTACCTTAGAAAAAGTAAAATTCCCTACAGAAACTTAGATGGAAGGGGCAGTATTTTTTAACAAACCTTTCTTTTTGGGTCACTGGCAGCTTTCACTTTTGTGGCAATGTCTTCCAGAATTCTGAGGAGTTTTTCTTCCTTAGAAAACTCATTGTTCAGGGTTTGTCCAGCACAGAATTGGAGAGCAGCCAGTAGTTTCTTATACCACATTCTGAAATGAACTTCATTCTGTGCATTCTTCAGCAGCCTGAAGGAAGGAGGGGAAAAAAAAATCTGTGTATCTAAAAATGAATTTTTTTTATACATCAGTTCTAGCAGGAACAATAAACTCCAGAATAATCTACATTTGGTCACATTGGGCAGCAGAGAATGAAAAAAAATGTTATTGCTTGTAGGCAATGAGACTCAAGTCCCATTTGATAACAAATGAGATTCCAAATGTGTTGAATAAACAGAAAACTGTCATTTCTCATTGTCATACATAGTGCAATGCCTGTATTGCTTCTTATTTCTGCAAGAAGAGTTGAAAAAGTGAAAAGAAGTTGCATTTCTTTTGAAGTCCAGTGTTAAATATATATCCCTAAATATTTTTTTTTCCTATTGCTAGTTCATTTATACAAACAAGCACATCTTTCAGCTAGGAGGTGCATTTAAAGACTGTTTTAGTCTCAGATGTACCATCAATTCTAGAAACCTTCACTATTTTAAGCTGAGGAGACATTTCTGATATTGATTATACTGCTAAAAAGAGTGAAATGAGCCCATTTTATCCCTTTCTTTACTGGTAAGTGCTGGTCTAAAGAAAAACTCAGCTTTTAGTTCTCCTGAAGCCTGCAAAAGCTTTGGAACTGGAGTTACTGCCAACATAAAATAAAAAATAAAACCAGACCAATACTCTTTTTAATAATAATCACCATGCAGTCTTCTCTAATTACACCTTTATTTGGGTCAGGAAAGCTGGGGAGTTTAGAGGGGTTTTTTTTAGTTAATCAAATTGCCTATTGGGAAATTTTCTCCTTATGCAGGCCAGAGGTTTTGTGCACTGCTTGATTTCTTTTTGTCATGTGGATGGACTCACCAGCTCTATCCTGTTGTTAATATCCTGCCCATCACCTGGGATTTCCCTCTGCCTGAAGGCCTGATGAACTGCTCTTTGCTTTGGTGTGAACTCTCACAGCTTTACCCTTAAGAACATCTCAGACCTTAAATTCCTTATAAATGTCTGAATCTTAATGCAGTTCCCCCAACTGAAAAATAATGCTACTTTTCAAAGGACAGAAATCAGAGAAGCTCTTGACTTTCAAGGCACATCACACGAAGAAATATGTGACATATGATGAATATGTCACATAATAAAAAGTAAGAACAAGAAATTATTTGAATTTTGAACACTGGAATTTGAACACTTTAGTTGTTTGAATTCTTTGAAAATTATTTATTTTGATATTTAAGGCTGAAAAACTATAATTCCTATAGACACTTCAACTCCTTCAAATCATATATAAGGCATTAGAATATTGCTACTGCAGCACATGCCTCTTTTGGTGATGAGGGATCTTTTATGAAGCAACGATTCTTCTAGATTCTCTTTTCCTACATAATTCAAGGCAGAACAATATCACCTACTGATTTCTGAAAAGCCTTTCCAGTTACACAAAACCTCTGAACATCTGAGGATTTGAAAATCCTTAAAGAATGGGGGGTGTTTCTATCAGAAATGCCTGGACATGAAAGGGAAGCAATATGAGAAGTTTATCATCAACACTCTCTGGAGAAGTTTGAAATGACTTTTTTTTTTCTCTGTTGACTTGTAGAAACAAATAATTACTTTTTGGATCTGAAGGAAATACAAGTTATCATTGCAATGCCTGGTGGAAGGCAAACCCCAGCACACAGAGGCTGCTGTGTTCTTACCCTGAACCTTTCACAAACTGAGGAAGGCTGAGAGCACCTGCATACATGGCAGTGGATAAACATATCCTTTCATATTTCCATCAGAGTAAGTCCAAGATTCCACAGGATGGGATTCTGTTGGAATCCAGGGCACAGGGAATGTTTCTATGTCAGCTTTAGAAAGCCCTGATTCCCAGCAGAACACTGCTTTTAACCTCTGTCCCAGGGAAAAAATTGCCAAGGCTTTGGGAGTTGGAGCACACAGGTGTGAACTAGGTAGTAGTATGTGGCAGTAGTAATAGTCTTTCACCGGGTGAAGTATTTAGGGTTTTAGGATTTTAATATGAGAGTGAATAGGAGACAAGATGGGGGATTTTGGGTGTTGTCTCATCTCCTTCTTGTTCTTCTTCCACTCCATTTTCTGTAGCATTGGTGGCACAAGGTTATTGGTTAGAGAAAGCAGTGGCACAGGTGTTACGTGAGTAGATCAGTAGGAGTTATTGGTAGAAAAGTAAAAACAAGATACATGTTAGAAAGTAATTGGACTGATTAGCTTTAAAAGTCCTTGGTTTTGGGTGCTCAGGAGCCATTTTGCTCCATTTTGCTCCATTTTGCTCCATTTTGTGCCTTGTTTCTCGTACGCTCAGTCTGGTGTGCAGACGGCGTCCTGAACTTAAGATAAGAAAAGAATAAACAACAGCCTTGAAGACCAAGAAACAGAGAGTCCTGCTCGTTCTTCATCCCTGGCAAAGAACTCATGAGAGGGAACCTCCTCCAAGGGCCCAAGGGGTAGGTTCCCAGCCGTGTGGGGTCCAACCAAAAAAAAGAACCCCACAGGATTCATCTGCTTAAATGTCAATAACTCGTGCCATTTTAGACACCCTAGGAAATCCACTTCCTCCAGCTGCTGCCTTGGAAGGGCATGGCTCCACTAGAGTCAACATCTCATGTGTGCCACTCCCATGCAGATGTCTCAGATGCCCTGTGCTGTCTAAAACAGCCTGTGTTCAGGGCACTGCATCACCCTCTGCAGTGGCCTTTTAGCTCAGCTGTAGGCAAACAAGACCATTTAAAATAAAAACATATTCAGTCCAGCAGCAAGCCAGGAAGAGGCTTGGTGATTGTCTTTTAAATAAAAGTATCACTGGTAGAGTCCAAATTGTCACGTGGGTAGGAAATTTAGTTTATCAAAGCAAAGCCCAGCTCAACCTCAGTCCAGGCAAACAGTGCATTTTTCTTGGCACACAGTCAGATTGAACTTTTTCACTTCTGTCCTGTATTGTTGTGGTTTGTTCATTAACCACAGGATTTTTGACACCAAAGGATTTTTGACAATAATATTAGAAGGTTGAATATTATTTATTAACATGATTTTATAATTTAAAGGATTTGGGTTATTATTTGTTTAGTTCGGAGCATCCGAAGCTCTTGCTTTGAGCTCCATCTAAGGAATGCTAGAATAGCTCACACAATTAGAGATAATAACTTTTCACTTTATAGGTTGAAAGAAAGAGAATTTTTCATCTTTTATTACTAGGAGATAGGTAGAGAAATTTAAATGTTCTTGAAACACAACACAGAGATTTGTTTACAGAAACTTGTACAGAGTAAAAAGACAGTAAAAAGATGCTTTCCCATGGGAAGATTTTTCTGCAGGCCTGCATGCAGAGAAACTTATAATATGTTCTTGCAACAGTCCTGCAAACACAAATGCACCTAATGTATCACTGTGATATCTGTTTTGAACTGCATATGTAATGCTGCTGCAGAGCCCTGTCTGCACTAAGGCTTGCATTGGCATCAGCTCCTGAGTACCTAAATCATATTCATTCACCTGCTCCATTTTTAGTAGTACATATTTAGGGAACCCATAAAGGCTACCTCTTCACATTTGAGATGGTCCTTTAATCCTCTCAGATATGAGAACATTAAACCAGCTTTTATTTCCCTAAAATGAAAGGCTTAGGATTTCACATACAGGAAGGAAAATAGCAAAACCAAAATAGTTTACTATTTTAAACAGAGCTACTCCCTGCATAACACAGACCAATGCACAAGATCCATTTTTTGATTATTCTTGTGGCTGAGCGTTTACAGAAAATAAGCTTATATACACATATGATATAAAGATTTCTTTTTCCTTTCTGAGAAAGGAGTATGGGCCAGATTCAGAGAGCTTATGCATAAGGTGTGCATGAGGACAGAGGATGGATGGAGTCTGAACCCTCTCTCGTGTGGTCCTTGAGCCCAGTCCATGGGCAAAGCTGAGGCAGTTATCATGATGGCACAGGTAAAATCCATGTCCCTGCCAGCACACCCTCAGCCTGAGCACACACAGCAGCTTTTGACAGTCCTTGTGCTTCCCCAGCAGCTCCCACAGGGACCTGGGGCTCTACACTCAAAACAGCTTCCTCTGCCTGCCCCCTGGGGCAGGTGTGCTCCTAAAAGCCTGCAGACCTTCCTTTGCAAAATGATTTGTACTGGCTGGGTCTGACTTTTGCATTCATTTTGTAAAAGTGGTCCCAAAGCGGATGCAAAGGACAGATTTTAATGTCAGGCCTCATTGTAGGCTTCCCTGAAATATTTATTCAACAAATGAACGAATATGTTGTTGCAGTTCTGCCTTCCCAGCTTGCTGGCACACACATCTTCACCCTGCCATGGTGAGAACTGGGCAGAGATGGGAAAATCTGCAGCTTCTGAAGTTGTGAGATGGAGAAGTGCTCAAGACACTAATGAAATTTTCAAGTCAGAACAGGATGCCTAGCTGTGACAGAGGAAGACAAAATTGGAATGGTTTAAAACCCAACACTGTCAGTAAAGAAGCAGTAGTAAAGTGAAGTTGTTTTTTCCTGATAATTTTCACAGGATTCTGCAAGACAGAACTCAGTACAAAAGCCTGGCTTTATGCCAGGCCTAGATGGAGCATCTTGCTCCTAACAAGAGAGAGACTTCCTTACCCTTCAGGTTCTCTGATTTGGGGCAAACACCCTCGTTCTCAGCAAGGCCTGGTGAACTCAGACACTGCTCCCAGGTCACTTTTGGGAAAGAGTACAGAAAGAAGTTGACCTGAAATCTAGGAATGGAGTAAATCAGGTACAGGGGTGCCTTGAGGGATGGCTCTGCCCTGTGCAAGCAGCTGCTTCTCCTCCTTCCTGCACACTCCTGCTCCAGCCCCATTTCCTGCACTCACAGCTGCAGGTGTGTGTGTGTGTTTTCTCCCTGCAGAAATGCAAGAAGGCTGAGAGATTTTTGCCACAGGGAGGAAAGGAAGGTGGAATTGAGTCAGGCTGCTGTGTCAGAGAAGGAGAAGCAGGGTTAAACCTAGCAGCTATAGAGAAAAGTGTAATTAAGGGAAAAAAAAAAAAGGAGGAAAAAAAGGAAGGAGATTGGATGGGTCTTGGTGGAAAAACAGGTGAGCTGGCCTCATTCTCCCTCTGTGGTGCTGGAAGACAGAGAAGCTGACACAGTCTGCTCTCTGAGCTGGATTTGGCAGACAAATGAAAGAGTGAGGTGGCTCAGACAACTCTGCTGCTAAAACATCTGTTCTTGTCTCCTCCAGAAAGGGGAGCAGGGTGAGCTGGAGAGCGATGCCTGACAGGACAGATTAGCTCTCAGGTAGCCTGTCAAACCACTTTGTACCAAAAAAACCCAAGCCCAACAAGAAAAGGCCAGGATTTGCAGTACTTTACTGCAGGTTTAGCACCTACCTGTTACAAAGGAGCAGGGCAGCCCGACTGGGTTATTTAGGCACAATATCAGGATAGTGATCCTGGTTAATTTGTTTCCAGGTGTTTTTCTGGGAGTTATTACACAAAAGTGGTGCCTACCAGCACACACTCTGTACACTCTGCAAAAGGCCTTGTGAATTCAGAGACACACCATGAAAACAAGGTGCCTTAGGGTTGTAAGGTGAGTGCTGAAGTACCTTCTGTTGCTGGTCAGTCTTTGGTAAACCTGACCAAGGAAATCAATATGCTTTGCTCTGAAGGTGCATTTCATATTTGTTTTCTATTTTGCTAAGTTGGAGGCAAGACAAACCACAGACGAAGAAAACAGTGGTACAAGATTGCTACTCATTATTGCAATAATTGCTTTAAAATTATTCTCCACAGCCCTTCATATCAAAGATTAGCACACAAAAACACTTCTCTACCACTGTACATCTTCTGTGTCTGAGGTTGCCATCTGTCTTCATTATCCTTAGACATCCTGCGATACTCCTAACCTGTCCTCTGTGCTTTATTGTGCCATGGAGCTGTGGCACATGCCTGAAGCTTTTAACTGTTTTCATTTTCCACTCCTCGAAGAGAACATTTTACTGTTTGCATTCTTAAACAGGAGAATAAGTGACAGGGCTGGCTTGCCTGTAGGACTTCACTCAGGCTCTGCAGCTCCTTAAGCTTCAGTGCAAGTTCCCCAGAGACACAGGGATGACAGAGGTGACAAAAATGTACAGCTGAAGATTAAGAACTCCATCTACCACAAAGAGGATGAGCAGGCAACTGCTGCTATTAATTAATTACTCAGTTGCAAGTAAAACCTCTCTTTGCTTTTTTATCTCCCCAATAGTTCACTGGGAAACCAGCCCCAAACTCTAAAAAGGTGTGATTTGTGTACTACAAATCATAGAAAAGGAAACAGAAACAACAGAACCACTGTGGGTAGACCTATTGGGGCACTTAAGACAACAAAATAACAGACATGAAAACAAACTAACAGGTGAGAAGCACAAAATACCTGGCATGTTGAGAACAATACAAGTTCTGCAGGGGAAAATGGGGAAGAAAGTCAATTAGGCACAAGTCACTGTACAAGAAAGATGGCAGAGACATTGCAATTCTCCCAAGTGACTGGAGTACAGAGCATTTCCCATAGATTTACAGAAACACGGAGCAAGGACCTCACTGGAAGGATGAAGACTGAACTTCCTTTTGCTCTCCCTTTTTTTGACCAAGTACAAAGCCAGCAGAAATGGAGAAGCACAAAAGGCAGAGCTGTGCTTCATCTGCCACTCTTTCATCTTTATTTCTATTCTAGAACAAGAAGAGAATCAAGGTTTATGTTTCTTGAGTAGACTGAGCAAAGTGTGGTACATTTTCTCTGAATCTTTGTAACCAGTAAGTCTCCAAGATGAAGAACCAGCAGCTGTTCAGCTGCTTGAAGCACCTGTCCAATTTTGGCTCCTCAGTCCTCTCACAAGAGAAACCTGCAGCCAGTTCCACATGCTGCTTCTTATAAAACAGAGCTGCTGTTACAGGCTCATTTTGCAAAGCATTACCCTTGAACAGAAAATAACTCTGCTTAAAGTGAAATTTTGTTTTAACATGCCACGTGATTAATTTGCTTTTGTTTTTCTGATTCTTTTTTATAGCATAGAACAGAAGCCTACCATCTTGGTCTTCCTTTGACAACAAAATATTGGTGCAGACATGTAAAGTATGGGAGTTAGGCTTGAGAAACACAATATTGTTGTTATTTTCTAACCTCTCAAAGCTCTTTATGAACAACACAACCCAATTTACATTCAGGCAAATCACTTGATTCAGTAGATTCAATCAAGGCAGCTCCTCCCACTCCCACTGAATGCCTGAACTGTGGAATGCATGTCCTGCTGACTCACAAAAAAATTACCAGATCAGTGAAAACAAAGGTTGTGCTACGCTGTGCAGGGAAGGTGCCAAACCCTGCTGAGGTTGCCTAGCAGAAAAATGTTTTATTTGATATGTAATACAGTTAGCTGCACACACTTTGCATTAAGAAAACAAGTCCCAGATAAAACCGGTGTTGTCTGGAGGAGAAAGAGCTTGAAAGTGAAACAGAAATGAAATGAACTTTTAAAATTAACTGTATCAAGAATTAATTAAAAATATAATGGTGCACAGGTACCACTATCACTACCAGAGATAGATGCTGCTTCGTCTAAGGTTTAAGCAAGAAACAATCATCCTCATAAGGTCTTCTCCAATTTGTTGAATGGATATGATGACACCAATATAAGTGCTACAAAAATCATCTGGTGAAAAGCAGTCCTAACAGAGTCTGTCTCTTTCTGCTCCAGCTGGTAAAAAAAAAAAAATTAAAAAAAAAATCTTAGCAAAGTGTGTCCTTTTTCTAGTCTTCTCCTCTTCATTGGGTAGGATCTGAAAGCAGAAATTTATATAACACACTATCACAAACAAAAGAAATACCTCCAGCAGAACAGCAACACAGCAAAATTTAGTGGTAGCTTCAAAATTCAGTGGTAGCTTCAAAATTCATCTGTGTGCAGCAGTACTGACCTTAGATAACTTCAGAATCTCTGAGTAGGGTCCACCAAAGATCTCACAATAATAAAACATCAATCAAAGCTACAGAAATGAAAAGCCTTTGCCCTGAAGTGTCATCAAATAGTGAGGGTGACTTAAGCTCAGACTTGCAACTGTAGGTCTGACTTGTTTTGAATATTAATAAAAGAATATTAATATGCCTCTTTAAAGAGAGTGATTAAACCTCCTCTCCTAAAACTGCATTTGGAAATAAGAAACAAAATAATATTGTTTAACAAAGGTATTGCATTTAATATCTTCATGAACATTATCAATTGGACAGTATTATTTTCCATTCAATGAGAAACCTGGCATTCAAGTCTGGCACGAATTTTGAAAAGTCTGGTTCCATCTTTGCCAGTGCCTTCTTCACGTGACTGAATATGTCCCTGTCTGCACTTTTTTTCCAAAACTGCAGATTTTCTCCTCAGAACAAATGATGTATTGTTGTCAGAATTTCACGCAGTATCTTACACCAGCATCAGCAAAGCCTGAAATTGTCCAACAATCTGTCACTGGGAGAGTTCAGAGCAAATTCATGCACAGGAACTAAAATGCTCCATTCATTCCAGGCATAACAGAAATTGTTGTGTCCTTCCCAGTGGGTAGCTGCACTGGGAGCCTGCCCTGAATGGGATTAGATGGGATAATCACCACTGAAATAAGCAGACCCAATGGCTTGATTGGGATGCTGTCCAATATGCCAGCAATTAATTGAATACAGGAGGTGACTAAGCTACTCTACTTTCAAACTCTATAAATAAAATGCAAAATTAATTCAGATTGAAGCAGTCCATGAGAGCCAATGGACTTGCAAAGCTTTGTACTGTTTCTGAATTTAGGCCACAGTAATCACAGCAATACACTGAGGAGAAACTGAAAATGTCTTTTTCTTCAGCTGCCTATTGTTTGGGTAGTTTATGTCTACCAAAATGGCTTTGGACAGCATCTGTGGTTCCCATTAGCTTCACAGCTGAACAAAAAAAAATCCCTCATGACACTATAAAACACAATGTATGACACAGAACTAATTCTGTATGGTTCTGCATGCACTGGGCAATCCGAATGTACACAAAAATGCAGAATTAAATGAGTTACACCACAGTACTTTGGTAACTTTGTTGGTTACTTGGTGGTTTTTTTGTTTGTTTGTTTTCTTGTTTTGTTTGTTTTTTTTAATCTGGTTTGGTTGGGGCTTTTTTTGTTTGTTTTTTTTTTTTTGGGGGGGGGTTTGTTTGTTTTTGTTGCTTTTGTTTGTTTGTTTGTTTTGGTTTTGTGGGGGTTTTTTAAAATTTTATTTTTTTAGTTGTGCTGGTTTTTTCTGGGGTAGAACTTATTTTGTTCCCAGTAGCTGGTATGAGGCTGTGTTTTGGATTTGTGCTGGAAACAGCTGATAACTGAGATGTTTTAGTTATTGCTGAGCAGTGTTTGAACAGCCAAGGCCTTTTCTGCTCCTCACCCCAACCCACAAGTGGGTGGGCTGGGGGTGCACAGAGAGTTGGAAAGCCAGGACAGCTGACCCCGAGTGACCAAAGGGATGTCCCAGACCACATGGATCATGCTCACCTGTTGTAAGAACATATTATAAGTTTTCTGTATGCAAGCTTGCAGAAAAATCTTTTTCATGAGAAAGTATTCTTTTTCCTGTCTTTTACTCTGTGTAAGTTTTTGTAAACAAAATCTCTGGTTTGTGTTTCAAGGACATTTAGATTTGTCTGCTTGTCTCTTGATAGTGGGAGATAGAGGTTTTTTTCTTTTTACCTATGAGGTGAAAAGTTGTTATCTCTGATTGTGTAAGCTATTCTGGCATTCTTTAGATGAAGCTTGAAGCAGGAGCTTCAGATGCTCCATGCTGGGCAGATAATAGCCCAAATCTTTCTGAATTATGGAGTCATGTTAATAAATCATATTTAGCTTTCTGATGTTATTGTTAAAAGTCTTTTGTTAACGAACGCGCCACGGCAATACTCACCAAACAAAAATGGGGAAGGAGGAGGAGGAAGGGGGAAAATCTGGGGTGATGGTGTTTGTGTTCCCAAGTCAGCAATGTGTGATGGGGCCCTGCTGTCCTGTGGATGACTGAACACCTGCCTGCCCATGGGATGTGACAAAGGAATTCCTTGTTCCGTGTTGCTCATGTGCAACAGCTTCTGCTTTACCTGTTCAAACGCCTTTATCTCAGTCCATGCATTTTGTCACTTTTCTAATTCTCTGCCCCATCTCACCACAGGGGACAGAGCCAGTGGCTGTGTGGGGCTTGCTTGCCATCTGGGGTTAAAGCATGACATTAATATACTAACACAGAAATAGCTTCAGGGAGAAAACTGAAATTGTCTTTCTACAAGGTCATTAAGGCTGCTCGTAACAGGAGCAGGTCCAGATTTTATTCATACATTCTGAGCCAGATCTTTATAATCCCAGAGTTTTCAGATTACTTTTTTTTATGACTCTGGGCACTGGAAAGGAAGAGTCTGGTTTAGGGGGAGTGGGGAAATAGGATAAGACACTGACATTGTTTTTCAAATATTATGACATTTAAAAGAACATGTTCTGCAGAGCTGTTAATTTTCCTGTTTGCTCTGCGTTCAGTGACAAAAATTTGCCTTGTTGAACAATGTCTACATTCAAAGCTCTTCTCTTTCAAGTAGAGTCTCAGATTTTTAGACAAAAGGTGCTCAGATGTCAACAGCAGCGGAAGGATGTATGAGATTTGATATTTCAAACACACGGGAGTCAATGTTTAAGGCAGCATCTCTTCTACCTCTCTGGAAGAACCTGTCTGTAGATCCACTGTGCTTTAAGAACAGGTAGTACAGATACAACAAGAACTGATTCCACATTATTTCCTGACATGTCTGTCTGCTGGATCTTTACTTTCATCACTGCTGTAGCTAGCAGAGCAGCTTATCTTATTTTCCCAATATCTATCAAAGGCAGAACTTTATTCAAATCAGTGCCTAACAGGAACAGGGAGGAAAAATGAGCCTCAGCAGGTACTGCTGTGAGTGTTTCAGCAATGCTGGTAGCTCAGTGTAATTACAAGACCTCTCACGTCTGACAGAGCGTGCTGTCTGCAAGGTGTGGAGCCTCCTGTTTGTGTCACCTTGCTGTGTGGCACTTCAGTGCTGCACAACAACAAAGGGTGC
The DNA here is from genome assembly GCA_013399835.1 of Leptocoma aspasia. NCBI lineage: Eukaryota > Metazoa > Chordata > Aves > Passeriformes > Nectariniidae > Leptocoma > Leptocoma aspasia. Next base: position 1,933 of record VXAX01004538.1, on the reverse strand, counting down.
AGGGATCAGACTGTGGGATCACAGTGCTCTGGTAGCTCTGTGCCTCTACCTGGGTGACTTTGTCAACAGAATGCCTGGGGACAACTTTCAAAGTTGACATCAGGACACGCGGTCCCTGACGCTTCAAAAATAACTCATTTGTTTTCAGGGAATAGGAGAGAGAAAATCAGGCTTTTCAGTGGGGGAGTCTTTAGAGTCCAAATCACATTTTTTCATCTTTTCATGATTTTGACTCCTTTAAGGGAGAAATCTCTTCACACTACAGCTCTCCTTATGCATAAGGCTAGTCTGCAATCTTTTTCAAATAAGATGATAGCTACCATGTTTTAATTTAATTAAAATAGAGGAGACCATGAAAGATGGTGACAGGAAAGAAGAACAAGCATTTACATGGTAAAGAAGAATATTTTATCTTCATACCTTTTCTAGGCTGGTTTTATTTCTACCTCTCTGGTTTTATTTTTCTTCCTCTTTTCTTGGCCTCTTAATTTTTTTGCCCCATGTTATACATAGCAATAGTATCTCTCGCAAAGGTAGGAGAGCAGGGCAGAGATGGAAATTACTTTAGATTTCTCCTTTTTAAATACTGGTCTGGTTCTGATTTTCCTTCCATTTCACTGCTTTATTGCCACCAAATATTGGCTTTGTAAATAGAGAAGTGGGAATTTGAAGTTAAGCCTGTGTACCAAGGAAAGCTTGCTGTAAGATATTAGTAAGAGAAAGCTTTAGTAAGAAAAAGCTTTTTTAGATGGCCCCAGGGTATTTTCCTAGTCGACAGCTGGCCTAGTTACCATGGAAAACAGAAGAGCTGGAGGGCAGGCACAGTAGGAAAATGAGGCAGAGAAACATGAAATTGGGTTGGCTTGGTTTGCAGAGGCTTGCTGAAATTAATCCCACTTCAGACACCTTGTTGCTCTTTCCTTGCTGGGAGTAGACATAGAGTTTCCTCTAGCTTTAAAAGTCCATCTCAGCTCTGCTGAGACATGTTCAGCTGTGGGACCAGATCTGAATAAACTTTTGAATAAAGTAAAATCCCTTTTAATGAACCCCTAAGCAAGAAGGTGTTGCTTCTTGAGCTTTTACCAAAGAAATCTTACATCAGCCTCTTCAGATGAAACTGAATTTTAACCTTGGGGTTAAAATCCATAGATTTTCATGTCAGAAGAATTTAAGGCAGCTAATAACACTGAAAATCCATCCTGAATTTTACTTGATAGGTAACCTTGGCAAAATTATTTTATTTCTCTGCGCTTCTGTTTTCCTTTTCAAAAGAGGAGACATTTATTTCTCATAGGCTCTCCACAGAATGCTGTGTTTGTTTCTAAGCTGCTCTTATGCCAGAGGTAAATGCCATGGCAAATAGGTCTTTTTAATAACACTGCCACCTCCTTCCCATGTGGGAACCCATCTTGCCAGCATCTTTCAATCATATGGGAGAAAATAACAGCCCCAGGCATATTTTTACTCATAAGAAAACAGAAATCGGATTCAATTGTTGTGATAAAAAGTCACAGATTCACAATCACATTTGTGGAAGTATAATTGCAGCAAGCAGATGTCATATTTCCATATGTCCTGAGTCAGGTGAAGAGTGGAGCAAGCTCTCCAGGAGCAGTCAGTGCATTGGCAGAACAAATATCTGTTGCAAGAACATATTATAAGTTTCTCTGCATGCAGGCCTGCAGAAAAATCCTCCCATGGGAAAGCATCTTTTTACTGTCTTTTTACTTTGTATAAGTTTCTATAAACAAAATCTCTAAGTTGTGTTTCAAAGACATTGGATTTCTCTGCCTGTCTCCTGATATGAGAGATGAGAGTTTTCTTTCTTTCTACCTATGAGGTGAAAAGTTGTTATCTCTAATTGTGTAAGCTATTCTAACATTTGCTTAAACAGAACTAAAGGCAAAAAGTTCAGTTGCTCCGGGCTGGGCAG